>JAODJU010000081.1:2842064-2854006 GCA_026776725.1 Gnathonemus echidnorhynchus
GGGGGGAGGAAGAAGGCTGCAAGCTGCCTTGCTGATTTCAGGACCTGCCCAGAGAAAATCTGAACATCTCAAGTGTGCACCCACTTATTATATTTTTTACGTGCACTTTTCTGGCCCAAAATGGGCCCCTCAAATTGCACTTTGGGCAGTAACAGTTCAGTGGCGGGTGAAAACAGCTGCTTTAATAGCAGGGAGAGCTGAATATTAGGCAAAGCAGAACTACTACTGTACCTTTAGCTAATTACACGGTAGGAGAGCTGCATAACATTTCTTTGCACTGTACAGAAAGAGTTACGTTCCGAACGGCCGCTCGTAACTTGAACTGTTAGGAAGTCGTTATTCAACATCATTTTAAGGGTATACGCAAGTATAAAGAACTAGGATGCTGGGAATATGCACGCTCTGCTGCTGCACGGTGGGAGTAGCGGCCAGAAGTCGTATTAGGCGGGATTGGCGTGCAGAAAAAAAAATTGATGTTGCAGACAGGAAATGGGAGCCCAACGAACACAATTTGGACTTGCAGTCCTCTTTGTTCGTATGTCTGAAAGTTCGTAAGTTGAACGTTCGTAAGGAGAGGAGCGTCTGTACTTCAGAGGTGAGGGAGATTCAAACATCTGGACAGGAGAAATATCTGACAGAAGCTGAGGAGTGAAGCAAAAATGCACAAACCGACCACCGCGTTACTTAATTTAGATGATAGCAAAGGGCCACCGTCGACCAGGTTGACAGCATCGCATTTTTGCACGAGTAAAGACAAGCTGAAGCAGGTGAGCGGGGCGCGCCTTAAAGGGCCAGGCCACAAAAATCCAGTACCGCGGTAACGTCGGCATGGAAGAGGGGGATTCTGTGTGAAGGTGAAAGGGATGAGAGGCAGCAACCAGCAGCGTCGGGCAAAACACCACGATTTCGAAAAAAGCATGCTGCAAAACTTCCCAACTCTCAGCGTTAATATTGCTAATAGGTAAGACAACTGAGGGAAAAAAAAAAAGGTAAAAAAAAAATAAAGATAAAAATTACACCCAATTTGTTCAGGACCGTAGTAAGAGACTAACTCTAAGATCAGCTGGAATTGGGGGCGGCTGCAAGTAACGATCAAGCAGCTGATGAGTGGGAAGAGCGCCCCAAGGTGGTTGGTGGTGGCATAGCACAGGACTACACAAGGCGCTCTACGGCGTAAATGCTAAGTGGTCAAGTTGCGTCTCTGCCCGTTGGCTTGGGATTAGCCATTAGCACAGGACTAGCTGCCCAGCTATTGCCCAGTGGACCTGGTCTCAGTCTCTGTTACCGAGAAGCATTTTGAGCCAGAAGTTTTTTCAGAGCAGGCAATACGCACAAGGTGGATACTTTCCTGAAGAGTCACACTGTCACCGTTATGTCGGAACTCATTCGGAATGCCTCAGAACGGCGACCAAAACGCAGCCACTACTAAACGCACTACAGAGAAATTTCATCCCCAGGCAGAGACCTCAGATCCAGGAAGGGGAGGAGAGATACAACAATCACGGCCTTCACATCACGACAGAGAGGAGAGGAACGCGGCAGTGTCAGAGCCAAAAGAGCCACAGCGGGTACAGTGGGAGGAAGTGGTTCAAACAACCAGCGACACTGCGGTCAGAGCGAACCAGCATCTGGCATAGAACCGGAAACTAGCAAAAACAACACACAGTCTGCCTCTGAAACAACACCCTGGGCATCTTGTACACCAGTACACTGCAGAGTGTGGAAGGAGACCTGGATCGTGCCTAAATATCAGCAGAAATAAAAGCAAAACCAAATGAATGCTTCTGTTAGGGGGTCTCTTTGATGCCAACTGATGCGGTACTAAAACTTACCAAAACGAAAAAAAAACATTGGTGAGAAAAAACAAAAACATCACAGTGTGTTTTATTATATGTATAAATAATGTAAAACTGACAGTTTGAGGAAAGATCATTTCAAAGGTGCATCATTGACATTACATAATTTTAATAATTAGTAATTAATAAGTGATCATTTTTTTGTACCAACATAGTGCTTTAGCCTGATTTCACTCAGCATTTTAAAAGATTTGAGATAATAAGGCCTCTACTTAAGCCTATCTGCCGATGGTGGGGTGATAAATTTGGGATGTTGCATCAAAAACTGTAAAGATGTAATGTCCTTCCAAACATCAAAACGGCATAAAGATACATTAATATTACAATAATAACGATCAAAAATTATCGCTGTTTATTATAAGAACGTAGTCTACTCAAAGATATTTCTAACGCAAATAGAAGTTTCACCTTAAGATGAATAGATATTTCATTTCAGCGACATCTGCCCAAGTTTCGTTCGTCACAGCCAGACATGCCCCTTGTGTTTGTTTCATTCCTTCCAGCCATAAGTTGTATTTTCAACATTCGACTGAATTTCAGGCCACAGAAAGTGACTTGAAACTTTCCTCTCCGTTTACTTTATGTAACTGCCTTGCGCAAAATAATTTGAATCATAAAATAAGATCGGATCCGGTGGATCTTAAATTAAATTGACGGCTTATAGGACTCGCGGTGTCGGGGATTTTACCCACCGGTCGGCGCGCTGTCGTAGATCCGCACGTCGTAGGCGCCGGAGCAGCGGTAGTTGGCCGCGGTGCCGTTGTCCCACACCACCACCACCTCCTCGGGGCTCTCGAAGCTCCGCACCGTGCCGACGTGGCCCTCTCCCCCGTCCTGCTTCCCCCATTTCCAGTCCGGGCCCCTGACCACTCTTGCTCCTACACCTTCCATCATGATGCGATTATTTCTGCCGGTGGTCATTTACGGGCCAGTGCGCGGCGGTAAGACCAGCTTAATCGGGCTATGATGCCGCTTTTCGCCCCGTGGAGCCAGACAAGCGCGGTAGATGCTCAGCTAGCAGTTGTGCAGGTGGAATAGATCCGTGACACCGCCTGCACAGCGATTCCTCGCCTGGATGGTCCGAGAACAGCTTTAAAAATCTTCACTCGGGTCAAAAGTTGTGTAGGTCCAGAAATACGGCAGATCGATCTGTAATCCACAAGGGTTACGGGGACAATAGCACGTTTAGCAGTCTTTGGTGGAAAAGGGAGTCGAGAAAATCCGTGGGCACCTTGCTGTTGACGGGACACAAAAGAAATCCCTGTCGGATCTCCGCAGTCCGGCTAGACAGAGACCTGTGTTGAGGGAAGGGAAGGAAATTCTGCGACTTAATTAAAGAAAATAAAAAAAAAATCAAAATACAATTCAGATCAACACATCGATAAGACGGTGCACGAAATCGCCCCGTTTTGTTGACAATTATATGTAAACGAGTGATGCCCACTTAACCCAACAAGCAAGAGGAGCCGATAGACACATAATTAAGGGCGCAGCAGCCTTCCAAGAGATCTCCGTCGGGATCTCGCACATTGAGTTAAAAACACTCAACAGATGGATCCAAGTTTGACTGCACGATTCGGACTGTTTTTTCGGCGGATCGTCCCTTTAACCAGGCGGGGGTCCGATTCCAAAGCGGTCAGTAGGGCTGACGCCCAGCACTAAACAAAGTGCATTTTTTTCGGCTACAAACTTTCCCCGCTACAAATCGTTATTTTTAAAGGCGGCGTTAAGGGTGCAAGTCTATATCATCCGGATTTGCTTTTTTTAAATGCCGTTTATTCGCTTATTTTCTTTTGGGGGAAAAAATAAAACACACCCACAATTTTTCTTACCGGCCCAGTACGTAATAGGATCTTTGTATTGATGTCGCTTTTCCACAGAATTCAGCATCGGAACCGAGCCTTTCCCCCCTCGAGCTCACCGCAAAAGGCGAGTTTCTCTTTAGCAACGCGAGGTTTTCTTATTTCTGCTTCATTTACACGCTCGCCGGGCAAAGGCCGCTCACACCCAAGTCGCCACGGACCGGCTACCCTTCCGAAAAGTCCCCCCCGCCGCTGACACGAAACTCCAGACGGACGCGTCGCTATTATTGTCAATCAGCCCCAGCGGCAGGCGGAGGAAGAGGAAGAGGAAGAGGAGGAGGACGAGGCTGCGCGAGAGAGAGCCGCGTACGTCGTTCGACGTAACGAGGCGACGCAAAAACTGGACGTGCGCTGGGGCGCCGCTATACACGGCTAGCCGGTTAGCCTAGCCGGCCGCGTGCACTGATTGTCAGTGCGCTAACGTCAATCCGAAACAATACGGTACCTCGAAATCAATACACAATAGAGAAATATTTACAAGAAAAAAGTCTAGGTTTTAATAAATAAAGAAAACATAGCGAAGCGTGTGTAATTATTTACAGGTAATTATATAGACGAAATTTAATTTGTGTAAGTATGTAGAATATATTTCACTTAATAGTGATATGAGAATTCGTGTCATACAGATATTAAAATATTAACAGGTACATATGGTTATTTTATCTTTATTTATACAAGACCTGTAATTTTGACATTCGACATTTTTTTTTTAAATAGACAACTTCTTAACAGAACTTACACATCACCCAGTAATATCAAAAATTTGTTTTAATAATTGAAAGGTTTTTAATTCCTTCACTGCTGATAATTAAAGGCGGTGTAATTTGCTATTTGAACCGACGGATGGCAGCATGAGATTACCTTCTGTTATGATTGGCTGCATTTCTACGCTACAGGAGTCCTTTATTGGGGTCTACAGAGTAGCCCTGCATTTTGCTAATCAAAAAGTGAGATACGTGTCAAACATGTGGAATTTAAATGGAATTTAATGATAATTGTTACACTAAATAATTATCCGATTAATATATATATATATATATATGTTCCGTTTCACTCCAAAGGGATTCAACCCTAATTTGCAATAATTTGGTATAAAGCAACAATCATTTTTAACAGAAATAATAATGTTTACACAGTAATTGTTGATGGTTTGATTAATAGTCATATATTTTTAGTAGTTTTGGTTGATGTGTATAATATGCTAGATTTTAAAATTGCACTTGTTACGCATAAATCACATAATGTAAAATGTAGCCAAAGAACACACTGTCAAAATAGCAAATTATACTGCAACCTTTCCCAGGGGAAGTAATTTTAGAATCTCAGTTACTTCAGGTTCAGTACTATATTACAAAAATGTATGCATGATCAGTCAGAGATTATTGTCAGTTGTAAAAAACAGCACTGTAAAAATTGCTGCATTGTTGCATCACAGGTGAGTGAGAGAAGCAGGTGGTGTAACAGATAGAGGTAAACACATGGTGTGGGTGGAAAAAATACTCTTTTATTAGTATCTTAAAAAAAAAAAACAGTAGAGCATTCCCACCTCTATCTTTTCTAGTCATTCCGTTACAGACTGAGGCCCTCACCTTTCACACCTCTCAGTCAGCTCATGGGCAGACGCTTATCAGGTGGGCGGTTACCACATAGAATGATGGGAAGGGGGCCGGGTCAGGCTTATCCAATCCCCTACCGCCATGCACTACATAGCCCCCTTGCTTAAGGTTCGGACGTCCCACTGACCCTAAAAACACATTCGCTCCAACAGCAATAGCAAACCCATCCTGACCAAACTCAGTCCAGGCTATGGGCACCATATGCCCTCTTCTGGTGGCCCCAGCCTGCTCCTGGTGCTTCCTGACAAGCTGGCGGACCATCTCCATCTCACGCTGCTGGAGCTCCTGCGCATACGACGGCCCCAGCTCTCCTGCTAGGTCTTGGTCCACAGGGCTGCCAAATGGCAACTCCACTGGCGTCCTCAGTGCTTGTGTGGCTTGTGGTGTGGGCAGAGTCCAGCGTCCCGCTAAGGGGGTAGATTGCTGTTCTGCTCTCACCCCTCGCTGCCTTGTATGATGTTGCTTGGGCCCCATGGCAGGTGATACTGGCTCCTTAGGGGACTAGGCTGGCGCTGAGTCTGCGGCTTGGTGCACTTCCTCCTTTGGTTTTCCGGCGTTGGTGAGTGGAACCGTTGAGTCTTTCGCTCACAGTTGTCCCCGGCTCAGGTCCAGGATTGCTCCATGGACAGTGAGGAGGACTATCCCGATTATGCACAGGTCCTGGATGGTGCCAAGCCTGAACTTGCGATGAATTAGGTTGTGGCCCATGTGTACCGTCAAGCACCGCTATCCCAGCATCTGGCCAGACCTGAAGCAGGTTGTTCTTGGTGTCCAACCAGCTGGGAGGCCCTGGTCAATCCCTGGAAGTAATCCTGGCCAGGCAAAAGAGATGGTGGAGCCAGTGTCATTTAGGGCCCTGCAGTGTTGCTCCTCAATTCTGCAGGGCGGGTGTGGACCCCTTAGGTCCCCAGGACAGCCCACTGGGTAGACCTCGGATAGGTGAGGTGTAGCACGGTGGTTGAAAGGTAATCCCTTCACGGCACCACTTTGTTGTTGATTCCCGGCCCATCTGGGAGGGGTTACAGACAGTCTTGTGCCTTGTGGACCTTTTTTCCGGCATCACCAGTAGGTCATCTGTCACTGCTTGGCCGGCCATTGAGAATCCAGCAGACAGCTGCTTGCTCCTCTTCCTGACCTTCAGCATCAACGGTCTGGCAAGCTTGGTTGCTTGTGGGGGCCTCACAAGGTACTAAAAACACTTCCACACACTTTGCCTCCACTAGTGCCAGTTCCTGGGTGGGAGGTGCCGCGAGGTTGATATGGTGCTACAGCGCCGCTGGGGAGTGGCCCTTTAAGAAGGCCTGCAATGCGAGGTCATCCTGTGGCCACTTCAGGTAGTCAGAATAGGTCTGCCAGACCAGGGTGTGAGGTCAGTGGCCAAAGCACCAAGAGGTTCCCCTTGTCCCTGGCGTCAGTTCACTGGGAGTGGGTGCTGTTATGTTGATGTACTGCAGGACGGGGAAACAAAAATAGATGGTGGTTTTTCCTCGCTTCTTTCTCAACTCCAGACTCGAGTTGAACACTCGAATGGAACTAACACAGTGGCACGTCACAGAAAAGGGAGAAGGAACAGATCTACTGACTCAGAAGGAAACACACCAGTGGCCAGAGGACCAAAGGATAACTATGGCTGTGTCAGGCGGCAGCCCAATGATCTTCCACTTGGTGAAGGTGAAGAAAGCCTGGAAGAAAAATATCAAGAGATGACAAGTCTGTATTTACAAGACGAAGCATCAGGGGCAGGGAGGGGAGTCTACGACTAATGACTAAAGGTCACCTATGTTGTTCAGCACAAGGAGATCAATGCCACACCTGCTCCCCCCATACCAGAACTCTAGAAAAGGTGGCCATATTTGTTTGTTCAGAATGACCTTTACATGCACTTCCAATTATAGACAGATATTCCAATTTTATCCAAGCTGGAACAGTCCTTCTTCGAAAAGGGTAAGAAAATTGTTCAGCATTTCTGAGCCGAGCCAACCCAACAAATGACATATTTTAGGTGACACACTGATGGCCATACAGACGTGGATGCTAAGTGGAATGTTCATCCCCACCCGGAACTGCAGTCTGTCTTCACAAGTTTCTACAACTTTAGCTTTGTATCTCAAGAAGTGCTGACTTAATGGTTAGGGAAGTACACTTGTATTTGAAAGATTGCTGGTTCAAATCCCTGACCAGCAAGGTACCGCCCCCAAGCACTGCTCCCTGGGGGCTGAATAGCAGCTGCCCCCTGCTATGTCACGATGTCACATATGTGTTAAACGCAGAGGACACATTTCATTGTGGTGTGTCGACAATGACCACTGATCTTAAAATTCTTAAGAGGCCACATTACCCCTTGAATTTCTACAAAGGTAAAAAAAAGACTTTTGTGTCAATATTTTTGTTCTTTTAAAAGGTACCAAAATGATTCAGTCTTTTTAATTCTTTCTTTTCTGATGGGTCCCACTTATTCCATGCTATGTTATTCTGAGAGAACTATTTTTATTATCAAAAGACTTCTTCATGGCAAGTTGAGTTACATGGAATGTAATTTGTCTGAGAAACAATAATGGCATCATCTTTAAGCGAAAGCATTTTTTTTTTGTAAATTAACAATTATAGACCAATTATAGACAACAGTTATTTGTATTTATTAGATTTTATATTTATTTGACTTCTGCGTGTAATATATAGGTGTTTTCTGGGCATCAATACAGAAAATGGTTCCAAAGCCTATCATGGGAAGGTTATCGGTAAAATGTCTGAAGGAGTGGTCCAAGAAAAGTCGTCATCCCTTAATCCGCGTGTGGGCTCTCTTCTGCCAAAACTAGCAGATTTCGAGTGGAATTTAATTTAACACATTCCAAGTGAGACAGTGTAGCATCTACAGCCACCTAAGTAATATGAAACAATGTATTGTGAATGTGTCCAAAACATTGTAATTCACAAATCTACCAAAGAAAGAAGGCAATGCTCTGCAACATAATATTTTTATTAATGTTGAGGAAAATGTTGTTCTGGGTTATATCTTCATACAGTCATTTTCTTTATTTTACTGTGATTTTACAGTAAGTTGCTGCCAGTAGGTTACTGTAAAATTTACAGTGAAATTCCTTACAGCCGAGGTCATTTCACAAATCTTAACTAACACTGATGGTATTACATACGCACAAATGTTCAAATATTCCATCACCTATTAATGTTAGGATATATGGCGGGAATTGCTTAAGGTATAAATATTGCAGAATATGAATAATTTTCGCTATCCATTAGCAATGTCTTTTTGTAAACAGCTTTGTAGTACATTATTTATTGCTCTCCGTTTATTTGTCTAGGATCAATTAAATTCCTACTCAACATTTTCTTTCGATCGGCACACTTACTGACTTATTTAGAATTATTTCAGAGGAATATTCTGCGTGTAGCAGTAGTCTAAAATTTACAGATTCTGAATAACATTTTCAAATAGCAATCCTCCATCTCTAGTAGTGCCCTCTGCGTACCTGTGGCCAAGTTGTTAAGACTTCGTACACAAGAATTGGATACAGAACTACATTTCCCTACAAGGAGCCGTGGCGGCCAGCAATAATCACAGCTTAAATACCACTTCGCGATCGTATTACTCGAACAGAAATGACGGCGCAGTGTGCGTAGTATTATATACTCATATGGAAAAAAGAAGATAAATAATTTACCTGGCAAACCTCACTTGTGATTTTTTTTTCCGGAAGTTGTCACCGTAACACTGACGTCATACGTTGGCATGCTACCGGCAATGTCAATAGATCGCCAATATATCTTTATTCTTTATCCAATAAACGTGATGCCTTATATAAACGGTTATATTAATGGTGTAATACCATTTTTTGCAGCTGCATTGGTCTGTTTACAAATAATTGATGAATGCAGTTTGATCTTGTTCTTTTTAAACCATGTCGACCTAAATTCGCACTGTACCTCCTCCACCGTCTTCAGCAGGGTGTCTCTCTGATTACAAGATCGGCCCCGTTTCGTGCAGTTGCAGGATTGGCTTATTCCCAAAAGGCCGTTGTGCAAATTCAGCCTTTGGATGTTGTATCTTGGAATGTCATTAGGGGTGCGTTTTAGTGACGTGTCCGCGATCGCCTCCTTCAGGCTGCTATAGGATCAGCATCTCCCCGGTCATCGCTTTCGCTTGTCTCACTCTCGCACACGCTGACAGCGCTGCGGCATCCCTCAGCTGCCTTCATCTGTGTAGTAACAGGGACCCGGCAATGATCGCACTGGAGTTCAATTTCAATGTCTTGACAAGGGATCTGCCAGTTTACCTCGAAAACCAAGTTAAAATCGGGCTTTTCGGCTCTGGAGTGGGGCTGTCACTCGTACTCGGCTTCAGCGCCGCGTACGCCTGCTACTACCTAATCGCTGTAGCCAAGGTATGGTTGGGGCATAGGTAGATAAGGCAAATGGATTTAGGTGCTTTTTGCGATTATAGGACGCATGCATCAGGTAACGTAACGTACCGGTCTCTATTTCGAAAGCGCATAATCGTTTTAAAATGCTTGCGTTCAGCTGTTCCACGTTTGCCCTAGTGACCATTCGGTAACAATAGATTGTGCAGATCGCGTATTTCAAGGCAAATTGATATCATTAAGGAAAAAAATCTGACAAAGTTTTATACACGATTCGTCGTTTGTCATTTTAAATTGCTGTACATCGCGTAGAATATCAAAGTAATAAATAACCTCAGTACATTAATCATCGTAGCTCTGTGATATATTGAAGTGTAGTGTAAGGTTATTTGTTCATATAGCACGCGATTCTAAAGGTGATGTATTTTATACTACATCACAAAGGTTTTAGGAAAAGGATTATTTTTCTCTTTATGCCTGAGAACAGTAGATACAGCACTGCGCTTGTTACAGTTAATTGTAAATGTTATATGCGGCGTTCATATCATAACATAACCCATAATGCTGTAGTTGTTAATATGAATAATTAATAGACCTACTTTAAACGAACAATTAATGTTTGAGTCATAAATTACATCTTGTCAATAAGGCAATAGGAAACACATACGTATTAAAAGGCTCGTGTAAAAAATAAGTCGTGTAAAATATTAGAAACAACATGTAACAGTACTGAAACATATTACTGAGACATTCATCTGAACATATAAAGCTTTGGAATACAGGTAAAGCATTTAGTGTTATGGTGCTTGATTTTACAGGTTATCTCAGCAGATCTGTTCTCCTAGACTTCCGAATTGGGATCTCTTATTGAGATTTTAGTTAAAAAGTCCAGCTCTTTAACCAGTAAGAACATAAGAACATAACAGTGTTTAACTTCTGACCATAGACTGTCCTGCAAGACGACCATGTTAGTTATTATATGTCGTCCCCAATATAAAATGTTGGGCTCACATGATTTATTTCTCCCTTCGATGGAGTCTTGCATGACCTTCTCTCAAAAGTCTCTTGTTATTGCGCAGAAAAATGGGCACTGGTCAATTTAATGCCGACAGTGTATGTGAAGTTGGGACACTAGTGTTGCATCAACACTCCCAGTGTTAAGCCAGGGGAGATTTGGTGGGGAGGATCAGTAAAGTCCCTCTTTAATGGCAGATGCATCGCCGCGTGACTGAAATGGCGGCGGCTGTTCTGGAATCCCGGTCTGGCGATTGATGTGAAGGCTGCTCAGGACGCGACGCCATCCGGACAGATAAGAACAGCGTATTCTCACCTTCTTTTGCAGAAACCTCAGCTTATTGGCGGCGGGAAAAAGTTCTGCGAGTTCCTGAGGGAGCAATGTCCCGTGGTGTCGGAGACCTATTACCCCACTTTTTGGTGCTGGGAGAGCCGTGTTCAGACCCTCCTCAGACCCTTCGTCACGGCGAAGCCCTGGGTCACCTACAGAAAGTGAGTAATTATTCTCTTTTTTTGCGTTGCTGTTGTTCCGGCACTATGACATATCGGTGGAACGAGACATTTTTGCATGACATCTCATGTTATCACCTCAGGGACACTTTGCCACCTTCTCTTGGCTTCTGTTGCTGTTCCGACTGGTGCCGAACCCCCCCCCCAGCTAAACAGTAAGACATAAGAGTTGGACAAATGCCTTCAACGATATTCAACGGATAATGGGTGTGACCCAGTCCTTCTGTTATGGCGTCTGTGACGTTACGCTTTCTTTGATTTCCCGCTGTCTTTCGTATGTAGGATGTTATTTCGTTATCTCAACCTTAAAAAGAAACCTGAGCTAAACAGGCATAATCTCAGCTCTTGGTCTCCTCACTCGTGCACTGAGTGGCGAAACACCTGCCTTGCAGAGGAACCTTAGGGATCGGTGTAAATATAGATTAAGTACATTGCATTATCAACCGTTTCAGCAGTTGACCTGGTTACATAATCGGCAGTGACAGCTTGACGTTTGATTCTTTCTCATTGGCTTTCTGCACTGTTGCATTAGACTCCCGTCAATCTATGACACTGGAGCTTCGCAAAAGTAAGCCTTGGGGCAGAGGTGTTGACTGGGTGGTCCCTGGCTGCATAAGAACATTCCCATGAGGATTACCAGGCAGGACAGTAATGGGCGAGCATTAATTAAGTAGATTTGAAAATTAATCGACTCTCAAGTGCTCCATC
>JAODJU010000081.1:2860292-2877653 GCA_026776725.1 Gnathonemus echidnorhynchus
GGGGGGGGGGGGGGGGGGGGGGGGGTGGGGGGGCGTCTTTGCAGAGCTTTCTGGAGGCCCGCTTGTGACTATGGAAGTAATGTGACCCTCGTGGGAACGTGATGTCTTTTTTTTGGGGGGGGTGGTGACGTCTCCAGTCACAAGACTGGCACAGCATATGGTGAAGTGGTGGGAGTCATGGGTGGGGGGGGTGATGGTTTTTATCGTCACGTCCCGATTAAGCCCTGAGGCAGACACTGCTGCTTCCTCAGACTGGCCATTACTCTGGCACCTTTTTTTGGTGGAAAAGCAAAACGTCGGGTGGGAGGGGCCATTGTCTCTCTCGCTCCTGAGTCGACACGGCCCCACCCTCCTTCTGCATGCCTCCTGTTAGACTTTGCTGCCCCCACTGCCGTGGCCTGCTGCACTTTATGGAGGGCAGGCCTCCTGATGGTTCATGCTGCTGACAGCGTGCTCTTCCCGGGTGGCTTGGTGCTCGCCGGCCTCCCTCGCTCTGCTCTTTGCTGACTTGGCACTTTCTGCGGGCCGCCTGACTCTGCGGTCCATCCCCCTCGGCCCGCTGCGGTTTGTCGTGTTCCTCTACGCCCCCACAGGGCCGATTCTAGTGTGTGTGTGTGTGTGGGGGGGGGGGGGTATAATACATAAGAGGAGTCCATCCTAGTCATTAGCCAATGAAATGTTTTAAATCAGTGAATGCTAGGGGAGTGGGCACACTGGGGACCAATCAGCTTTTGGCTGGGGTCAGGCCCCCTGTGCCCCCCGCCCCTGTACAGAGCCCCAGACCCCCACCTCATGCCCTCTGCTACACCACACTGGCACCGCTGTATGTGTCAAGAATGCCATTGTTCCGGCTTGATAACAGGAAGATGCAGGGAGCCAGGGTCCGTGGGGGTGGCAAGGGTCTGGCTGGGGGGGGGGCAGCTTCAGATGAATCGCTTCATTGTGCGTCCTCGGGGGTGAGATCCGTGTATCGCTGTGCTCGGTCGCGTTGGTGGGATGCTGGGGGCCAGTCGGCCATAATCAGGGCTTTACCATGTGATCACATAGGGGGCCAGATGCAGGTGGGTGGTACGGCTTTTGGGTATGGGGGCCTGCTTCCATGGGGGGGGGAGCTGTTCTGTGTGCTCCCATCATGTTCATCTGTAGCCCCTCTCCCATCCCATCTGACCCTTGGCATGACGTCATGAACGCCCATTGTTCTAGGACCTGCTGATGCTCCCCCCTACCCTTACTGTCTATAATATTTGTGCAGTGGGGGGGGGGAGGTCTCTAAATACCTGCTCCCTCCCATGTTGCTCAGACCCCAAGGACGTACTGTGCCGCCAACACTGAAGACCTGGAGGCTGTCATCGAGCATGTGTACAGGAGCAGCGAGGGCGCCCCCATGATGGCTGCCGGGGTTTCCATGGGCGGGTGAGTATATCGCCGACACGCACCTTAAGTTAAAAAGCCCATTTAAATTGTCGACTGTTCTCTTAAATTACACAGACGGACGCAAAAAAAAAACATCATGCCTTTTGAGGAACAGTGCTGTAAAGCTAGTCATTATTACCCAGAATCCTTTAACCTATTTTTTGGAATGTTTTATGGTCATGGTTGTCGCTGGCAGAGAAAGGTACTTGTCCAGGTTCTAGATTAAAACTGCACTGCCAACAATTTGTCTTGCCCTTTCTCAACGCAGAACTTCATAGTGAGATAAAAGTTAAGCATCTTGATTATTTTTGCCCTTTTGCTTGTCTCCCTGTCAGCATGATGCTGGCTAACTATCTGGGCCGCAAGGGCCAGGACACGTGTCTGCGTGGGGTGGTGGTCTTCTCAGCCGGCTGGGACGTCTTCGAGTGCACCGCCTCGCTGGAGAAGCCCCTGGACCGCTTCCTCTTCAACTCCTACCTCACCAGCTGCCTGCAGGCCTCTGTGGACCGGTCAGTGTGGGTCTGCCCCGCCCCAGGGCAGATCGCGCCTTTTAGCATGGATAACGATGGTCGATTTCCATGAGGATGAGGAGTGGTGTCCGTTTGCATGCAGATGGGTCATTTTGAATGATTTTGAATCAGCCGAGGTCTGTTTGGATCCTCACGGGTCTTTTAGATTCAGCATGGAGCTCTGCAGACTAGCTTGGTTCTGTGTGAACCCACAGGCAGTGGGATTACGTCCAGGGCAATGGGATCCACACTCAGCAGCATGCTAATTATTAAGCAGGCCTGACTAAGCGATCCTCCGCTGGCGGCCTTCCAAAGCTCCGATCTCTGGAGATACTCTGCCCTCGTGACATACATGTCCAAGCTAGCAAGCCCAAGTCCTTAACGAGGTCCTCCAACTGGGTGGCGACATTTTCCCCAAGACACGCAAGGTGCATTGAGCAAACGGACGTGTCTCCTGCTGTTTTATATCAGCTTGCCTTTTTGTGTTATATGCGGCCGTGTATCTGGCACTGGGTTGTTAATCTGTGTCAGTTTCTGCGGATTCAAGCCCACAGAATCAACAGACATCAGACAGGTTCACTGGATCAGACCATTTCAATCGATCACAGATTGATTACTGACGATTACTGTTACATTGGAACTGTAGTTCATCTTACATTTGCAATGTGAAGATGACTGTAATGATTTTATGATTGATTACAGGGCTGTGCAGAGACTTTTTGAAGGGCAGGTTCTCCACCAGTAAACTTTATGGAGGGGGGAGGGGGAGAAATTTGTGTGATCGTCTGTGATCGAAAATGGGCACTCTGTAAAAGAGGGCTCATCCTCCATAATATTCAAAAAAGAACACTCAGGACAGGCGGGGGGGCACTTGCAGTCGTTCATGAAGAAGGATTGGGTGCTTAGGAATCCCCCCCCACCACGTCCCAGGTGAACTTTTAGCTGTAGCTAATTGTTGTGGAACTGGAAATGAGAACATTTCATAATTGTCACTATGCCTTGGTAGCGTTAAATTTTCTTGTTTCGAACGCCTGTACCATGAGCTCCTCACCAGAAAGGTTGTTTCAATGTCGTGAGAAGATAACACAGCAGCACGGTGGGGGCCACAGTGGCACATTAGCGAGGTTCCTGAGGTGAATCACTGGGAGGATCTGCCCTTGACAAGCTCACACAGAGGCCCAGCTGGACCGAGAGCCTAGATTAGCTCCGTGGCCCCCGGGGTATCTTCACAACGCTCTCCCAACGGAAGAGCCACCCGCACGGTCCATGTGACATGGGGCTCAGAGCCGCCCTTCAAGTTCTAACAGATCCCGGGACTCGGTTCCAATCCCACGACAACAATTCGCTTGCCGACAAGGCCAAGGAGCAGATGAGGCAGCAACCATGGGGAGGATGCTGTTTGTGGGCAACAGTCATGGAAAGAACCAAAACCCACCTAGTAATATCGTGCAACACATACAGGTGTGCAGCTCCCCTACTGGTAACGGTATGCCAGTGCAACAGGCAGGCACGTTATTGTCCAAAGTGACACACTAATGAGACAAATAGGAGTCAACTAAACATAAAGGCAGCTAAGCTGAGCTTCCAATGAATGTCCAGGTACAAGCGTAAGCAGTAATGCAGCAAGAACTACGCAACATCCTTCAAAGATACAACAGCTATTCAATGATTCGAACATTAATTAATAGCATTCAGGGAACATGGAGAGACATCGGGCAAGAAATTACTGGAACAGATGGGTCTTGAATCTTTTCTTGAAGGTGATGAGGGAATCTGATGACGTATGTTCGGAAGACACCCGCGATGCGTAACACGACGCCCATCCCTGCTGGCTCAGTCCGAGGATGACAAAGTGATTTGTTACGAGTTGTTTTGCGTCTTTATCCCCAGAAAGTCAAAAAGGACGGCGCCGTAATTTACGTTCTCCTGCTGTTATCAGGATGAAGCACATCTTTGAAGCGGACGTGGAGCAGAAGCCATGTTTATAGCTGTTGCTCATTAACTATAATTGTTGTAGTTATTGTTCCCTACAAACCCATAGTTAAGGCTGTTGAAGGACTTAGCGATTGATATAATACAGTAATAATAATAATTTGAAAAAAGCCAGATACAGGTAGCAATGAAACATTTTAAAGTCTGTGTTAAAATGCCGATCCTCAACTGGACAGGTGGTTTGAAGATGGATGGATGGATGGATGGTTGGATGGATAGATGGATGGATGGATAGATGGATGCAAGGATGGGATTCAGAAGTACAATAAAGGCTCTTCATGATGACCAGGCTTAAAGTCAGGTGGTAACAGCATCATGAACTCATCATGAACCTTGCCTTGCACCTCACTTTGGAGTTTGGTGCCAGCCAGCCTGAGTATGTCTCTTTGACAAGCAGTCAGCTGCTCATCGCCCTCTTTTTTTCAGACTCGCATTACAGCCTTACAATTTCGAAGGGAGTGACGAGTTCCCAGTCCTGGCAGTGCATGCCAGCCACCTTGACTGGCCTTCAGACTCTGCCCACTCATCAGTGATTGTTGAAGTGGTTCTCCTTCTGATGCTATGCTGATGAGTGTCTATCGTTTACTCACGACTGGACAGATTAGCATAAATAATTCTGCAGGATAGCATCCATCCATCTTCTGGGAACTTATCTGGTGAAGGGTAGCAGGAGAGAGGCCTATTCCAGGTAGCGTACAGCACAAGGTACGGGAACACCCTGGATGGTATGCTATCACACCCCACACACTATGGATAATTTACCGATATCAGTTAGCCTACCTACACATCATTTGGTATTTAGGAGGAAATACCTGCAGCTTGGGGATTATATACAAGCAACACACACACATGGAGGTATGAGGCAACAGTCCTATCCAGTTCCATGCCCTATATTTGATAGCATTTTAGCATTACAAACCTCTACAGTAAGTTGATCATTATGTTGTGGTTGTTATGATTGTTATATGTGACTTTCTACTCTATTCCAGGCATAGGACAGTCCTTGAGAAATGTTTTGACATTGATCACGTGATGAAGGTACGTCTTCAGTGAACTAGAGACCGTTAAGCCATCGTTTAGCCTTTCATACCTGTCTCGTCCTCTAGCCTTGCAGGTTTTCCAAAACGGAATTTAGAAAATGGCTTCAACCAACCATTATGGGGGTGTCACATCCATAAAATCACTGCGTTGTTGTAAAAGCGTCCTCCTGGATAATTTGTCTTACAGAAGAATCAGATCTGCCTTTGCATGAGCATGTTTATGATGGAAAAGTGACTTAGATGTTCCTACAGCGCTGCTAAATTACCTTTAGGAAGCATATTTGTGGGAGAAGGAGGCTGCCAGATCTTCTCATATTTTGATGTCCAATATTTGGAGCTCGCCGCATTGTGTCACCTGCCCTCCCTGTCCCCCCTCAGGCAAAGACCATCCGTGAATTTGACGAGAGGTTCACATCCATCATGTTTGGCTACCCAACCAATGAGGACTACTATCAAGACGCCAGTCCTGTGCACCGCCTCAAGTCCGTCCAGGTGCCCATGCTGTGTCTCAACGCAGCTGATGATGTCTTCTCCCCGCACCATGGTGAGATGTAATGTCGAAGCACTACAAACACAGAGATAATGTACCATAACACCTGTGTTATGTGGGGTTTGTGGGGTTCCTGGGCACATGGTGTCCTACCTATTAGACTGAGCAGTGCACCCATGCTCGAGCTTCGGGCTTTCCAGTAACACCATTACTGAGTGGGTGACTCCAGTAATGCTTAGAGGCCTGGGTGCCAAATAAGAGCAAGGATTGGCTGAAAAACGGGAGCCGGCAGGCATGACGTGAAGCCAAGAGAACAGTTAGAAAACAAGAGCAGAAGTTCTTGGGGTCAAAGGTTAAGAACTTGCCCAATGCATCTACAGCAGAGCCTCTCAGAGCTAGTGCCCGTCAAATTACGTATTTTGTCTTTAGCCACTATTTTACCTCATTGTATACTATAATACCCTCTCTAACAGGCATACGACATATTAAAAGATAAGTATGGAACCAAGACAGATGTTTTTGCAAGTACTCAGTCGTTATAGAATTACATTCATTGCTACGTCTGGTTTTCTCGGTAAAGACAGAGGCTTTGCTTGCATCTCCACAGCCATTCCAGTGGAGGCAGTGAAGCAGAACCCTAACCTGGCTCTTCTGATCACATGCCACGGCGGCCATATTGGCTTCCTGGAGGGTCTGTGGCCTCGCAGAAGCACCTACATGGACCGGGTCTTCAGGCAGTTCGCTAAGGCCGTCATCGAGAACGGGAGCAGCCTGAGAGACCTTTAACCGCCGGGATTCGCCTACACCCCCTTACCCTCCCCCTTTACCCTACCATGTTAAAACGAGAGAAAAGAACTACAAATACTCAACAATAAACTTTAGAAGGGCACATCTGACTCAACGCACAATCGCAGTTCTCCCAAAGCATGAGTAGCACTCCTCGTTAGCATCATGTTAGTGTTTCTGTAGCGCCCGTCGTTGTGGCTCGTGTGGGATACAGTTCCTCACTCAGTTAGAGAGAGTGAAAGGGGTGTGGCTCGGTCATGTGCTTGACTGACAGTGTTCAGAAGTACTGTAGCACTTACATTACTTTTAATTTATCTGCGTTTTTTTAAGAAACCATTTGATGTGTAGGTGTAGTCCTCAGGGATTTTTCGGTTTTGTTTTCCTTGTGCTTTGGTTTCGTTTGTGTTGTTCCCTCTGTTTTTCCATACTTCCCTACTTGACGTAGTGTGTCGTCTCCTGGATCTCAGACCGTCTGAAGTGTCACGATGCAGCATCGTACACACCAAATACGAGCATAAATGTAAAGCAGATGACAGTAGCAGTAAATACGGTGGATGAGGAATGGGAAATTGCACTATTTCAGATAGGGTTGACCTAGCATACTGGCTAAAACGAATTTGACTATGAGCTATGCTTCTAGCACCCTTCAAGATTGAGATTGCAACCATTGAGTCCACGAATGTCACAGAGGTAACACCTGAATAGCTTGTACACATCGATGCCAGTGTCTCTGAAAAGCCTTAATCTCTGCAACTTTGGTATAGATGGCTCCTTCCCAGAGGGGATTTCTCAGTTAGGTTGGAATCATAGAAGAAGTTCTGTTCTACCTGGGAAAAGGTGCTCTTAACCTTGAATATGTTGCTTTTCCTCATTAACCCGAGGTGCAGTCATATCAGTGTTGGTTTAAAAAGTATAATTCACATGAAGATGATGGATTAGTGCTGTCCGAAAAACAACCTGACTTGTGTGACTGTCATGTTGTATCGTGCACGAGATATTGCGATGTTGTTTCTGTGGGACGTTCTGGACCTCCTCTTTATGGCCACCATGCATGTCTCGCTCTCTTCGCGATAGAACTTTTCCGGATTTTACAGACCTCCCGTTGCATCCTGTAGCATAATAGGCAACATTTTCTACCGCTAAGACTCTTAGCGTATTTGTACCGGGTTGTCGAAGACGGTCATGCAGCAATAAAATTTTACCATAAACTGCAAATGATGTACAGTGTGTCTACATGTACATGAGTATATTATAATTGCATATGCTGTATTTAATAAATTGTGAAGTAAATACTGACAGAGGAATTTGTCTCGCTGACTGTTTCCTGTGCTTAGCAGTAAACAGCTGGACTTGATACATTGCATTGAGTGTGTTGTCTATATTATCCGTGAGTGTGTGTGTGTGTGTGTGTATGTGCTCTGTGATGGAGCCTTGAACCCTATGCTGCTTGGATGGACTCCAAGCGACCTTGACCTGGATTAGCATTTAGAAAATAGATGGATTTTCCATAGACAATAGTATCGAGTTCAGGGTAGCATTGAGCCTGTCCCAGGAAGCGAATAGTACAAGATACCTTGAATGTGATTGTAGTCTGTCACAAGGTATCACAACATATACAAATTCCAATTCATTTAACTGGTTGTTTTTGGACTATGAGAGGAAAGTGAAGGGTCTGGAGGAAACATGGGGTAGAACATGAGAAGAACATGGATAGAACATGAGAAGAACATGCAAAACCCACACACAGCTGTGAAGCTCCCACACCATCCCTCTAAATTGATTGTGCTCGATTTGAGAAATACGAGAACAGACAAAGGTCCCACTAAGGTATAAAAAGTATGAGCTTTATTTTATATAATTTTGCCACTCGACTATAGAACTCTAAATTAACTTCTATGTTCCAGAATCGCCTTTTCAGGTCAATACACGTGAGCAGTGGATTTTACTACATTATTATAATTTTGTAGTATTTCATAATTTACGTTGACATTACAAACGAATGTTATGGCTACCTTTTTGCTATTTTTAGGGGAAACATTTGAGACATCTTTTGTCGACGTAGCACCATGTTTAAGCTGAGGGCTCACTTTTCTTCTCCGCAATGGTAATTCTGTGCGTGGCAAAGTGTGTCAGGATGAGTCCTATCGCTAAGTATTTTTATCGCACTGAACTCACTTCATCAAGGTCCCAAACAGATGGTTAGCGGCGTTACATAACGTCCGGGCGGGGTTCGCATTTGGCCAAAACGGGGAGTTTTCGCCAAATTAAAAGGCCCGGCTATCACCCGTCTTCGCCCCCTTGTGCGCTCCGCAGCTCAGGTCAAAGGTCAACCCTGCGGTGGCTACTGTAATATGTGTAGCATAATGAGCAATTGCTTCATTCTTTATTCCCCAGTGGGACTCTGGCAAATTGAATTAATCGCTGACGCTGCTGAACTGGATAGAACAGAATCCCCCGGGGTCATCAGACCCCTATCGTCCATTATGTAGGGAGCAGTCGGAGAGGCGTCAGGCTCAGCAGGGGTTGTCTTGGCCAGCTGTAGGGACAGCTGTGGATGTGCCAACACAGCTGTTTCTCCAGAAGGACCGGTCCTCGGGGAGATCCATCCCGCCTGTCCTCCTCCCTTGTCTGAAAATAGCTCCCACATAATTCACGGGCCAAAAACGGATGAACACTCCCTGAAATACCTAGGCTGCCCCTTCCTGCTGGACAGCAAGGACGAGGGTCAACACGGCCTCGGACAAGAGCTCTTTGTTTGCCGCGGATGCCTCCGTAGAGCTTCACACACTGGGTTCTCGGTTGGGTTTCAGGGCTGTCCAACTACATCGCCAACGGAAGAGCGAAAAAAAAAAACACATAATGGTCCGGTTAGCAGCAATTTTCTGATTTGCTGGTTACCACCACACATTTGTTTTGGGCCCCCTGTTGGTCACAAACAGTCACTACACTAAATATTAAATAAATGCATTCCTTCTGTAGGAGATGCTAAAGCAGAAAGTTCTGCTAACCAGCTGGCAAGCTAAATTTTTTTGACTGAACATGCTAGCTATTTATTTAGATTTGGGTAGCAGGGGGGGCAATGGGTGTCAGGGGGCCCCAAAGTGAGTTTTGAGTAGGGCCCCATCTTCGCTAGTGGTCAGAAGGTTTGTGGGGGGTATCTATCCCCAGCCTCGGCAGGTACAGCTAGCTTGCTAGCCTCTGGTGTGTGTCTGGCCATGTGCTTCATTAGCCCCCTACCGATGCAGCCTCGCGCGTCTCAGCTGAGGCCAGCTATGAGCTCATTAAGACCCCATAAGCAATAATTAAGCAGCTGAACCGCCATTTCATCTCAGTGCCACTGAGTCAAAACCTTGACAGCATGCCAGCATAGCGGCGATGTTATGACAGTGCCCCCTGCTGGCGCCATCAACTCCTGCTGACCCGCCGCCTCACATTCGGTTCAGCAGTCGAATTCTATAACCCTCCAGTTTTTTGGTTAGCTAGATTAGAGTTACACTGTAAACTCCAGATGAGAGACGCACTGGAATAACCCAGACATCCCCAAGCAATTAAACCAAGCTCTGTAACTGGTGTATGGCAGTATTCATAGCTGTGTGTGTGTTTTGCTACATAAAGCAGCATGTAAAATAAATAAAGAGTAATATACAGAGGGCAAAACTGTGACCTCACACCTCCATGGTCCGGAGGGGGGGGGATTCCCTGCTTCAGCTGTGTGGGCACTGATGCTCTAAGATTTCTATCCACAGTTGCAAAGCGAGATGCTATTTGGTGCCTGTAAATATTTCCTTAGTGTGTGAGTGTGTGCGGTGGGAGATGAGCTGAGGAGATAATCTGCTGAAACCACTGAAGGAGAAGTTTGCATGCTCTGGTATGTGACCTTATAAGCCAACGGAGGCCCTTGGAAACTGCGAGAAGCAGAAGTTCTTCTTTGCAGGTGTGGCTTCTGGGCTGCAGCACCTGTTTTCCACACATCGCAGGAGAGATGATCCAGCAATATAAAAAATGACACGTACACACACATTTATAGGTCTGAGGTGCTCACGTATACACACAGCCAACCAAAACTCTCAGATATATAGATTTGAGGTTCATACACACACACACACACACTGTACTGGGCATCTTTCTTGAAAATCAGCTGAACAGAAACTCGGATATAGATCTCAGTTCAGGATAATTACCCCCCACACTGTCTCTCATCTCTCCCTTTCCTTCTAAATAACTTGTGACCCTGCTTCTCTAACCCTGCAAGCTCTAAAGCTGACAGTGCTGCTGAGAGAAGCTCCAGAAGGTTTTTGGGCCACTCCCTGCATGGAGATGCAATGTTTTGCGTTACAGCCCAGGATACCTTATGGGTTCTCTGCCTGTGCTGTCTGGGATAGGCTCCAAGGCCCTCTGCAGGGTTAAAAAATGGATGGATGGATATTTGTTTGCCTATTGTAATTTAATTTTCTGTTATTGATTTATAACTGGGGGAGTGCATAGTTCAGGTCCCTGTGTCTGTGATTAGAAGGTGGCTTGGTAGCATAGTCACATGACCAGCGGGCCCTTAAGCAAGGACCTTAATCCTCTGAAATGCCCCAAGGCATTCAAACACCAAGCCTTGTCTGTATATATATATGCAGGTTACATACGAGCCAGAATTTTATTGTGCTATATGCAGATGACAATAATAAAACCTTGTACTTCAAATTCCTTCTCCTTCTTTGCCAAAAATGACCACTTTTCCCTCCCAGGTCTTAAGGTGCCTTCTCCTGATGTAACACAGCTGAGATGTTGGTCATCTGAATCGGCTGACTTAGCGTTGACGCTGTAATCAGGACAGCGGCCTTGGGAGAGCAGCGGAAGAGTGGACATCCCTCATGGCCCCAAAATTACCGTTAGTGGTAACATTTTCTTCGGAATCACTTTGTCCGCGAAACAGATTTTACGTTTTGCGTACTTTGTAACCCCACGACCGTGTCCAAGATAAGCTGGTAGGAGATGGATAATTGGACATACCTTGTAACATTTTCACTTAGCTGACTCCCTAGGACAAAAACGTCTCCCCAGGATATAAAAGCAGAGTTCCCTGGGGACCAGGGCTGTTAAATGACTCCTCTTAATGGTCACAGCTAGATCAGCCGTGTCCGACTTCGCTCCGGGGCACGAATGATAGGTGCAGTGCCGAGTTTTTCTAAAATCCAGAGATGTGGAAACTGCTCCCCCTGCTGTCTGCATGTATGTTGACACATCCTTCTGTTTTTGTGTCACGGTGTAGCGGAAGTATCGCTGAAGACGGTTTTAGCCATTGCGGCTCTAAGTGAAGTCACACAAAACTTTCTCACACAAAAAAAGTCACACAAAAAAGTCTCTCACTACATATGAGAATAGCAAAAATGATAAAATAACAGCAAAATTAGTTTCTGAATCAAGTGGGCATTATGTAAACGGTTCAGAAAACAAAAGTCTTTCCACATCTTTCTGGAAATTCAGCTAGAGCGTAAGGTAATATTTTTTGTGTGTGAACCTTAAATAATGAACAGGGCTGTTGTTTTTTAACAAAAATGAAAATACTGAAAACTGTACCTTTTCCTGGGGATTTGTTAATAACGCATAACCTCAGTTCTGATATACAAATGTCCATTAAAAGTCTATGCTGTCCACTTAAGTCTATTACTACATTAAAACAGTACATTTGAACACAGTACAGCCTAGGAAAAGGCCATCGGGAAGTTCAGGAAATTGATATTTGATGTTTAGCCCCCGGTCTGTGGCTAAATCCAACTGATAGCAAATTCCTGGGCTGCTTTTTGTCGCCAGTCAGCCCCTGCCTACAGATAATGTAGAAAGCCAGACCCAAAGCTAGCTTATCGGTATAAGGAGGTTTGTAAGTAAAAGAACTTTGAGTTTTTTAACAATGCTGTATGGTAGTGTGTATAATAAGTGTTAATACTGTGCAGGTGTTGGGGCCTTTACAGCAACATCATTATATGGGTCCTCTCCATCCATCAATCATTAGAACTGCTTAAACCCCACTGGGGTCACAGAGCATCGGGTGCAGGTAGGAAGCAACAATGGGCCGATTTAGACCAACCCTGCATGCTTTTGGACTGTGGGAGGAAACCAGAGCCCCCTGCAAATTCCACACAGAAAGGACCCACGATCGAACCCAGGACCTTCTAACTGCAAGGCAGCACTGCTAACCACTGCACCAGCACTGCTAACCACTGCACCACCATGACACCCATGAGTCCTCTCATACGGAGTAATTATTGCTTATTCTGCACTAAATGGCACATTGAGGTAGGCAATGAACCTTATTTGCTTAATTAAAGATTTCTACCTGGGGGAGGGGGGGGGCAATGAAACCGTACATTAATTACTATTATAAACAACTCCGCTGGAGGTATTTCTTTCCATGCTGATGCGAGCTTATGGGAGTTTTACTCCCACAAAATTGTTCTAAGGGCAGAACAAAAAATGATTGGTTTAGAGAGATAACCAATCAGATTGTTGAAGAGGTGCCCTCCTCCTCTACAATCTGATTATCTTGCCTTTCATTTTCTTTATGTATCTGTGTTCTATCTCTTAATGCTGTTGAGGTTGGGGAGCATGCGTTGATGTAGCACGTTTCCGCACCCACCACATGATGAAACACCTGGGGACCCAGTTGGCGACCCCCCAGGTAGACAGACGGTCCAGTCCCACCCTCCACGCGCCACATGGCTGTAGTGCCGTAACTGACGCTCCCTCACCATGCAGGTAATGTACCTCAATCAGGACTCCTCTAGCAACTGCCCATTCGACCCAAAGTCAAACCAGTGGTACCCAAGGATTCTCCAAAGAGACACAGTACCGAAGGAGTCAAGTCTTTGTCTCAGCCCATTGGATAGCATCTATGTCTCACAGCCATACAGCGAGTCAGGGAGCACCAGGACTCTAAAGACTTGGATCTTCATCTTCTTGCACAGGTATCAGGAGACACACACCCCTTTCCAGCAACCACACGACCCCCCCATGCTCTCCCAATCAGTCTACTGACTTCATAGGAAGAGTCACCAGAGACATGAATGTCGTTGCCCAGGTAAGTGAACCTCTGGACGAGGTCGTCATTCTCCCCGCAGACAGACACACTACTGATGGCTGTGCCTTAGAAGTCATTAAAGGCCTGGATCTTGGTTTTTATCCAGGACACTCGCAATTCCAGACACTCAGACTCCTCACTCAGTCTCTGGAGAGCCCCGATCAGAGCCTCCATTGACTCCGTGAAGAACCACAGGGCAGTGAATCAAAGGGCAACACTGAGCCAGTGTCCTCGTCTTTTCCAAACTAACTCACACAATGCAGAGAGAGTGAATTCAGCCGGTTATGCAAGTTTGAGCAAAACATTTGGTCATGTTGTGGTCAAAAACAAAAATATATATATAACAACAACGACAAATACAATCAGAACATCTTCACAGTAACGTTGTTACATTCATCAATTCCGACCAAAACTAGGTGATTTCTACAGTCAAAAACTGAAACGGAAAGTATGAGGTAGGCGAGGCGGACGAGAAAAACTGAGTCCGCCGTGTTGACAACACTATGCATAGCTACATTTAAAGAAGATCCACAAAAACAATGCAGTGTCCTCCATGTCCAGACATGATTATCAGCACGACAAAGGCGATCTCAGTAGTTTGATTGTTTTGGAAAGGGGGCGAGTCTAATTAATAATGACTGCGTTAATGATTTTTATACTTCGCATTATCTTCTCTGGCCGGGAAGAATCTGTCAACAGCAGTTTCTCAAAGTCAAGCTCCTTGCACGGTCCAGACTACAATTGTTCTTCCACAGCAAGTGGAGTCTCCCAGCCGCACTGAATCCAGCAACTCTCAAAAATGCCGTGTCTGACTGACCCTATAGAAACCCGCACATGGTTTTAAGAGAAGCAGGTGTGGTCAAATTCAAAGAAGAGAACAAAAGACCAACATGATTATTACTTCGATAAGCTCACACAATAAATAAGATTTTCTCTACAAATTATTTGATTTTCATTTTAAATAATAAAAAAAACACAACTGGGAAGCAAGACATACATAAATGGTTAAAAAGATATCTAGGTAGACTCTTTGTGTTGGTGGTCACAGAATACTGAAATGTACCTGAAAAACATGATAGCAAAAAGTGACTCGATTACAAAACATGAAAACCTATACTTATACATGGCTGATTTAATATATTATACTACACTTTTTAAAATTTGAAACACTGCTTTTCATTCTTGATACATCCCCCATTGACTTCCACATCTCCAAACTCTCAGTAAATGACAGTCTCCTTCCCTGATTGGTTAGTGCGATTCACACACTACTGTCTCTTTGTTTTGGAGTGAGATGTGGAAACAATAACTGACTGAGCTACAACCCCATTAAGGCAAATGTCTTTGGCCTACCCTGTGCATTAATAAACTCTTAAAAGTCATACAATATCCATCAATCTGCTAGTCATCAGTCTCAGCTAGCAACAGGAATGTCTCTTTACTGGACTTGACTTTATTTTCTGCTTTGTGTCATTACCGTTCTGCACGCTTTGGAATATCGGGAAAGAAAGAGTTTGGTGAATGATGTAACCCAACGCTGAGTACAGAAGCCGGACTCCCGGCAGATCTGACGTAGGTGGGGAATCCAGCCTTTCCCAGTCAACTGGTACAGTTTGGGTTCTCACAGACTTCTTTGTAGGCCTATGTGATGGAATATTCCACAATTGTTCACCCAGTGAATTGACCCGCTTCTGATGATAGAGGACCGCGATAGGGCACCCAGTGACCAGTCCCATCTTAACCGTCGGCAATATTTGAACAATATGGGACCATTAGGCATCGCATCACTTCCTGTTGTCCTGCAGGGATGTGAATGCGGCTGAAGTCTGTACCACTTTGTATTACATTGATACATCTCTTACCCAGTAGGTGGCGATGTAGGTGGTGGTGGGGGGGGTGTTGGTTATAAGGCATTGTGCACAATGACACAGAAATGCCCAATGTTCAAAAAATAATTCCACATATACTATTGTCTTGAAACCCCTGAGATAAAGTGTACCGTCAACTGGACATTCAAGGACCACAAGGGTAAACCTGTGGTTTATAATACCCAAGGTGAGTCTTTAAAAAAAGATAACAAAAATAAACATTTTGTTCAGCTTCTGAAAAGCTGGATGAAAAGAAACTCTGTCTCGTACTCTGACTTGATTTTTTTTTTTGTGCATAGCTGAGGGCGACACCCTGATTTGCAGTCAGGCAATGTTTGGGGCGCATTCGGGGTCCTCGCAAAACCCAGATCGACTGGTAACTCTCCTCCGAACGACTGCCAGAAGTAGTGCAATAGCGATGGCCGCGTCCCGCTTTACTGGCACAAGGCCCGCTGCCTCTGCAGGAGGACGGGAGGGCGAGGGTGCTGGGGGGGGGGCAGGTTCAGATGTGGCGGCCCGTCAGGAAGTAGAGTGGCCGGTCTTCGGGGCCGTTGGCGGTCTGGAACTCGTCGCGGAGCCGGAACTGCCATTTGTCCTCCAGTTCCAGGCGTACGATGGTCTGACGCAGGGAACTGCGGTCCTGACAGATCACGCATAAGGTGGCACCTGGTGGGGAGGGACAAGAGTGCCATCATTCCATCTGCCATCAGCGTTCATTCTATGCATAAGGATAAATCAGGCTTAAGTCTACATGGATGCATTAACATTGCCATGCTGCCATCTTTGAGATCATCTTTGCTCGGTACGTACCTTTGAGAAATCTGAATTTCTTGAGGAGGTCCGACACCACGAAGGAATCGCAGAGGTAGAGCAGGAGCCCGCTGAACAAAAGCCCCGTGTGGTCTGGGTTGAGGGAGTGGGACCGGGAGCTCACGTAGCACACTGCCACCTAGTGGCCAGATGGGGTCACAGTACACAATTTGTCAATGCTACACATTCTGTTCACATTGAGTCAGAGATGCCAGTTTGCCTAACCAGATGTTTTTGGACTACCGGGAGTACCGGGGGTGACACAGGGATTCAGTCTCCATGCACAGCATTTGTACCCCTAATCTCTAAGGGATGTATACAGGGGTGGGGCCAAAGGAGCACTGGACCCAGCTGAAAGCTAATTGGCCCCTGCAGTGTCCCCTTCCTGTCAAAACATATCGCAAATCACATCATTGGCTAATGATAAAGTTGGCCCCTCTGTTTGAATTATTGCCCCTCTTGTGACCCCCAGCTTAAAAAAATCCTAGGGTTGCCCCAGGCTTTCTCAGGGACACAATATGAAACCTATAAATAACTTAAGATCTTTTCCAAAAAAGATCTTTTTAACTTGTTGATGTTTTTAGTGATGATCCTGAAAGAAAAACCCTCAGATCAGCGAGTATCTGGGATGGGCAGGGCTGGACAGAGATGGGCGTGGCCAGGAATAGATAGGCGGTGCTAGCCAGAGATGGGCGTGGCTATGAATAGATGGGCGGGGCTATCCAGAGATGGGCAGGGCTAGGGATGGATAGGCGGGGCTACCCAGATATAGGCGGGCCTAGCCAGAGATGGGTGTGGCCATAAATAGATAGGCGGTGCTAGCCAGAGATGGGTGGGGCTAGGAATAGATAGGTGGGGCTACCCAGATATAGGCGGGCCTAGCCAGAGATGGGTGGGACTCACCTCTGGGCCCATGCTGAGGTAGCTGTCGATGGACAGCACCGGGTGTCCGGTGTTACGCACAGCCTTGGGGAAGAGCTTATGACCCCGGAGCTGCAGAAACCTCTCCAGCAGGAGGTGAGGCGGGGCAGCCAGGCGGGTATGCTCGCTGTCCGGAGCGCACACGTACTGGGAGGGGCCCACAGGGGCGGGGCTGGTGGGGGCGGGGCCTTCTGATGTCTGCAGAGTGACACACAGGAGAAAACAAGACAGGTGTGAGGGGGTGGGACTCTTTCAGCTGGTTAAACCATCCAGTGAGGGTCCAATGTGGAGAAAATAACGGCCAGTTATCTACAAATAAAACAACACAACAAAATCCAGTCCATCCATCCATATGCATCCAATAAAAGTGTATCTAGTGACAGTAGAGAAGGGCTCTTCAAATCTGGACCTCGATTCCAAATCCAGGCCTTGTTTTCAGTTCTCCCAGGTAGTTAGTTTAATAATT
>JAODJU010000081.1:2885241-2895872 GCA_026776725.1 Gnathonemus echidnorhynchus
CGCGGCCCGGTCCGCCCAGCAGGTCCTCCACGATGGCCAGCGTCTCGGGGGTGGTGTGTCCGCGCAGCGATGGAGCGCCTGCCATGGACATCATGGCCTCCGTGTACTGCTGGATCAGGAGGTAGCTGCGGATCACCATGCTGTGCAGATGGGGGTGCCTGGGGGAGGAGTCAGAACGCAAACCGGCCAATCAGATTTGATCAAGTGGAGCATCGTATAACACATCAGAGTCACGTGACTATAGTCATGCTACTAACGTACATGTATTAAGGGTCAGTTACGCAGTATCATGTGATCATACTGAGCGACACGAACTTGATGTCAGGGCTGCCTACCTCTCCAGGAGGATGTTGACCATTTTCTCAAAGGCATCGTCGCAGCGAAGAATGGGACTGGCCACGCCCCACCGCAGGGAGCGGCTGTAGTCACTCAGGCCGAAGTAGACCAGCTCTTCGGGTGACTGCTCCCCCTGGTGGCCAAACAGGAATTTCACACTTCGATACGAGAAGCGTGTGAAACTGGATATATTAAGCGGGTTTATGTGCATTTTTTTTTTCTTCTTTGCTTCTTTTTCTTGTCCCAGGAGACAAAAGCGTACCTGGCTCTCCGGGGGGCTCCAGTGCACCTCGTTGCGGGCGCTGATCCGGGACTGCCAGGTCTGCAGGGTGAACGGGAAGCTGCTGACCTGCAGAACCAGCAGGTTCGGAGCCTCCAGCACCTCCTGGCAGTTAACGACGCGGTCGGCCAGGCCCTGCAGCTCCCCGTGGCACACTGACCCCGACAGTGCACTGGGTGGGGGAGGGGGGCGTCAGAACGGACACCTCAAGAATCCACTAAAATTCCTCGGACCAGTAAAACTTGCCAGGGGAAGGTTGGAGGTACTGCCAGCGGAACATTTGTGAGGGGGTGGGCAGGCGCCAGGGGGTGGACTGATAGGAGATTTAAAACTAGTCGCTTTGAATTTTTAATAATTTGATCAAACTGAGCGAATATCAGGGATTGTCAACAAAAAATATGGCTTAAAAATATACAAATACATATTTTTTGGAAATGAACTAAGCTTTCCCTCCATACCCTCAGCTAGTGGGTTATGGGTTAGACTTTACTAGAAATAATAATCTTGCATTAGAATTAGACAACAGCCAACGTGAAGTAACATGAAGATCCTGAGATTCTGAACAACTTTCACCATAAAACCCACCATGAAACGCACCATGAAACGTCCCCATCACGTCTCCAACACATCCCCACCACGTCCCAGGAGCTCACCTGGTGAGATCGACGTGCGCGTTGTCATGGATGAGCACGAACAGCGTGTATGGGTTCTGTTTGACGTTCCGCATGAAGGCCTGCATCCTGATGTGGACGTCCACGTCCAGGCGCACCACGTACTTGTCCGATTTCAGGTGGGCCGTCGGGGCGTCCTCCATGCCGAGGTCCACGAGAACTCCTGAGGACGCCAGAGTCACCGCAGTGAGGAAAACCAGGTAAATGCCATCACTTCATATCTCAGTTCTGATTGGTCTACGTCCCGCCCACCTGACTGTCTGATTCTCTGCATGGTCTGGTGCACCAGCACCTGGGAGGGAGGGACCAGCACCAGGAAGTCCACTTTGCAGAAGCGGCCCAGGTCCAGGTCCTGGCTGTTGGAGTCGGCGATGGCGCAGACCTGGGAGAGGAGACGGCGCGCCACGCTCAGCTGCGAGGGGTAGATCTGGAACGTGTCGCTCATGGGGTCTGTCAGGGGCATTGTGGGAAAAAAAAAGAACATACAAAGATTTATCTGCGGCCTTTACGAACTAGCAGTGCTGAAAACACTGCATTCTGAAGTGCTGACCAGAAGGAATTTATGATGTATCAACCTGTCAGGACCTTTGGAAAATTTGGTGGTAAGAGGATGTGGTCTTGCAAATGGGCTGGAGTAAATGCGAGTAAATGCTATAGATTCAAATCCCAAAGGACCCTATGATAATCCTTAGTGGGTACTTAAACTTAATAGATCCACTTGCCAGCTGCATAAATTATTTAAAATGCTATTTGCTTTGCATGAAAGCATCAGAAAAAGAGCATAAATGTACGTTAGGGAGACAGAAAATTGGAGGGTGGCTATGTAAGAGAGTCTGGGTGTGAGGGCTGACCCGGGTCGGTGACGAGCTCCGGCCCCGCCTCCTCCGGTTGGCGGACGCAGACGTCCTCGTCGCCCTGGACGGGCTGCGTCACGTGTTCCCTCCGTCTCCTCTGCAGCCGGGCCAGCTGCTTGTCCAGACTGTCCCCTGCAAGAACGGTCACCGCGGTCACCAAACCCCGTCCGGCTCTCCCTCCAGGTTGATGATTTTCTCCGGATGTCCGAGAACGAGACGGTAAGAGCTGTAGGGACGGGGGGGACGAGGAGACACAGGAACACTCACCCAAGGACGTGGTCTTGAAATGGGAAGCCAAGGCGCTGACCTTGCCAGTGATGAGCTCATAGCTGATCTCCTTGAGGAACTCGTTGGTTGTGAGCATGCTCTCTGCCAGAGCGCGGGATTGGTACTTTCCTGAGGGAAGACACACGCTCACAGGTTAGATACTTATATCTTTGTGGGGACTACTGATTCAGTTCTATGGCCATAACCTTAACCCCTACCCAGCCCTAACTTTAACCACAAGTAACCAAACAAAATATATGACTTTTAGCATTTTTAGTTTTTTGATTGCAGTGACAGATTTTTATAAGTTTGAGTTTCTCTTGAGGGGCCCAAAAAATGGTCCACACGACGTCAAAATAACAGGTTTTTATCACATTGTGGGAACATTTGGTCCCCACAATGTAATGCATACCTGGACTACACACACACACACACGTACACATTCATCTTCAGCATTCCTACAAACCAATGACTGCCGTAAAAACATAGATCAACACAGATTCTAAATTTAAATAAAAAGTACCCAGATATATACTTCATCTTTCATACATATTTATTGCATATTTAAATCTGAGCACATTTTCCATATTGATATAGTAATTGTACATATTATCATGCGTTTTTGACACATATACACACAGTACACTGAAATAAAGATGTCTAAGAATACACAGGGTCACATGACACACAGGGTCACATGACACACAGGGTCACATGACACACAGGGTCACATGACACTCGCAGGTGGGTCAGACTCACCCAGCACCAGCACGCAGAACTCGACGCCCCGTGTCTCCGAGGTGCAAACGATGGCCACATAGTCGGGCCGCCGGGGGGGGGAGGGTCCCTCCCCCAGGGAGCGCAGGGCCTCACCGATACCCTCCCCCAGCGAGCGCTGGGCCACCAGCACCTGCACGGCTCCGGCGGAGACGCTAGCAGCCAACCGAGCCAGCCAGGGCAGCTGGGAGGGCGGCACGGGGGCCGCGGGGGGGGCCGACAGCATCGCCCTCAGGGTGATCTGCTCAAACTCCTCCTGCAGGGGGATCTCGTCCCAGCCTATGGGGGGGCAGTGAGCATCATATGACACATTAGAGTCATGTGACTATAATCATACTACTAATACACATGTATTAGGGGGTCAGTTAGGCAGCATCATGTGATTATACAGACAAACCTCTATGTCTATTAGGGGCTATGTCACTCCTTGGTTACTGTGTTTATGCTTAGTTAACTCTAATCCAGTCTCATTCATCTGTATAGCTGGTTACTTAACTGAAGTTCAGTTAAGTTTTAATGTGCTCTTGCCAGTTGCTGGCTTTGCCACTAGAGGGCGATCTCGCTTTGTCCAGCTCACTTAAAGGATTGGATATCTGGGCAATGTTAATTACCACAGGTATGAAATTCCTATATAAATATATTGGGAAAGCAATGATTGGGTGAGCGAACTGTCAGTCATTCCACCTGGGCCTTACCCAGCTGAACCAGGTACTGCAGGGTGAGCAGGACCATATCCTCCACACTGAGCAGCTGGCTGTTGGACATTCCCAGGCTCTCCAGGGTCTTCTGGGTCAGCTGGCTGCACTTATAGCAGCTCACCAGCAGGGGGCTCACCACGATGTCACCCACGTTGCCATAGAAATATGGTAAGCTGCCATAGCCTGAATACAAATCGGGGCTGTGAACATCAGCCTGAATCATGGCATGTATGCAGAGATAATCCATTGCCGTTACGTCTCTGCTTGCAGAGCTAGACGTAGATTTATGACGACCCTGGAAATTTATTTATCCTGCCGGTCAACCACTTCAAAATTAGCAGCAATTAAGGCACAAACCAAGAAAATTAATCAATGAACATAGAGACATCACTCTACATGTGCATTGACCAGTTTTCGGTTATTCAGGTCCAGGAAGTAAAATTCCAGACCGGGATTTTGTTTCAACCAACCAGTTGAGTACTCTGTGACTGTGACTCTTCATGCTCAACTGGTCGGTTGAAACAAAATCTTGGTCTGGACTTTTACTCTCTGGATCTGAACTACCCAACTCTGGCCCTGATTAAGGGGAACTCATCAGTGCATAGGAACATGTCACTGTAACTACGGCCACTGCTATTGTACCTATGAGGATGACGGGCCGGACCCCCGAGTTGTTCAGCAGGTTGTCGGGGACGACCACCGTGTCTCCCATGGCGATAGGCTGGGGCTGTATGATGCCTGACACCAGTGGGGGAGGGGCAACATTCAGGAGGGTGTCTAAGGAAACACGCAGGGAAAAATCAATGTAACCTAGCACATCATTTCATACAAACGCACACGTATGTATGTACACGTTCTCGTGATGGTCATCATCCTGCCCGTGAGGGTGGTGCTGCAGTTCCCTCATATGGTATAGATGCTGCACCACAGATACCCCAAAGCAGGCCTGGGCTAAACCCAAACCTCACCAAGTCAACAGGGGCCATTTTTAACGACTATTTTCATGCCCTGTGAAAGCCATCATGATAGAAATGTTAGTTTTTACTGTATATTTATTATTAATTCAAATAAATATGCGTGGGCAAAAATCTGTACATCACATCTTCATAGATGTGAATGTGAAACATTTTTTTTTTCCTAATTATCAAGCAGGCCAGTTAAAATAGCTGAGGTATAATTTCCTGTTCCTTTCATTCAGGCCTTATCCAAGTTTAGGGTAACACACTTAGCCCTTCACGTTAGCCACTATGATGTCCTTTTCGAGCGTTCCAACCTGGCGGCCGGGCGGTGGGGCACACTGCGGGCACGGGCACAGCGCTGGGTGGCACGGGCACAGGGGAGTTCGGGTACCAGCCTCGGTGACGCTTCTTGGGTGGACCGGAGGTCATGGCGGGTAGGCCTGGGGGGTCACACAAAGAATCACATAACCACCCGCTATCACATAGCTTCCCACTTTTTGTTTATGTAATATTTGGCTTGCAGATTCAGTTGTTGACAACACTCAAGCACAATCTCTGTGAATGTCACGTGCAGCAGGAGAAACCCACCACTCACCAGAGCTGTGATGTCCCGGCCCGGACATCTGGTACCCCAGGCCGTGTGCCAGTGCCTGGGCGGCCAGGGGCACGGTCGGCGATGGCCCCAGAGGGACAGCTCGCCCCCCGGTGGCGAAGCCGTTCACTCGCAGGGCAGTGGGAACTGGAGCAAGGCGGAAGCAAGTGTTAATGACCTACGCCGGCTTTGCGAGGCTGTCCATTTATGACCTCTCGGTTGCTATGGGGACTTGCCGGAGATTACCGCGTGGGTCGGGCGGGTCAACAGCGTGGGTCAATAATGCCGTGACACACAGCAAGTCTTGTGCAATGGTGCGAAGGCATTAGAATTCAAGGCTTTCGAAATAAAAAGGAGCCACTCTTGGGTTGGAGCTGAAGACCTCATGCCCCGGTTGGACGTAGGCATAGGCCACGTAGCAGCAAGCTACAAAGGGGACTTGTTATGTGCAGGCCCTGAGCAGTATTGATTTCCTTTCCGTGACAAGCTATTGATCATTCGTGGGGACTTTCTTGACATATAATTACGGGTGACAGCTCGCTGTAAGAGCGTCAGTCTGCACTGAAGTCCTCCCGGCCGAACAGTAAACGGCCCGGCGGAACCATCGGGGATCCGGGGTAATTACGGGCTTTCGCTTGACTACAGCCGGGCAGGAGGCATGATTACAGATGTGGGAGTAAGAGAAGGTGAAAGATGGGAGAGTGAGCGCTGAAAGAAAGGCGGCGTCACGGAGACGGGAGGCGGAGTCTCAGACCTATGGGCAGGGTCTTGGTCCCTGGGGGCGGAGTCAGCAGCGAGGGTCTGGGGATGCTGCTCTCCATGGGCACCTCCTGAGTCCTAAAGAGCCCAGAAGTTGCAGCAGGCTGTGCTCGCGTTGGAGGGGAGTCTGCTTGGACACATGGGGCGGGGGGTGGTATTTAGGTGACATGTTACGACATATAACTAATCCAAGATTCTGAACAGAGTCCACGACAAAAACGATGCAGGACTACGCAAAGAGGTCTCTGGGATAAAGACGGCGGACCAGTACCCAATCAGAACCATTTGGGTTTCCTCCCACTGATATTTTATATGAATTCTGCTCATTTAATATCAGTTCTGGGTCTCAGGGGATGACAGTAGCAGTCTGAAGTTTGAGCTTTAACAGTGAGACTTTCTCACCGCTGGGCCAGATCGTTCCCGCCTTCACAGGCTCAGTTTCCCGTTACCTCTCAAAGCCCTTCAGTCAACAAGGCAAGCGGCCCTCTGCCAAGACATTACAGCACCTGTGCAAACCCCTTATCGGAGCCTTTGTGTTTGTGCCTGCGCCCGCCAGTGTGCACAGCCGGAACACTGAGAACTAGACGCGCTGTACCGGGCCACGCGATACCGAGGACTGGGTCACGCCGACCCCCGGGACGGGCCGGCCTGACTCTCAGAATCACCCAGGGAAATGTTATGCCTGTCAGTTTTAGGACTCTGAGACTGGGGGGAGGGTGTGAAGACGCTATTTAGGTTAAAGTGAGCACACTGTGCTTGGAAAACAGTTGGCAATGTGCCCACAGACACCTTAAAAATAGAGCTCTGACCGACTCTCATGGGGAAACAATTACCATAATATATTGGTTTTGTATTGGACCAGAGAAGGTGCCTATATTGGCCAACAGAGATCTACCCCTGAGTTTTTGTGAAAGCACTACATATCCAAGCTTTTAGAGCCTGCTAGGTATATTATACCCGCAGTGCCGAATCTGATTTCTGATTTAGGTTCGGATCCCGCCACATGGTACTGGACACCGCAAGATGACTGAGGGGGGGGGGGACTCAGGAAGTCACATGATGTAGCTCCACCCACCCGAGTGAGAGAAGGGGGAGGAGCTGTGACCGTCCGTGCCTCCGTTCTCCCTGCTGCTGTGGGGCGAGGAAGAGGAGCTGGGTTTGGAAGAGTCGGCGCTGCTGGAGGACGGCTTCGTCCTGCTGTCTGTGGGGGGGGGGAGACGCCACGTCAGGAACCAGCATATCATGCACTGTCCCCCCTAGGATTGAATCACTTCTTATGCTCTGGCTTAACTTCCACACCGTGTTTCTCTTATGCTCTAAAGCCCAAATAATAAATAACAAACAGTACAAGAGGCCATGATGAAATAGCTCTGTAAGAGAGCTGAATCTACAGCTGTGGTTTCCACTGGCGACTGGACGACGGGATGAAGCAGGCATTTGGTGTGGACGGCCCCGGCCCCACCTTTCCAGCAGATGAGGGGTCCTTTGCACAGAGCACCCTGAGAGTTCCTCAGCAGGTAGTACTTTAAGTGCTTCTGCTTCTTGGGCTGCGTGGACAGCTTCAGGTTGATGTGGTTGGAGAACTCCGTGAAATAGCGGAAGCCTGTCTCGCCACAGCCGACGCAGTTGCCTAAAAACCCTAGGCAAAAGCAAACGAAAGCCGATCATGTCTGAATCAATGACAGAAACAGACACACTCTGTTATATAATATAATAAGAACTTCACAGAAAAAAATTACAGACATTACAAACTGGAGTATACTGCTGGTATGTCTGGAAAAATGAGTGCTATTTTTACTTTTTTTGTGATTTTATGATTATATGTTATGCAATATGTTGTGAAAAGTAATTAAGTATACAGAATGTAGCTAAATGAATAAACATAATGAGTAATGTAATAGGGCTGCCCAAATGACTACAAGTAATGAATAAAGTAACAGGGCTGACCAAATAAGTACATGTAATGAGTAAAGTAACAGGGTGATTAAATGAGTACATGTAACGAATAAAGTAATAAGGCTGGCCAAATGAGTACATTTAATGAGTAAAGTAAAAGGACTGACTAAGCGAAAACATATAATAAAGGGGCAGCGGGAGAGGATAAGGACTGACCTAAAAGTGCATTTTTGCCGCTGTCGTCAGGCAGGAACCGCCTGTCCACTGCACACACCAGGATGTGCTCGGGGATGCTGGGCGACTTGGCCCCGACCAGACAGAATCCGGCAGGGACCTCCATTGGCTCCGTTCCCATGGAGACCAGGCGCAGGTCTTTCCCGGCTTGACAGAAACCTGAAAACGTGGGATTGTTACTAAGACCTTGGCCACTGGGGAAATAAGTATGACGCGAAAGTGTGCATTCATAACACTAAAAATCATTAAAGACCATTCCATAGGGTAGACCTGCTGTACATATTTGAAGAAATATAAGAAAAACCCCAAATAAATCTAAGTTAATGTGTTATTTCACTGTACTTAAAATAAATGTGTTGGAATTACTGTTAATACTAAATAAATGATTTTGTGAAACACAAATAGTACCTGTACAAATATTTTACAGCATCCATTTGCAGCTGGGTTAACTGTATCGAATGACTACAAAGTAACATTTACGTTAATTTACGCCTATGTCGAATTTTTAAAATTAGTTATACTCTCTAAGATGATGGAGGCTTCGGAATTGCACCGCGCTGTTAACGCTCCCCAGGGAGACATTAAAACGATGTACAAAGAGCCGAGCGATTGGCTCGCATCAGTCAATAAACGACACCTCGAAGAGACAGGAAGTTCAAAAAGCCATTAATGTCACGCGAGATGCAGGAGGGTGGGAGGTGGGGGGTAGCGCTACCGTCGGTGGTGCAGCAGCCGTCCGCGGCGCCGCCCTGCAGGTAGGGCAGGGGGGGACTGCTGGAGTCTGAGGCGTCCTCATCGTCGGCGTCGTCCTCGTTCTCCGTGCTCTCGGACGCCCGGTCGTTGGGCGGGTCCTGGTCGGGACGCTCCGCGCACTGGAGGGGCATCTCCATCTTGGGCTTGACATCTGAGCCAAAGTAGCGGGTCCGAGCAGAGGGGCGTTTCCCGACAGCTCCCGTTAGCGACTTACGCGACTGGACCCGTTCAGCTGCACCAACTATGTAAGTTGCTAACGTAGTTAGGAATAATGCTTTTGGGAAACGCACGTCCAGGTCGGGTCAATCTGGCGGTACCAGGTCCAAAATATTTTGCTTTAGAGCGGATCTCGGATCTCTTAAAAGCAACTTACATTTCGTTTTGCGCGCAGGATTCAAACCCCTCAGTTGTTAGCGCAACGCTCTACTTTTTTAGCTACAGGAGCCTCTCAACATTTCGCTTTTTTGGATTTTTCAGGCATTATAACAAAAAAATTAAGCAATGTATTTTAACTGGGCAGTGTAATTTTGTATTTGATGCAACTACTGTTGGATCCTTAGATACTGTTGCATTTTTATGCAACTATTTTTTAAATTCTGTTTTCCATATGAAATTATCATATTATTATATTAATATAATTTAAATTCTATTATTCCAGGTAAACCTAGTAAACCTGCTTTACTGGGAATCAATTGACCCATTTCTCAGTCGTGTTAGTCAATGAAACACAAGTTTGAGTGTATCTGACAACCACCGTTTCTGTAAACAAGCCAAATTACCTGTAACTCAGCTAACTGGGGAGAAAATTATCAATAACACAGTGACGTCAGGGAAACAGAGCAAATTACTACTAACCCAGCAAGAATACAGTCACTGTCTGCTAGCTTTTACCCAGGCCCGTGCCCTGGCCCCGCCCTGGCCCCACTCTGGCTCCGCCCTGGCCCTACCCTGGCTCCGCCCTAACCCCACCCTGGCTCCACCTACTCCCCCAATATCCCTACCGTCCAGGGCAGTGGCGTAGCGCTCGGGCTCCAGGTACAGCTGGCTGAAGACTGGTAGCGGGGAGGACATGCTGGAGCGGAGCGAGGCCTCGATGGAGCTGTGCAGGGCCTCCTCGAAGCCGGCCGGCTTCAGCTGGCCCGGGTACGCGTTCCCCATCGTCTGCGGGGAGCGACACACAGCCTCAGCAACATTACAACCTCACAGCTCCTTCCCGAAGAGGGACCATAATTCATACAGAGGGGCCAACCTTATCATTAGCCAATAAAATGTTTCAAATCTGTGAGTGACAGAGGGTGGGACCAATCAGCTTCGGGACAGAGCCCCTGTGGCCCCGCCCCCAATCCAGCAGTAATATTTATCGCAACCACGAACTTCCCATGTGTCAGGATCGAAAGTGTCCCCGGGCCTCTCCCCGGCATTACATGAGCAGCTACTGATGATTTAAGGAATCAAAAATGGCCTGGAAGCAGGAGAATCCTTGAGGAGCAGCATGCAGAAGGTGCCGGTTCCTTCGCGGTCTAGCGAACATTAGCAGTGTGGCGTTCGGAGTGCC
>JAODJU010000081.1:2915427-2932916 GCA_026776725.1 Gnathonemus echidnorhynchus
CCCCCACTTGTTGGCCAAGAACCATGCCCCCCCCCCCCCCCTTAGGAGGCCGTCCCCTTAGGGGCCAGATGGCCACGACTTGAGGGCCCCAGATCTCACAAACCCCCTGAGTGAGACATTACTGCACACGCTCAGACCACACAGGCCCACTCACCAGCCTAAAAAAAAAAAAACCTCGAAACCCTTTCAAATGCCACTTATCCTGCGATTAGAAAGGGCACCTTAAGGGTCGGCGTACGTGATAAGGTTGCCGCTGGCTTCCAAAGCCAAGTCTTCCAGGAGAGTTGCCCATGCTTGGTTCTTTTGTTCCAGCCTGTCCTGCGTCCTGCAGGCACCCGAGATACGGGGGCCGGGGCTGCGGGGGATGGGGGGATGAGCAGAGGAACGATTGAGGAGAGACAGAGACGAGAGCAGAACTGCCCTTTCTGCTCTGGAGAACAAGATCATCCAGATAAGGATCTGCTTGGAGGACCGGTTTGGAGTAATGCACACCGAACCAGTCCTTGTGGAAATTCCAGTTTCTAGTAGAATTCTCAAGTGGTTTCCAAGACATAGCATCTGTACAGAACCACTGTAATGGTAGATGTGTAACACAGGCCCAGTTCAGGGGGACAAAATCTGACCCCACCTGAAATATGAAGATCTACTGTTTTCAAAAGTAATAAGGTCAACGCATTGTAAAACTGCCATCCTCAACCAGATCTCAAAGCATAATTTCCACTCAAAAATCTGCTGGCTGGTGAAATTTGTCCCCGGGACAAACAACCTGGTTTCACGTAAACAAAGGCAACAAAAAACTCTGCATTTAAATTCACTTCTCGTTTACAGAAAAAAAAAAACATTTGTAATGCAAAAAAATTTAAAGCTATCATGATAATTATTTTTCAAACCCCATGCAGCTACACTCAGGGTGATTGGTGAGAGAGTATAGTTTAAGTTAATATTGAAAAGCAGAATTCAAAATGGGAAAATATTGTGGATCTAATGTTAGTGCTGATATGGACAGAAAAGGAAACGTAAAAAGGACACAGACTGACCCAGAAGTCCATAAAATGAGTATAGTAAACAGACCATTAGCAAACAACCTTCAAGAAACAATACATTTCAATATACCCGTGTATATAAACACATGCACAGACATATAGATGCTCACATTACTTTTTACACACGTCCGCATTTAACAGCTTATGTTTGACCTTACAGTTCACTAGACTTTTCATTAGAAATCCTCATGCCTGGAGAAATGGGAGGAGTTAAGGAGACCTGAAGATACCAGGACATCTGCCAGCCATCTGAGGACACATTGGGGAGAAGAAGGTCCAGCTCCCCAGAGGACGGTGGCCCACTCATGAACACCGTTGACCTGCTGTTAAATCCGAGAGCCGCCAGGACCCAGGCACTAGTTGTTCCCTAAGTGCGGCTGCTTGGCTGGGGGGACGGAACTCGCCACACTGCTGCCGACATCACAAACTCACAGGCAACCCCACAGACTCACAGGTAGCCCCATAATCTCACAGGTGACCTCACAAACTCACAGGTGGCCCAACACACTCACAGGTGACCTCACAAACTCACAGGCAAGCTCACAAATTAACAGGCACCCCCAGAGACTTATACGCAAGCTCACAGACTCACAGGCAACGCCACAGGCTCACAGGTAGCCCCACAAGCTCACAGATGAACTCAACAGCACAGACATTCCATTTTAAATTGACCAAGCTGAACCAGGACAGGTTTATACATTTTTCCATTGAGTAGTGGCCCCAGAGTATAACAATGACAGACCATGAAAAATAAAATACTAATTATAAAAAAACAAGACAGGGCACAAGACAGGACTATTGGATGGTTAGTTTTGCAGCACACTCTCGTGACATAACATTCAAACAGGAAAATCATAATAAAGGTTAAAAATAAAAAAACGAACAACAGGACTACAAAATCACAGATTATTAGGGAAAAAGGTCTTAAAAGCACAAGCTTCCCTCGGACTTTGCCGGTGCGCCTCCGCAGGGGAAAAATGTCAGAAGACGCTTGATTCTGAAAATTCTGGATTCTTGTGCATCTTTTGATTATAACTATTTATGGGAGCAAATAGCTATAAATTGCATAGATTGGAAAAACAGCCGTTTTTTTTTGGATCTACAATATTAGCATAAAAACATACATTTTCCCTAAAATATGTAATGCTAGTACTGTATTATTTAAGCAGGTTTGATCGGGTATATTTTAAGGATTTAAAAACGTGTTATTTGTATGCAGGATCTGACATTTTTCGAACATGCACCAGCAGTTTAATCGTTTTTTTTAAAAAAAGGCAAAGTGTGCGATGGGCGACGACAGTATTACAAAGTGACCAATGTACCCATCAGCTGCCATTTTAGGTTTTTAACACTTCTAATGCTTAGAATAAGTGGCGTTTAAACAATATTAAAGAGTGTAATTTCTGTGTTTGGCTTTAAAAGAAGTATTACTGGGGATGAATAAAACACTTCCACAATGCTTGAAATAGAAATATCCAAAGAATTCTCATAACAATACAATACAATCATACACATATATAAATATACTCTATGATTTCAGAGTCTTGTTTCAACCCATCTATTATAATAGATATATTATACTGCACATGATCTGTACAATATCGGATAGAACTTTACAATGTGATTTCATCATCTCGTTTAAATCTCGAAATATACATTAGAAACCTTAAGTATTGTATGGTATCTGGTAATGTGTATATGAAATACAGTATCGGTTAGTATATTTTATATATATGGTTAGTATATAGTATATATTGGCTTTTGAAGATAGCTCAAGGACTCCAGTCAGTATGAAGCAGGATGCTTTAGACAAAATAAGTTACATTTTAACAAGATGTGGAAATCATCGTCCTTATCAGCGGCTTTAAATAGGTGTTTTAACAGCTGAACTGCCCTGATTAACTCACTGCTAGTACAATACCGATCGCAATATTACGAGTAAAGCAAACCGACGGATCAACTGGTGCTAATATTTTTGCTTGAAACCCCATTTTAAAAACTGGAAATCTGGACTCCTTATATAGAAAAACTCATTTAACTGATGCGCCATATCTGCTTTCTCTTTTCAACTGGCTTTACTCATAGGGTTCAACTGTACTGTAGTTAATACGAAATTACAAAAGCTGTAGAAATATTTCAGCATAAAATCATACGATATAAATAATTATAGTGTTACAGTAATTACGGCCGTAATTATCATTAAGCCTTGCAACCCCGATCAGGATAAGCAGTGGGGAGATTGATGGATGTGTGGATGTAAATAAAATTTACATAAATGCATCTTGGACCTCTAGCTTAAAAATTAGTTTACACACAGCAGCTGATCCACCCCAAATTTAAGCAATTGATATATAAACCCCGCTTCTCTCCAATGCCTCAACAATTACGGATGGATTCGAGAGAAAGTGCAGCATAACTTTGACTACTTATTACCCGTGCGACAAACTCAGAAAACGGCGGCTGAAACACACACAACGAACCCGAAAAAAATCACAAAAAAATGAAAGACGCAAATTATGCACGTTTGAAAGTAATTTTAAATGAAAAACTAATACAACAAGGATAACATTCGGAGTTTTGGGGACAAATGATACTTGAAGAGCCGAATAAAACGACCACTCGGGAATCTCTGGATTTTCACAAAATGCTACACTTATTCTGCGCACACTTACTGTATGAAAGGCGTTCGGCTTGCAGGGCGAAGTTCCAAAGCGGCGTCCGGATGGTCGCGCAGCAGAGCCGGGCTCACGCGACGCTCACTCCCCCTTCGGACCTAATCGCGCCGCGTTGCTCTTTCGCAATACCGTGTCAAAACAGCTCACATGTGTCAGGCTCTTTTGCATGGAAGTAAAGGGCAGGTCACGAAGCTGCGGGCTCCTTTCCGCCGCTGTCACCCGTCTGAGATCTGCTGGTGGGGGTCCACTTGACGTCACGGGCACCCACCTCACGCGCCGCGCCGCACCGCCCAGGCGAGCACATGCCTGTTGCATGTCAATATTAGGCTACTTTTATCGATTAAAAAAACTGAAATCGCATACAAACAAATGACGATGAAGAAATTACCGCCGTGCTAGGAGCAATTAATTCTCCATTATAAAAAAAAAAAAAAAAAAAGCACCACGAATAACGCTCTCGTCCTTACACACGTATTACTCTATGTACAGAGTAGCATACAATAAACACTACTTATTGCAGCCTACATTAGGTTTTTTTATTACTTCAATAAACATCTGTATTAATAGTCTAATACATTTTCCGGATGAATGTAACTTTTTCAGTGCTTGGAAACGTTACCATCACATAAAGAAATCAGAAAGCCGTGAGAACACTTTAATATTAATTGACTAAGAGAAGCTTCTTGTCATTTTGATTTATAGTTTTATTTCTTCAAATAAAATGTGGCTATGCCTATATTTGTTCTAATGCGTCTTTTTGTTAATAAATGGGCGATCGCCCGTCTTACAAACGCTTACAACTACCAGCGTAACTGAAGACTTTTCCCGGTATCATAGAGCAGAAAAGGCGCATTAACCGGTTGCGGGAGGGACGTGAAGTCCCTAATATTTATTTTGGCTTAATTTCTCCACCGCCCAATAAACGGACCTTATATATATGTAATATTTTTTTCTCCATTCATTCGTTTCCCATACCCTCCTCCTCTATGCAGATCTCACCCCAGAACTCGGAGAGCCCAGGCAAGATGCTGTTTATTTCAGTGGAAATGAGCTTGATGGAGACACAGCGCCCACTGTCGTCCGAAGGAGGTCGAGGCTTTTTGACTTTCATTTTTTTTCGGCCCTCTTCATCAGCCGCGGTGTTTAGGATTTGCTCCACAATGCATTTCTTCGGTGCCATAGAAACAGCAATCCCGCCCCTGCTTTACTTACAAAAAGCATGGAGACGGAATCTTCCCGTTATTTTTCTCAATTTGATTGCTAAGGCAGTAGCCTAATGTAGGCCTATGTATTAAAACATTTCTTAATGTCAATCTAGGATTCACTTACATCATGTAACTCTTGGTGGGCAACACATAATAATAATTATGTAATTATTAGAAATTATCCCATTGTAAATAGAGAGCGGTGGTGTGTGCCTCAACTCAAACCGTGCATCCGCTTACGGCCCCTGTTGGTCACAAACAGTCATTACACTAAAAATTTAATAAACACGTTCCTTATAATAATCATGGAGGACGTTCCCCTGCCTGGATGGCGGAAACTGAGACCTCGCCCTGGAGCTATGCCTGGGGCTGGAGGTCATAGGTGGGCGCCCATGGGGCTCAACCCGGCAAAACCTCAAGGGGATGCAGTGTAGATCAGGTGGCCTCGAAGGACCAGTCATTGGCTACCAAAACTAGCTCTTGGCACATGGAATGTCAGCTCTCTGGTGGGAAAGGAGCCTGAGTTGGTGTGAGAGACAGACAGATAATGACTAGATATAGTCGCGCTCACTGCAACACACAGCTCAGGCTCTGGAGCGTAACTCCTGGAGAGGGGCTGGACTCTATTGCACTTTGGAGATGCCCGTGTTGAGAGGAGCTGGCCAGGTGTGGGTCTGCTTCTAGCCCCCCGGTTTGGTGCCAGTGTGTTGGAGTTTACCGCGGTGAACAAGAGGGTCGCCTCTCTTCGACTTTGGGGAAGGGCTCTGACTGCTGTCTGTGCGTACGCGCCAGTCCAGAGTATCTGCTCTTCTTAGAGATCTTTGACAGTGAAACCTGGAGGAGTGGCCTGCCCATTCAGAGTCCGTGCAGTGATCAGTTATTGGACTTCTCTGTTAATCACACTTTGTCTGTAATGAACACCATGTCTGAATATAACGGTGTTCATAAGTGCACTTGGCATCAGAGCACCCTAGACCGCAGTTCGATGATTGATTTTGTAATTGTATCATCATACATGCGTTAGCGTGGTTTGGACACTCAGGTAAAGAGAGTTGAGTCCAATGGTGGTGAGTTGGTCCAATGGCGTGGGAAGATGCCGGAAAGACCTGGTGAACCTAAATGTATAGTGTGCTGGGAGTGTCTGGGGGACAGTCAGGGGACATTGATCCTGAACGGGCCACGTTCCCGGACCCCTTTGCTGAGGTGGCGTTGCGGAGCTGTGGCTGTAAGGTTGCTTGTGCCTGTTGCGGTGGCAATCCCCGAACCCGGTGGTGGACACCAGCGATAAAGGGAGCTGTCAGGCTGAAGAAGGAGTCCTTCCACGACTGGTTAGCTTGTGGGACTCCTGAAGCAGCTGACAGGTATCAGAAAGCGGCTTTGGTGGTTGCTGAAGCAAAAACTCCAGTGTGGGGGAAGAGTTTGGTGAGGCTATGGAGAAGGACTTTTGGTGGGTCTCGAAAAGGTTCTGGTAAACCGTCAGGCGACTCGACAGGGGAAGCAGTGCTTTATATATGCTGTTTGAAGCAGGGATGGGGACCTGCTGACCTCAACAGGGGATACAGTCAGGCGGTGGAAAGAATATTTCTAGGACCTCCTGAATCCTACTGATATGTCTCCCTTGGAGGAAGTAGAGCTGGAAGACTCAAAGGGGGACTTACCCATAACTAGGGCTGAAGTCACTGACTTAGTCAAAAAGCTCTTCAGTGGTAAGACTCTGGGGGGTGGATGAGATTCGCCTTGAGATCTTAAAAGCTCTTGATGCTGTTGGGCTGTCTTGACTGACATGCCTTTTCAATATTGCATGGATGTTGGGAACAGTGCCTTTGGATTGGCAGACTGGGGTCGTGGTCCTAATCTTTAAGAACGGGGACCGGAGGATGTGTTCCAACATTAGGGGGATCACACTAGTCAGCCTCCCTGGGAAGGTCTATGTTGGGGTACTGGAGAGGAGGGTCCATCCTGAATCCGTCGAAACTCGGATTCAGGAGGAACAATGTGGATTCCCTCCTGGCCCAGGAACACTGGACCAGCTCTTCACCCTCAAATGGATGCTGGAGGGGTAATTGGAGTTTGCCCAACCAGTATACCTGTGCTTTGTGGACCTGGAAAAGGTATATGATCGTGTCCCTTGGGGGGTCCTGTGGGGGGTGCTTTAGGAGTATGGGGTATGTTGTGGGCCATCCGGTCCCTGTAGAAATGGAGCGAGAGCTTGGTTGGCATTGCCAGCAGTAAGTCAGACTCGTTCCCAGAGGGTGTTGGACACTGTCAGGGCTAATGAGTGAGAAGAAGGGAGCGGGATCACAGACGGAGCGGGATCACAGACGGAGCGGTGCAGCGCCGGCAGTAATGTGGGTGCTGTACCGTTTTGCCGCGGCGATGAGAGAGCTGAGCTGAAAGGCGCTGTGTGTATTCTCTAACTGGCCGATATGTGTGTGTGTGTGTGTGTATGTGTTTATGTCTTCATCACTGAACAGAAATCTGTGTCACAGTAACTGGACAGAACTGAGGTCATTTGTGTGGTTTTGATGACAGAAATGTCTGTGTTTGTGCTACCAGAGGGATAAGTGTTCCTGTCCGCATGTGTCACTGTTTGTAAGTGAATCACAGATGTGAGAAATGTCTGTGCATAAAGGCTGTAAACCCTCATACACGGGCGCAGCAAAAAAGGACTCAGACCAGGGGTGGCAGATTGTCAGGGGTAAATTAACAAAGAACGCAAACGAGAGGGAACATAAAAGAAAAGGACAATGAAACACCGAAGCGGAGCTGAAGCCGGCGTGGTGGCTGCCACAGGACCAATTCCTCCCCTCCTAGAAGGTTTATCCCGGAAGGTCTTATACACCCGCTCCCTAAATTAGACCGGGGGGGGGGGGAGAGAGAAACAAACAAGCCGCCAGTAGAGGGAGCAGCTCAATATACAGCAAAAGGAAGGAGAGACGTCAGAATAAGAACCGACCTTTCTGTTGTGTTCAGCGGTTTATCTTTATTGCTACAATGCCAGTGTGAATGTTAAAAAAGAAAGAAACTTAAACTAACATACAATGTAAATCGGGATTCCAGAAAAGAGAAAACCGCTTATATTGATCGTGGTTATACTGATCAACCGCATAGCCTATATGGATCAAAAGTTCGGAACAGAATAATTTCTGTAAAAATACAGATTAAATAATTTGCTTACTGTAATCAAGTAGGCTATACGGAGTTCTGCTCTCAGGCTAAGACCCATTTTTTTATATAAGTAAAAAAGGTTAAGTTTTGCTTTTTAAAAATTGAATGACTTATTTTTGGCATTAACGTTTTTTTTTTTTTTTTTGCTTTCGCTACCTCCTGATAGATGGTTATTATGCATGCTGATTTATTGTAATTGTGTTAGTTATGCCTAGTTTTAGTAGTGATTAAAGTGAATTTAATTCACCAGACTGTGGTTTCTTTATGTTACGCAGTAACACAATTGAACCACGACATTAATAGGATAGAACAGAAAGTCGTTATTGCTATTGTACAGGTAGGAAATACAATATACAGACATGAAATGTACATGCTCAAGGGAGGGAGAAACACCCCCCCACACCACCACACACTCATCAGGCTTACGTTTCATTACATTTTAGTCAGGGAGAAAAACAGATATTTTGCATGTTTGTTCAGCTCTCTGAACCTAGTCATTTTTTTAACATATATCACACTTCAGAGTTAAAAGGATTACAGTATATGGGTTAAAGAGGATAGATTTGACCTTTTCAGCAGGGAAAAGGAGCAAGATGTAAGAAGTAAAAATGATTCCTCCAGGACACTGTGAGCTATCCCAGCATGCACAGCGACACTGAGGAGTACTCAGTAACCAAAAACCCTGGATAGAGGGGTTCAGTGAATGAGGAGGTGACCCTGCGCAGGAGGGTCAGTCCATCTGAGGAGACTCTGTAGAAGGACAGAGTACCAGCCACCCAGTCCAGATACACTCCTACTCTGCAGGAACCTGAGGGCTCAATGTTTCTGTGAGGTGAGCAACGCAGACTCCATGACTTGTCATTGGCTCCAAGTTGACAGTCAGCACTATGTCCTTTCCTCCCGATTCCTTTATATGTCACTCCTATCCGGGCATCAATTCCTCTCAATTCAGCCTCCCAGTAACAGCGACCAGTCAGACTCTCTCTGCACAGGACTTGGGGCCGGTACTCAAATCTCTCTGGAAGATTAGGATATCGCTGCCATGCCCCCCAAGTCACCTTCCTGTTCCCCTCTGACAGAGACAGGCGTCTGTGTGCTGTGTTGGGGTCCAGCGTCAGCTGGCAGGAGTCTGTAGGCAAGAGGAAGAGCCAGTAATACCATCAGGCAGACTGGCATCTCCGTCATTTTATCACTGTCGCACCTCACACACTCACTGACACAGAACTCGCTCCAATACACACACATATGCTAAACTAACAGGCTTAATTGCAGGTAAAAAAAAATACAAAGCAATGACATTCATCAGACATATTCATCACAAACATATTTACCACAAAATTTGACACCAAAGATTAATACTAAAAGTGAGTGTCTTCAAGATATGAATTTCCTTCAAGCAGCTTTGGATTCGAACTTCACTGCAGCACCGTTAACCGTTAATTTTTTGTGATATTTAAGGTGCAGAACTCTATCAGCATATTTTTAACCCTGTTGCCGCTCCCACACAAACACAACAATGATATGAGCAGCTGTAAAATATTTGTTCATAAAAAAAAACATACATGAATTAATAATCTTTTTGGTGATGTGTTTTGTTTTTCTTTCTTTTAGTTGTTGTGTAAAATGGAACACACAGAAACTCACCTAAATACAAACATGGAAATCCATCTACATACAGTGCAAAAAAATACACTCATCACAACAATTGTGTGAATACATTCATAAAGTAGTATTAATTGTATTTTTAATAAAAACTTGGAAACAGACTTACATTTCTGTAAGCCTGGTCTGGTCCTGCACTCTCCACTGTGGTCCACACTATAGGAGAAGCAGAATGACATAGTGCTGCTGTATCCATTTATTTATTTCTTCACATTCATGCATAGCGTGTCAGGCACACACTCTATACTTACTTCAGCTTCTCCAGTTTAAAGCTGGGATCCTCCAATACAGCAGAGAGCAGCTTCACTCCTGAGTCTCCTGGGTGATTGTAGCTCAGATCCAGCTCTCTTAGGTGTGAGGGGTTTGACCTCAGAGCTGAAGCCAGGGAAGAACAGCCTCTCTCTGTGACTCTACAGCCAGACAGCCTGCAGACAGACAGACAAAACTCTCCAATAAATAAGATCACCTCACCATTACAAGTATTACTTTAAAGTAAATGTGATTACTTTCAATAATTACAGTCATCAGTATGGAATACCCAGTAATACTGACCTCAGTATCCCCAGTTTACAATGTGGAATACCCAGTAATACTGACCTCAGTATCCCCAGTTTTGCACTGCGGAATATCCAGTATTACTGACCTCAGTATTTCCAGTTTACAAAAAAAAAAGAAAAAAAATTACAGTGTGAAATACTGTCAAATACCCGTGTCCTATAGTATAATCTGTGTCCCATTTGCAGTGTCACTGTGAAATACCACTTTAGGATTTGAACTGACAAATATGACAGATCTTAGTATCCCCAGTTTACAGTGTGGAATAGCCAGTAATTCTGACCTCAGTATCTCCAGTTTACAGTGTGGAATACCCAGTAATACTGACCTCAGTATTTCCACATTGCAGTGGTGATTCTCCAGTCCTGCAGAGAGCAGCTTCACTCCTGAATCCTGCAGGTCATTGTCACTCAGGTCCAACTCTTTCAGGTGTGAGGAGTTTGATCTGAGAGCTGAAGCCAGCGCCTCACAACATTTCTTTGTGAGTTCACACCGGCACACCCTTAGGAAAATGAAACACTTATACCATTTTTTGCAGTGCTGCACTGTATATTACATTAAAGTGAACACAGCCATCAGAGAATTTTCAAAACAATGACTTTATTGTACAGCATATGAAAACATATTAAGAGTAATCTGGTTTTGATTGGTGTCCATTATATACATTATATACATATCTGTAACTTTTGTTAAACCCAGCATAATTAGGTTCTAGACTGTAACGTAACTGTCACCTCTCTTTGTATGTTAGCTCTGCTAACTGACATAAACAGTGTGCTAAGAATGACTGGATTCCTGCTTTACTGCTTAATTATTTCTAACATGGCCTAACTGCTGATAGGGACACAAGGAAGTAGGAGAAGAAAAAAGATGCTGTTTGAGTTTATTATGTTACTGCTGAAGTGCATTATGGGGTATGCAGTCCAGTTTCATTTTTGTAAAACGCATATTCTGTAGCAGGGTTATTGCCCTGTGTGTTTTTCCCCGTGTTGGCCAGCAGGTGTTGCTGGTCATCCCGCTTCCCCCTTCCTCGTGCAGCCTTCAGCCCTAATGTGTTTCCCTTCTCCCCAAAATGCCACATCGCTTGATTGGTTGAGTGTGCAGTTTAGACTACAACCATCTGATTGTGGGTTCAAAGCTTACCAAAGACCAGCCTCATCTGTTTATTTATTGTTTTCTATTTTCCCCAGTGTGTTATTTTCTGTTTTGTTTCACTGTCATAGGTCTGCCCTGCTTGTTCCGTTTATCTTTTTATTCCATGTTTCTTATCTTAGTTTAATATTCCCAGTGTGTGGTTAGTGTTTCTTAGTTTGTGTTTGTTAGAGTTGCCTAGTCCTGTGCCCGTTAATGTTAGTCACGTCACCTGTTGCTTGCTGTTCCTGTGCCTTCCTTGATTGGTTAATTCGATTAAGATTTACACCTGTTCCTTATTTGCCCCAGTTTTCTATGTGTATTTAAGTACCTACCCTTACTCCTCTTGTAAATCAGTGCTTATGTTACCACGTGTTGTTATGCTGCCCAGTTCCCTAGCTCTGTTCCTTGTGTTGCCTGGTTACATTTGTAGGTCTATTATGGATCTGTTAGTTGTGTTTTCCCCTGTTTACTTCTGACCCCTCATGGTCCCTTTGCTTTATGGTTTGCCCTTTATGTTCAGTTTTGTTTGTCTTTTCCCCTCCTTTGCCATGCCCTGCCATGACAGATTATTATCAATTATTATTATCAGATTCAGAATGATCCCTATGAAAATAAACACTATGAATCCTGTGGCCCCGCCCAGTTTGGGGAGACAGAAGCCCCACTCTGGAGCCAGGCCTGGGGGGGGGGCTCTATCCATGGGGCCCAACCTGGCCAAGGCCGAAAGATTTACATGGGCCCACCCTCCTGTGGGCCTCCCACCTGCAGGGGGAGCTGTGGAGGTTGGATGCAGTGCAGCTAGGGTGGCAGTCGAAGGCAGGGGCCTTGGCAAACCGATCCTCAGCAACCAAATCTGGCTCTAGGAACATAGAATGTAACCTCTCTGGTTGGAAAGGCACCTGAGACACTGACTAGAGATAGTCGGACTCGTCTCTACACACGGCTCAGACTCTGGAACTGAACTCCTGGGGAGGCACTGGACTGTATTCCACTTTGGAGATGCCCATGCTGAGATGTTCCAGGCAGGACTCATAGTCCCCCAGTTTGATGCCAGTATGTTGGAGCTCACCCCGTTGAACAAGGGGGGCACCTCCCTTCGACTTTGAATTGTGGGATGAGGTCTGACTTTTGTCTCTGCAGATACACCAAACACCAGCTCAGAGTATCCGGCCTTCTTGGAGACCTTGGATGGGATGTTGAACGGCGCCCCCTCTGGGGACTCCATTGTCCTGCTGGGGGACTTTAATGCTCACGTGGGTAACGACAGTGACACCTGGAGGGCTGTGATTGGGAGGAACGGCCTGGCCGATCTGAACCCAAGCTGCTCTCTTATTGGACTCCTGTGCTGATCACAGTCTGTCCATAACGAACACCATGTTCCAGCATAAGGGTATTTATAAGGGCACCTGGCACCAGAGCTTGATGATTGACTAAGCAGTCATAGTTTCATACTTCATCATAGTCATAGTCATATTTCATTATAAACATTTAATGTTCTTTTATGATTTATTTTCATAATTCCTCTGCTTTTACTATATGCATTTTATTTCTTATCTTTTCTTTAAAGCACTTGACCTTGGTGTATGAAGATGTGTTATTATCAATAAACTTGACTTGAACTGACATAAAACATTCACATGTACTTACTTCAGCTTCTCCAGTTTACAGCTGGGATCCTTCAGTACAGCAGAGAGCAGCTTCACTCCTGAGTCACCTGGGTGATTGTAGCTCAGATCCAGCTCTCTCAGGTGTGAGGGGTTTGACCTCAGAGCTGAAGCCAGGGAAGAACAGCCTATCTCTGTGACTCTACAGCCTGACAGCCTGCAGAGAGACAGAAAAAAACTATCCAATAAATAAGATCACCTCACCATTAAAAGTTTTACTTTTAATTAAATGTGATTACTTCTAGTTGGAAGGGTTCCAGTTATGGCACATTTTACACTACTTAACCACACTTTTAAATATTTTTACAATCTCCAGTCTAGGGTTGGAGTGTAATAGTATAAAGGGGAATGGGACAGAGGGACAAACAGGGTAAGGGGAACAAGAGAACACCAGTGGACAAAGGGATATTTTTTTGTATTTTTATATTTTATTCATGCACAATACTGATGGTGAACAAGAAACCCAGTGCAAAAGACTTTGGGAGTTTTTTGACTGTGCCAGAAAAGGGTGAGGTGACAATCAAAAACTAGAAAACAATCCAAAGTTAATACACAAACAATTAACAGTATATATATATATATATATATTTTTAGGAAAATTTACTGTGCCAAAATGAGAGGATATAGTTATTGGATTCTAGCTTAAATAGTTATTTAAGCTAATTATGAACCACTATTGAAGAAATCAGTACCTCGGTTGATGAATGGTGATCACTACCAATATCTGCAATTGTGAGAATTAATATTTTAAAAATAAATATACTGGCAAAATTACTGTATCTATTTCAGAATATTCCTCTACCACCAACACTAGATCTGTTCCCCAAAATTATTAGTTATTTATAGGATTTATATGGAACAATAGAAAGACAAGATTTCGCCTTTACTATATCTGTCATTTGACAAAGGGGATTTCCATCCATCCATCCATTGACTTCCTCTTGTCCGCAAAGGGGATTTGAATTGCTCAAATTTGATGTGGTACCAATGGGCCACAGTTTCCAAGATTTTTTATTATTACTTTTTGTTTGTTTTGGAAGGAACTTGAGAATACCTATAGATGTAACCTAATTCTTTTCATTTGTTATTTTACTTCTGTAATCAATAGTTCTGTTGTATAAAAAATGGATTATCATTTGACAAATATAGGAGCAGATTTAATTTATTTAGTTTTTTTATTCATATAGTTGTTCCCTGTTTTGTTCAGCCGTTGATAGTTATAATTTCTTTAACTGTGTAAAGCTGTATGTTTTTTGGTGAACTGATAAACAATTAAAAATATTGTTCAAAAAAGTGACTACTTTAATATCTATAATGTGACTCTTTCAATGATTACAGTTATCAGTGTGGAATACTTAGTAATACTGACCTCAGTACTCCCAGTTTACAGTGTGGAATATCCAGTAATGCTGACCTCAGTATCTCCAGTTTACAGTGTGGAATATCCAGTAATGCTGACCTCAGTATCTCCAGTTTACAGTGTGGAATACCCAGTGATACTGACCTCAGTATCTCCAGTTTACAGTATGGAATACCCAGTAATACTGACCTCAATATCTCCAGTTTACAGTGTGAATCCCTCAATGCACCAGAGAGCAGCCTCACTCCTGAATTCTGCAGGTCATTGTCACTCAGGTCCAGCTCTCTCAGGGGTGAGGAGGTTGATCTGAGAGCTGAAGCCAGCGCCTCACAGCATTTCTCTGTGAGTTTACAGCTGTTCAGCCTGCAAAAGGAGCCATGTTGTTAAACACACAAACAGATCAGTATATATCCTACACATCAGTGATCATAGTGGTACAAAATATCCAATGTTTTTGCAGCATAATAAAAAGCACAGACTACAGTTCAAAGAGATTTAGAGGCTAAACAGCAGCATCATAAACCACTACAGTGGTAAATTATTAATTTTGACCAATCCTCTCACAGTCATCATGTTCCCTGTCACGAAGAATACAGTGAACATTTTCATTTCAAAGCACAAATATCCTGAAAGATTTTGTGTGCAAAATAGGGCTGTCGCAATTAGTCAATGTAGTCGGCACTGAAAATATGTCGACATCAATATTTTAAATTGAGACTTTTATTTCAATAAAATTATCTTTATGATTTCTAAAACGCTTGAATTCATTATCCTTATTCCATTAGGAGTGAAATCCTTTTTTTTTTTTGCATTGCTGTACCTGGGAATTTATAAAATCACCAATATCCTAATCATAGGACTACCAATCCTTTCAGATAGCCCTTAAAGGGAACTTTAGTTTAAAATAAACATTTATGAATACTGTTACTTCATTGATCCCCATGGGAAAATTGTCTATTTTGCCTGTCCCATTTTGCTCTATGTGAGACACACAGACATTCACAGGTAAAGGAAGTTTGGGGGTCAGCCAGAATCCAGTGCCCCTGCAATGATTGTCATTAAGGGATTTGCTCAAGGGCCCAGCGATGACATCACTCTGCCGACCAGGAGATCTGAAACAGCAGCCTTCCGGCCAGGAGATCTGAACCAGCAGCCTTCCGGCCAGGAGATCTGAACCAGCATCCTTCCGGCCAGGAGATCTGAACCAGCAGCCTTCCACTCAGGGGCACAGAGTCAACCCATAGAACCACAAACCACATGCAGTATTTACAGAAATGCTTACTCCAGTATCCAGAACTGAAAAAATGAGCAATTTTTCCAGTATTAAGGGACACTGGAATTCTGTGAAATTCCAGCTCTTGGCAGTCTGTCATACCAAGGACAGTCATGGAAAACCTGCCACTTTTCTACTACATCATTAACTTCTGCCAATATAAAATCTGGCTTCCAGATTCATGTACTATGACAATAAAGATATTTTGTTCTGTTCTCTCCTCAGTCAGGAGCAGCTGAGGCCACCAGAGGGCACCAGTGAGCAGCCATCGATAGCAGTCCTCTGTAAGCTCCCAGCTCTGGGCTCCATCACCTCAACACACCTGCTAACACTCATATACCACTTATAAGCCCTTGAGATCAGGGCTACTCTGTTACGTTTCCAAAGGGCCAGATTCCAACGCTGACTCAAAACCAAAATGGGGAGGGGGTAGAGATGTCCCCCTCAGATTTCGGCAACTGGGGGAGTCTAAGGGGGTGGTCCAGCGGGTTCTGGATTAAACTGTGTTTTGGACCGGATTTGGGCCACAGTCCGTATCACTGCTCTGGATAAAGAGCCCTCACTGTTTCGATAGCAGGTTAGGATGCTGTGCCTGTGATCAGAAGGCAGACTGGATGGGAACGGAAACGCCACTTTTTTGTTTGTTACTACATCACTACCCTCAGTCATTATAAAAACTCTGGTCCAGATTATCAATGAAAAAAATCCAGCCTGGATATTAATCCACAAGGAGAATTAAACTGTACGTTTCATATATTTCAGACATTGTACATGTAAAACTGCCAGATCATGATTTCCCATCCTCACATCACTTACAGAGCCGTCCTTGATGTCTTGACCAGGGGCAGCAGCCTCCATTGACCTGTATAGGATCTTGTGAATTTCTTCATATCAAACACATCCAGCTCCTCATCTGACATCAGTAATACAAAGGCCAGAGCTGAGTACTGTGCAGGTGAGAGGCTTTCTGCTGACAGACGTCCTGAATTCAGGTATCTTTGTACTTCCTCTACTAGAGAATTGTCACCCAGTTCATTCAGACAGTGAAACAGGTTGATGGTCCTTTCTGGAGATAAATTCTTCATTATTTTCTCCTTGATGTATTGAGATGTTTCCTTAATTTTATGTGAACTCATTCTTCTCTGTCCCAGTAGTCTTTGTAACAGAGTCTTACTGGAGTCTGTTGAGAGGCCCAGGAGGAAGCGGAGGTAGAGGTCCAAGTGTCCATTCTTGCTCTTTAATGCCTGATCCACTGCAGTCTTCAGCAGGTCAGCTGATGAGTTTGACAGAAACACATATAAGGCAGCGAGATACTCCTGGATGCTCAGATGCACAAAGCAGTACACCTTCTCCCGGTACAACCCCCCATATTCCTCTTTAAAGACTTCTGTGCACACTCCAGAGTGAACTGAAGCTTCAGTGACATCAATGCCATTCTCTGTCAGATCTTGCTTATAAAATATGAGATTGCCTTTCTGAAGGTTATGAAAAGCCAGTTTGCCAAGTTTTAAAAGGAATTCTCTGTCAGATTTACAGGACTTATTGAGCCTGGTTTCATGTTTTTTCATGTACTTGTTATTTTTTAAACTTGTGTGAAAGATCAGGAAGTGTGTGTACATGTCAGTCAGAGTCTTTGGAATTTCTCCCCTGTCAGTCTCACTAAAAAGTCTCTCAAGCACAGTGGCTGAAATCCAGCAGAACACAGGTATGTGGCACATGATGAAGAGGCTCCTTGATGATTTCACATGTG
>JAODJU010000081.1:2985706-3020248 GCA_026776725.1 Gnathonemus echidnorhynchus
CAGAACTCGAACTTTTTAGGATTCGATCCGGAGTCCGGAACGGATTAAGTTCGAGAACCGAGGTACCACTGTACTATAAATGCAGTTCTCATTGTACATTTCATCACAATTCAAAAAAATACCACCTAAATTAATGAAACCGATGCCTCCTGGACTATGTTCATTGAAAGTGCTTATGATTTTGCGCTGTCGGCTTATCGCACAGTTTAAATACTGCGTGGAAAAAAGTTATATATGAAGTAGGAACAGCCCTGCCTTTTCTCCGATAATTTTCGTTCCACCGATCACTGATTTTTGCCCCACCGAGCATGTGCGCTCGGGACGTCTAGTACAAGTCTTCACGCGCAGTCCTGCGGCTTTTCTAGAGCTGGCCGGGCTGATGCGCATGCGCAGAACTTACAGCATCGCGGTCTCCCCCCTCCGCGCGCCTCCTTCTCCGGTCCGCAGAACAGGAAGACAGACATGTTTTTCAAGCAAAGGCGGAGGACCTCGCAAGCCTACGGCGTCCGTCGACAGCATACAGAAATTTAAGTTGGTTTGTCAGGAGAAAGTTCCCCTGTCCCGGATATGGTGCTCCCCGCCACGGCCTTGGATCGACTCTAGACCCCGGATAGTGTGATTCAGAAAGCGGACTGTGAAGAGATGTTTCGCCGGGGCCGCGCTTCATCCGTCGAAATGGAAGTTTTTTTCGTCACTTCCAGCGAGCTAGCATGCTAGCTGGCTAACTAGCTGATTACTTTGCAGCTGTCAGAGTCATTTGACCTTTTTCCACTCCGTATTTTTTTCAGAAATGCATCTTTCTATGGATATTTTCTTGGAGGAAGGAAGCGACAGCTGCTCTTATGAATAATTTAACTTTTTATTTTAAGTTGAGGAATATTGTGTTTTGCCACTGTAAAGGGAAGCAGAGCGATCCGTTGCTGCATTTTCTTTCCTCTTGTTGAGAGTGTGTAAATAAGCGGACTGGATATTTTATCGATCATTTCCTTCTTTTACTGTGGATTTTTACCATCCGAGATGACGTTAAAATGTAAAACGGAGAGGAATAAATCGTCGAAACCGAAATTCCTCTGATTAATGGCCCTACAACTTCGATAGGCGAGCAAACTGCGCTTTCTAGTTTGCCAGCTGAAGTATTTTTTATATATATAAATTGGAGGCGTTTTACAGAATCTTTTTAAAAATCACGCAGCCAGAAGTGACAGGAAAAAATGTCTGCCGGAGAAAGTTTAGAGGCTCGTTTTGGGAAAATCGATGCCATGCTGAAGGACCCGAAATCGGAGATAAACACCGACTGTTTGCTGGTACGTTTTTTCCCCCTTCCCTCGAAGAGTTGGAATCAAAATCATTGAAGTTTTGCATACAAATGAGTCTTTTTGGTTGAGACTGCGGTCCTTGGTCGTCTGTGAAATAATGACCGGCGGATAGACCACCGACTGTGTGGCTGATTTTGGGCTTTTTCAGAGGTTGGGAAGTGTGTAGACTGTAGAGAGATGTGTAACCTTGACGTTTACGCGCTGCTTTTGGTGGTGACATACCGCCAGGAGGCCGCAGGTCCTGACACATCTCCGCCGTCCCTCCTAGCGCGTTTCTGCCGCCCGAAATACAGTATTGAGGATCAGACCATTGCAGATAGCGAGCCTCTCCTCCGGCCCCGGTACCGATCCAGTTAAAGGTGGTTGATATACAGTATAGCCAGTTAAGTGATAGGGAAGAGGCTAAAGTCAGACGTGGCGTGTTTATTCAGATCGACTGGCTGCACAGAACCGGACAGTGGGGTGGGTAGGTAGTTATACGGTGTGCTGATCTTTCAAAGTGCAAACTCCAAATGTGCATCGGGCATCAGCCAAACTGCTGTTGACCCATTGTATTTTAAACCGGGTGTCACTCTTTAGTGTAACAAATACCGGTGGTGGGGGGATGGGCGGGAGGGGCAGGAGCAAAACATTTAAGTGGGGACATGGCTTTCCATATTCCTCTACGCATACTGCCCGCCAGAAGAAGCCCGCCCCAACGAGTGTAGACGAACTGGATTAATGGAGTTTCCGAGACTGGTCCCCGAGACTGAGAGTGTTCTTCCCGTCCAGTTGGTTGTCACCCCGTTGCTAATAAGCATGTAAATGTAGTTCCCCTTAAGGGACAATGAGTTTCAGGACAAGATACTTGCACTTTTGCCATTCTAATGGTTGGAATCTCCTTTGACCTTTTATTAGTTGTGCAAATAAGACGGTAAATTCCTTTTCCTGTATTCATACTCTGTGAAATTTTAGATGCTTCGCCGCCTTTTTAATTATGTTGCCAGTTGCTTTGTTTTTGTTTTTCGTGCGAACGTCACGTGTGGTGTGGTCAATTTAAACATGCATTTTTTATTATTCATTATTTCGATATTAACTGAATATGGAATGGAATTAGGTGAGTGTGTTTCTAAAAGGTTATATTTGGGTCCATTAAAATTAATGACAAGGATCTTTTTACCTTTTTCGACTGGTCTTTTATTTATCTTGACATTAAGATGATTTTGCTGGTAACATTTCCTTAGGATGCTGGTGCCATAGTGGCTGAGTGGGTAGATGTGTTGCCCCACATCTCCAGAGGTTTCCATTCCACCTCTGCTCTGTGAGTGGAGTTTGCACGTTCTCCTTGTGTCGTGTGTCTTTCTCGATTTCCTCCTGCAGTCCAAAGTCTTGCAGTTTGGCTGATTGTCTCCGAATTGCCCGTGGTACCTGAATTTGTGTATGTGCTATGTGATGGTGTATTATCTGGACAGGGTGTTACCCCAGCCTTGTACCTTGTACTATCTGCAATAGGCATCAGGCCCCATGAGAATAATCATCCATAATAGATGGATTTTCTCACATGCTGTGGAAAATGTGATCAGTTTTATGCCAGAATGCATAGAATAAATGCATCGCTGGTGTATTTTTAATTAGTTTATTTGGCCTTTCGATTGCATGCCCAAAGAGAAAGCATTTTCGCCTTTCCGTGGTATTTTTAAACTTGCATCACCAGAAATCGCACGTTGCGCAAAGTGTTGCCTGCACGCATCTATAACGTAGCACTTAAATGGGCTTGTTTTATGTACATGAAAATTCTGCCATTCATTCGCTGTCTCTACTAGGGGAATCTCTAGCTAAGCAAGGCCTGACTATACATTCAGGTCCTGCCTGTCTGTGGTCCCTGGGGTCCCAGTTAAGGGGAGGTGTCAGAATGGGCCTTACTCTGAGATGTGGGGTTAGCTCTTGGCGCATCCATTCAGCTTTGCAAATACTCCATGTTTTGATAGGGTAGGCAATTAGAAAATGTTACCTGTTTGTGTTGGTTTTTAGTACAAATGCTTTGAAAGAAGGAGGACATAGGAGGCCCTTCTGCTATTCTTTCTTATAGCCCAGTTGTATATAATACTACCCTGCTTCCACATCTGTCTATAAGTCTTCTTGAAGCCAATAGTTCGGCATCCATGAGACATTTAGTCTTATTTATTTCTGTCCAGTACCACAATAAGTTGCTTTATTGCCTCAGAACTTGTATGTGAAATTCATCCCAGGCCTTTCCTCCTCCCGCTGCTTCTGTTTAATCTCGCATACATGGGAGCAGACTCACCTCTATCCGTACCATTGCCTCGCACCGGCAGATCTTGGCGCACACCTGGACTCTTTTCACTTCATTTCCATCTTCTCTTGCCACTCTAGAAACAAGCAGGATTCTTACATCATAGAGGAGAAAGTATTGCAGTAAACAGCTGTAATCTTCCCACACAACAGGTTTTGCGCCTTCTGAGTAAGAATAGAAAGTTGAGAGCGTATATGTGAAACACTTTACCTAATGTTCATCTCTCCTGCAATAGTCATTTATGGTTAGTGAATTTCAGTGCCTGAAGAAAGTTTATCTCTTATGAGTTGTACTGTTTTGGGGATCCATTGTAATTGGCAAGAACTTTTGTCATGGCCTGTGCAGTGTGCGATTCATTTTATAAAAGGTTAGCGGTACTAAAAAAGGGGGCAGTTTATTTGTGCTGCATGTCTTTGGGATAAAAGATTCACTGCTGCATCATTGTCATGATTATAATTATTATTACTACCATTCTTATTAGAAATTGCAGTAGGAAATCCCCTGACTGATTTATCAATAAATTAATCGTGATACCTTAACTACAAGTACTGGACTAGGTTATACCTCTGTTTCCACTGGAAGCAGAACTTGAATTACTTCCGTTATTAAAAAGGGAACTGGAAGCTGAGGCTGCAGTGAAATATATGTATGTTCTCAGAGTTTGCATTTCTGAACATTGCTAACACTGGTGACTGGCTGTGGTCGGTCGTCCCCTCTGTCTCTCGCTTGGAGCTGGGAGAGTGGCTGTCAAGGCTCCTGTCCACTCGCATGCCCCCTGAATGGTAATGCTACGGGGCCACGTATCGCCGGAGCGAGACACAAGTGCCCTGTGTCTAAGCAGTCTCCCCTTTATAGATGAATGCAGGCCTTTCGCCTGATCCCTCCGCGCCACGGCGCCCACAACTTAATAAAAAATTCCTGTCTAATCAAATAACCTCTTGTATGTGACTTGCCGTTTGAAAATAACCGCCTCTGTGTTTCCCAGCGGACGCCCACCCCCATTCGCCTAATAACTGGAACATGGAAATTTGTGCTCCATGTGAGATTGTATACTTAACTGCATAGCACAGGGTGGTTAGGCCTTAGCCTACATATAGCTTTTATTATTTTAATATAGAAATGATTTCTGCAGTGCTGATCCTGAGTTCCCTGCTATTGATTTTTAGGCCTTTTTCTTTTGATTGAATGTCTTTTGAGGTGTGCCTGCAATCTCAGTACATGTCCGTTCCCATGTTTTGGTAGCTGTTGGCTGGAAATGGTGCTATTGTGAGTATCACATTGTGATATGTGAGTATCAAACCGGATACACGGACTTCCATATTTGCTTTCATCTACGGTGGTGTTGTTTCACCTAAATTTGTGCTCTGGTATCTGACATAGGAAAGCATGCTCTCTTGTAAGACTGCCTACCATATGAGCTACTTAATTACTTAAGTGCTCTTGCATTTTTTTTTTGTGGATTCCCCAACTTTGTTTTTGTTTTGTTACCTTTGTGGTCACACTTCTGTGGCATTCAAAAGTTCTGGGAGAGAGAAACTCAGAAACTCGCGTATGCCAGATTTGAGGTCTTCCACCATCACAAAAATGCTGCACTGATGTTAGGGCCATATTTAGCCTGGGATCTGCCTTTTAATTCTGATGGACCTGCCCTCACAGCAGGCCTGCATTAGTGTGGCTGACAGATCTGGCGGCAAGGGAATCTCAGATGCAGGAAAAATGATGCCAGTGGCTTATTTTCTGGATTGTTTATTTTACGATGAAGCTTTTCCAGAAGTGTTCTGTAAATGGTTTTATTCTGGTGTACTGGTGACAGGACATGGAATGTTCCCTCAAGTGTCCATTCTACTTGTTCCTGGTTGTTGCTGACCTGTGTACCACTTTGGAAGGCTTGTGCTTTTTGCTCCTGGACTGACTCTGTGACACATGACTCCAGCCTTGTCCACTGCTTATCTCCGTCCAAAATAATGGCTGGCTTATCTGCCGTGCTCTTGGCCTGGCAAGCTGCTCTGGATAGGTGGGATTCTTGGAACTGATATTTGAATGTCTGCTGACTTTTAAGGGTGCAATCTTTGTCAACTCGTGGGGTGTCCCCCTGTCCTCCTGGTACTATAAAATACCTGTTCAGCTGTCTCTAGGTTTATTATTATTTTAAAGATCTTTGGAAAGATATGTTGACTAGTGTCCAGCCTTGTAGTGCATTTCCAGAAGCACATCAGTCACCAAACAGAATCTGAAAATATATTTCTCTCCTGATTTTGGAGGAACATAGATGTTATTTATATGTTCTAATTGTTAGTCACTGTGGTCATAATCACATGTTGAGAAATGGCCGGTGTAATGCAAGAGCAGGCCAAATTTGTCCGAACTCGCCTGGTATGAGCCCAGAGACGGGGGGACTTCCTGATAGGAATTTCAGCGTGTGATGGACACCCCAGCTGCTTCTAAACATGGCGCCCGATGAATTTTCTCTCTTCTGTAGTACGTCGCAAGCGAAGGCAGGGAATATACCTGCCCTTTTAGCCCAAGTTAAAAGCACACTTCCCATTTATTTTCTCCCCACTGCCATTCTGTGGACGTGAACCAGTAAGTTAAGTACTTGACCGTTTTATAAATGCAGTAATTTATGACAGATATTTGTGAGTTTGGTTCCTGATACGACTTGGTTTATTTAGAGTCGCGTATCTCACACAAACACCTCTTCCCTGTGGCTCCGTTCACTTTGAGTTTTGGAATAAACCTTGTTTATGTATCTGTCTTGTGGCACATGCCTCCATTGGAGGTGTGAGTAATCCAGGAGTGACTGGTACGCGGCCTTGACTGTTTACCCATCCCTGCCCTGTGCACAGGCTGGTCAGTACTGGCACTGCACAGAACAGCATGGGGCAATTTGAGAAGGCCAGGAGTGAAGTAATTTACTGGTCGGTGATGTCCTATCTTCAGGGTACCCGCGGTCACGGAAAACCTGGAAAAGTTTTGGAATTTTAAAATAATTTTTCCAGGCCTATTGCTTGTTGCAAAGTTTTGGATAAGTTTTGGAATTCTTGGATAGAGAGGAAAACTTTTGGAAACTAGCCTTGTTCATTTTTGTTTCCCGCTTCGTTCCGCAACGCGCTAACAGAAATGTACGAGCGAAAGTCAATAGTTAACTGCCTTATACAAATACTGTTCTATCTACTTAATTTTCCAGAACCCACAAGTTTGTAAAACTATTCTTATGGTACTGGAAAAGTTTTGGAAAAGTCATGGAAATTTATTCTGCCATAATTGGGGGAACCCTGTATCTTGCTAAACAACATATGTTTGATGTGCCCCGTTTGCTGGTTACCTGACATAAGTGCAGCTTTTGTAGTGGAATGTACCTGTTCACAGTGTTGAAAATGAACAGTCACAACACTTGGACATTTAGCAGAAACATCACCAGACCAGATATGTTCTCTAGATTATTCCTATATTCCCACTTTACATAAACCCTTTATTTAAAATTCAGTTTTATTGTTTTCTTAAAGGAATTATTTTCAACTTATTTTCTACTTGTTTTGCAGAGTAATATTTACTTTATTTAGCAGACAGTTTTAACTAAAGCCATGTACAGTTAAGAAAGCACTGTCAGCCAGTCTCTGGAGTGATTGGTCTTAAGGTGCTTGTTCAAGGCCCCAAAAATCACTTTGCCAAACCTGGGTAACCTTCTAATCAGAAGTACAGAGTCCTAACCCACTGAGCTACACACCACCTCCATCATATTTTGTGTGACATATTAAAATGGTGAAATGAAGGTATTTCCAGTTGTATTTGTTTACATTAAACTCGCGTTAATGATCTTGGACAGAGATATTACCAAGTTCTGGCTGTGACTTTATCCTGCATTTATTTTTGATCAAAATCAAATTCTCACTAGGTTACACTCATGAGACATTTCTGCTAGGTTCACTTTTTGGGGTGAAACTGATATTCAGACTTGCTGTGTTTGCTCCCTTTTCCTGAAGGCAGTTGTGTTTTTTTTTTATTTGTTTATTCATTTTTTGTTGTTTGATTACTGTTTCCACCTGTCATCATGGACCGGATGCTAGGTTATTTCCTGCTGAGTCACTGCATTAAGCCTGACAGAGAATCGGCACGTCTAGCAGTAGAAGGTCACTGAGCGCAGTGACAGTAAAGTCCAGTCCTTTTAAAACCAGAGAAGAGGGTTCCTTAACCTGCTGGATGTGTTAGGTGATTCTGACCTGGCTTTGCATTGTAAATCACACTTTCTGCCTTGAGTTCTAGTTCAATCCATTGAAAACAATGAACAGATCTTCTCATTACCCAGCATTCCTATGACACTTTGAGCCTTTTCAGGAATGTAGAATGACTGATTCAGTTGTTTGGTTTTTATTTTTATCTTGCTTGGTCAGTTTCAATTTTACATCATCTTTGTTCACTTATTTTCTGAAGCTTATTCAGGCTATATTGAGGTTGTTTCTGAGGGACAGTGGTTATTGGTCATTTGATACAAAATCAGTTGGTTTTAAGTTGTCTTTGAATGGCTTCCAAAACTATGAAAGTTAATTAAAAATAATTAAATTGTCTTGTAGTGTAATGCTTATCACCTGCAAATTGCTTTGCACAAAATCTCTGCTGGATGAGTAAATGTGAAATTAATGAAGCATTAAAAGGCAGTTCCCCTTCGGGATTTAAATGGACTGTGCACAGTACAGGGTACTCATAAAATTAAAAAGGAATTGGCCTTTTCCCGTCATTTTAGAAAGCTGAGCCTGTCAGAGGTCAGGTATTTAGTTGAATTGTAGTTTTAATGGGCTTAAGATTTTGTGTGATTTCCTTCTTAGACTTATCGTACAACTTTCGCTTTTGGGTGGAAGATGAGGTTGGTCACAGATGAATGAAATCGAATAGTTGTGTAAGACAAGGAAGGGGTCTCTCACTGGTGGTGTGAGAGGGTGTCTAAAAGGAAACGTCCTCAAGCTAGTCATGAAAGAACTGCCCGCCCATCTACTGACTTCTCACTTTACGTCTTTCTGGAAGCCTTGCATCTGATGGCATCTGAAGGGTTGTCCAAGAGTTCTGCTTTTTCCATGTAGCATCTTGAAGCTCTGTCCATTTGACGTGATGTGGGTCATTATGGAGCTCTTCGCTGAAAGAGAACATTCTGCAGGACTGAGCTGGTCAAATTGGCAGTCGTTGAGTTTTATCATGTCATCGTGTTATCTTCAGCTTTTCTTTTAAAAGTGTGTTGCCCATAAGAACAGCATGTAAGTTGTCAGTGTAAATTTGAATGTTCCTGTGACTCTGACCAGGATAGGTGGTTAGATGGATGGAGGGATGGCTGGATGGACTATACAGAATAGTATGTGGAAAATCAGTGCTTGTCTGGACTGAAGAGAATGTGGCCACATTTTGACATTTGTGCTGCTTCTCTGGAAAAAGTAACTCAGTCTGAGGAACTGAACCTCACAAGTCGTACTGGGACACAGTGTTTAAAGTTTTTTTTCCCTTTCTTTCTTTCCCTCTTAAATGCTAGATTTTCATGATTTTTCAGTTTAAACTCAATTGATAGGGGAAAAAAAAAAACAAATTTAAGAGTACAAACACTGCCAAAACATCGTCTTAAAATCAATGGGCAGGGTTCTGGTATTGATTTCCCTGTCTCCAGCTTTGTGGACAGCTTTATATTCTTTTTATATCGGCTTAATCTTGCCATTCACTGAAGCACCTGCTTCAGATGAAGTTCTGAGAATTGCATTGCTATGTGGAAAGGTGTAAACCATTAACACTTGATACTTAATTAAGAGTGTGGACTGACAGGATTATGCGGCTCTCCAACATGTTTGTCATTGCACTAGGGACACCCATCCATTTATATTCAGTTGGCTTTAGTGCTTTATCTTTCAGCATGCAAGGAATACTTTAACACTGAATCAAGGTACACCTTGAAGTATATGCGACTCTTACTCGGCCACCTCCGTGTGCACGTTACGTTCATTGGGCGGTCATTCTTAGTGCTGTGTTGAAATATCACGTGTGGATCTTGCCTGGCAGGTCTTGGGGAGAGAGTTGTGCTGAGTGTAGCCCAGGAGAAGGGCCTGACCCAAAGTGCAGCTCACTGAATCCAGCCTGTAACCACCCACACCTCCTTATATGGCAGGGAGATTCGCTGCACAATTAACTCCATCATGCTCTGTTCGTTTTTTCTTTTCTTTCTTTCTCCTTATTAATCGAGGGCGTTTTCTCAGCTCTTTCTGTCAATGTGTCAGCAAAGAGGGGATCAAAGGCCAGTATGAGGCAACCTTTGTTTTCCTTTGGGAGGCCTTTTGACATCGCCGTGCAAATGGAACCCATTTTCTTGGATCCGTGCGGCTCGCTGCCGTCCCGTCTGGGACTTTCAACCAGAATGCAACAGCCCAAGTGGTGGAACTTTACAGCATGGTGCCCAAATGCGTTTTCCTACACCCTTTTGTTGAGTAAACGTTGTGCTATTTTTATCCCGTGCACTCTTTGTTTAATCTGATTGTCAGACTTGCCCCCATAAGTAACATTTTATGGGGACAGGACCGCACAGACGTCTTGAGAGATTAGGTACCATTTCATGGGTTCCAAACTGCAGGAGGTCTGTCATCTAAAGCTTTAGTTAATCCAGGTCTGCTATAGACTAGTGTCTCTGGAGACATTCCGCCTGTAATGAAGGCTGAGGCCACCATCTTGAAAACAGTTGAGAAGGTGCCATTAGGAGCCTATTAAGAGTAAAATTGCTGTGCATCTTGTTTGTTTAAATGCTGATAATCTGTTAAGGTACATAATTTTTCTGCTTTATCCTGGAGGAGCCCAGGTGGATTACTTGCTGGTAGTGGGGTGGTCAGTGGGGGGTTAGGGATAAGAAGTTGGAAGTAGTTTTTTTTAGTCAACAGTTATGTCATAAAAGTTGAGTCAGTGTTGACTATTGCTGATGATGTAATTAAACACCAGGAGAAGAGAGCTTTGCAACAAGCAATAGTCTGTACTTGCAGAACTCAGTGCATATGCTGATACTCATACACTTTTTTTTATGTGGAACACAGAAGTAGAAATGACAACAGGTTGCAACTCAGTAGCAACTATTTATGCAACAATAGCACTTCTATGCTTCTTCTTCCATTTAAGTGTGAAAGAAGAAAGATTGAACTGTAGGTATAAAACACGGGGAGTAAAATAAATCACATGACAGATCCAGCCTGTAAACCTGCTCTTCGCTGTTCTAAGGTGCTTTCTTGCCAAAGTTCAGGAAGTGAGTGACTGGGCCCTCCCTACCGGGAACTCTTGGCCACTTTGTTGTGCTGATTTTCCACCTCACAACAAGAACTGTGAATATTTTCATTTGAAACCACCATCCAAAACAATGGAGGATAATGAAGTCATTATGTTAATTGCTAGCTATTGGGGGGGGGATCAACTGCGATCAAAATAGAACACAGCCTTTTATTTATACGATACATGACCAGTTTATTCATTATTACATCTGGCTAGCAGATTTATCTTTCATTTATAGAATAAAAAGTGATGTAACATTCTGCTAATATACGCTGGCCGGTTTCATCACAGGCCCTGGCAAGATTAAACAAAGGTATATTGGTTATTGATCCAATTTTCTGATGCAGAAATATGGAGACGTAAGTAAAAAGGTATTTATTAATGCATTAAATGTAACTAAGGTACAAAAATAACTCCATTTACTCAAATGTTTGCTCCTACTTTGATCTCTCATCCCATCACTTCCGCATAACTGGTATTCTCTGTGGCACCTCTGTTGCTAGTGTCATAACTGTGATGAGTAACCAGTCAACGTCAAGCTTAAAGCATAATCAAAGAGCAATAAATTGGACTAGTCTGTGCACCGCCTAGTTGGAAGTACAGACGACTCTTCTGGGCCTACCTGACACGTTGTACATCACCACCTTCATCATCTTAGTCTTATGCATATAGTGGTTGATTGTGCCTGAAGTGATACACACATTAAGATGATACTGATGATTTGTTGCAATACTCATACTGTAATATTTAAACAGGACGTAAGCAGGCTGTAACAAGTAGGGTAAGTAAAACACACTAATAAAGCAATACTCTAAAGAATACCAAATATAATTTATAATGCAATTGTATGTTTGCTTGTTGTTTTTTATTGCAGCAGTTCATTTCCACCCCTGTTTTGCTGCTTTACTGTATTTAACTCCTTTCTGACATGCACATACCCGAATGTTCAATAGGAGTTTGCAGTTAAATTTAAAGATAATTAGTACTGCTAAGCTTTGCCACCTAAATCAAGTTACCAGAGCATGCTTTCTCACTTTCAGTATGTGTCTGTCAGTAGTTTTTCTGCTTATGAACTAATTACCGCCCCCCGGCTCAATGGAGATAAATCCGTCATCAGGGGGTCTTTCATAAAAGTGGGAAAGAGTGTCTCTGTCTTGGCTACAGACGTCAGGCCAGCCACACAGAGGGTTTCCGGTGGTGAATCTGCTAGTGGATTAGATAGACAATAACTGCCTTCTGCCTTTTCCAGACTAATCACTGACTGATTTTCTGCTGGCCCAGTTTCTCAAGTAGTTGCCTGTAGTTGATGTCGGATCGTCAGAATGGCCCATGCAGATGACCTCTTAGAATGGTTACCTTTCAATATGCTTGAAGAAGACATTTATGTCTGTCTGTATGAACCCGCTAAAATGAATTGTGAAGCAACTCCTGGAATAGGGTTAGTTGGTGAAACCATTTCTATGGGCAAGGAATAGCTGACTATTTTAACTGAAAAGCAATTTGAGAGCATCCGGTTGACGCTCGGCTGGGCGAAATATAGGCCATTCCCTAAGATGAGTAATCTGCTTTGTGGGCGGGATAGCAGTGGGCGCCCGAATCCCCCTCCAGGAGGGAGGAATGAGCCAATCTGGCAAGGGGACTGTCCTGCTGAGTGTGGAGGGCAGCCTGTGGAAATGTGCTGGCTAGAGGCTACACCCCCGTTTTCTCCCGTTTCAGCACCGGACTGCTTCTGTCCTGCATCGGGCCGGGTGCATCTCAATCGACCGGTCTTGGTTAGAGGGGGTTTACTTCGCGGTTCAGGCTTTCTCTCACGTTCTCAAACTGAAGGCGTGTTCTTCGGACCTTTTGTAAAGTCATAACTAAAGTACATTTATTCCCCTTCTTTTACCAACTCCATTTTGCTGTAAATGTGTCTTCTTGAGGTTATTAATTTATGTAAAATCAGCGGCGACTCCGGAAAAAGACTACTGCCCACAAATTTGAAATGTCAGATAACACATTTAAATACCTGAAGGGACAAATGCTTTGCAAACGCTTGGGGATTTATGAGAATCAGTAAGCCTAATAAGCAAAGGAATGTGCCTTTCAGTTTCCCCTCCCCCAACCGTTGTACAGCTTCATGACCATTTCCGACCAAGTGTGTCTCAGCCTTCCAGAACATGGACTCTGCGAGTGTTTTGACTAACTTTTTTCCCCCGTTTGTTTATACTTGCTTGAAGAATAGATGTAATTTAGGTCTGAGCAGTACGACATTTTAATTTATGCAGCTCTTCTGAATAATACAGGAAATGCCTTTTTCCCAGGGAATCTGATGCGGACACTTTACATGAATAAACACGAGTTCATTTTAATAAGCACAGAGCGATCTTTATTTGTCCTAGATTGTTCTGTAAATTGCTTTCCTGCGCTGTGTTCTCCCTAGAGTAATCGGGATATTAGATACCATTTTTGTACATGGAAAAAAAAAAGTTAAACTGGGAATTGTTTTACTTACCAAGTGACATTGCAAAGTGGATTTGAGTTGATTTTCTGCAGAGCGTGCTGGTACTGTTAGCCCTAGGAGGAGGAGGGGGGAGTGAGTCAGGCTCTCACAGTGGAGCCCTTTGTCTGCCCACGCTGTGTCAGAAGGGGCGAGGCCTAGACTCGAGTGAGGCGAATTGGCGTACAAATCCGGCAACGAGCTGGGCCGCTCCCTGGGGCGGCTGTGCCCGCCGCTGCTGTCATGCAGCGGTCTGCGTCTCACCACCTGCAGCATCGTTGAGGCGGGCGCGTCAGGGTGGCACGGAGAACCCCGAAACTAGAACTGTTGCTGCTTTCAGTTGAATTGAGATCGGCAGCTCCATCGATGAACATAATTTGCTTGTCATATCGACACCTTCCAGCACAAAGAACTTACTGACAGAGTAAAAAGAAAAACCTGACTGCCCAGTGTCTGAAGATAAGTGAAAAGTGCCAGATTAAGAAGTTCACTTTCTGAGTAATTTGCCGTGCTTTTTATTGGAGGCAAGCTTAACACTAAACAGACTCAAGTTTGACCTTTGACCCCCGCCCCCAACCTCAAGAATTGGTTTTGACCCCGTGACAGCTGGCATTGGCTTCCACTGTGAAGTGCTGCAGCTGGGACAAGGGGCCGGGGGGGAGGTCTTGGCTGGCAGCTGTGAAAATGGGGGGGGGGAGAGGGGTGGCATTATTCAGCACTGGCACTGGAACCGGGCCGCCCGGCGCCGCTTGAGAGAGCGCTCTCGTTTCTGGAACTTGCCGTGTTCAGGAGGCCTTTTCCCCACGCTTAAGCCAGAATGCAGGACGCATAATTGAAAACAGAGGTGGCTCTCTGACTCCCCCCACCACCCTCCCCTTACCGTTGCGTTGGGAACTTGTTTGGCTGCATACTTAAAATAGCTCTCTGACGTGTGCCGTCCTGCTGAGGAATGCAGTCGCGGCAGCCGGGCGCTGAGCTGCAGGAAGTTACGCAAACACCCTCTCAGAAGCGCAGCTCTGAGCTGGATGCTCGTCTGCCCCTCTCCGTCTGCCCCTCTCCGTCTGCTTGCGGGCTAGCCGGCGCAGGGTGGTCTCCCGCAGGCCGTCTGACACCATTGTCCAGCCTGCTGCCCTGCTCTGACTCCGCCTCTTCTCAGCCACTCTGTGTTTTCCCTGGCTGTTCAGAATCGCAGTGGGCAAGCCAGTCCTGGACCACGGCACAGTGCCGCTAAGGTGGCCAGACTCCTGTGTGGAGATGTTTGTCACCCACTGGAGTGGCCCCTGTGCTTGGCTGGCTCTCCTGGCTGCCCTCCTGAGGGTGCTGGCTCAGCGGGCTCCTTGTGTTTTTCTGTGTGCAAGCATGGACCTTTTCATTCATATTTTACAGCTTGGATCCCAGAAGGGTGAATGCCTTTGGTATGTTTGTCTCTAACCTCTAACTACTGGGAAGACTTTTCTGGACCAGAAATGCATCTTGGGGCTGGGGTGGGGTCAGTGCTAGTGCTCCACCCCCTAAATACACTTCAAAACAAATAGTTGGACTGCAATGATTTCAGGTACATTTTCTTAGCAGTATTTTGCCAGGATCGTTTAAGAAATATTCAGCTTCTAAGGGATCACTGAGACCTGCAGGCACTAATTTATATTTTACTCCTCCAAATATGTGTGTTTGTGAGTATACAGTTCTTTTCGAAGTGGGATATTTGGATGTCTTCAGTTACAGCCTTTGCTGTGTTTATTTTAGGTATAAACATGCATTTGCCCAGCCTGGCAAATGGGGGGGGTCAAGATTCTGATTGTTTGATTTCTAATTTTGATTCGATTTCGTATTGATTCACCTAGAGATATTTCCATTACAATATCAGTTTTGCTTGTTATTGGAGATTCTCAGAGAGCTAATGCTGTAGATCAGGGGTAGCCAATCTTATCCACAAAGGGCCGGTGTGTGTGCAGGTTTTCGCTGCAGCTCCCTAAGTAGGTCACTAATTAGAGGACTGATTGGCTGAAGAGTCCTCACACCTGGGCTTGAACAGCTGACCTAAAGGTTACCCCAAAAACCTGCATACACACCGGCCCTTTGGGGATAAGATTGGCCAGCCCTGCTGTAGATTGTACAAGGAACCCTCTAACCTGATTCATTATTAACTATCCATCCATTTCCCAAATCACTTATCTTTTTTGGGTCACGGAGCCTATCCTGGAAGCTACAGGCACAAAGCGGGGAACAACCCAGGACAGGGGGCCAGCCCATCACAGGGCTTAGTCACACACCAGTCACTCATACATGCACACCTATGAGCAATTTAGTAACTCCAATTAGCCTCAGCATGTCTTTGGACTGTGGGGGGAATCCGGAGTACCCGGAGGAAACCCCACGACGACACGGCGAGAACATGCAAACTCCACACACATGTGACCCAGGCCGAGACTCGAACCCAGGTCCCAGAGGTGTGAGGCAACAGTGCTAACCACTGCACCACCATGCCGCTCTTAAATATTAGCTAGTTTTATATATTTATTATATATAAAATAATAAGAGTGTGTACATTAAGAATTTACCCCGTAGCTGCTGCATTAACTAACTTTTTATTTAATATGTTCAAGTGTCAGATCGGACATTTTTGCAGACTGTGCATCTGGATGATGGTTTCGGAGATTTGTGGTATTTCGTCTTGCATATGACTCTGCTTTTTCCAACTCTTCCCTGTCTTCATATTTCTGAAATCTGAAATCCATCCTGACATCTGCCTTTACGTTCATCGGAGCAGCTCCCTCCATATTTTTTCCTTTTCTTTTTTAAATCTGCTTGTCTGCTAGATCTTCTTGCATGAGGCTGGCACCGCGAGACTAACGGGGTAAAGCTTCACACATCCACGGGAAAAGGCCGTATTGTGAAGGGCACATACTAAAAAATCGATATTGAAACTTTAGGAATCTATATCAGACTATGCAGATGGAGATGGATTTAAATCAGAAAATCCATTTTTTTTTTTAACCCAGCCCTGCTGGCAAAGGTGTCTCCTGAAGGCTTTCCTTGGTATTCCCTTGCAGTTAGGACATGTCTCTGTCGTGTGCTGCCTGCATACGCCTTCATGTTAGACACCTGGTTTAGGTCAGATCTAGGTGGTACTGCTACAGCCCAGCGGCTCCAAAGGGTTGGGGGGGGGGGGGGCATCTCTCATTTCCTTTTGAAAGATGAGCTACCATGCCAGCGGATGTAAACCTCATCGTGACATTTTAAAAGTTTACTGGCTTGACACTTGGTCCTTTGGTCAGTGTCACTTGTCCTCAGTGTGCTGTGAATTGTCTCAGTGTGTATAAAGAACAGGAAGGTGAATGACTGGGTCTTGGGAACTGGAGTCAGTGGCCAAAAGCCATCACAGATCATAGGCGATCGTAGATTGCCGACTTAAGGCAGAAAAACTGAAGCTGCTGAGGCTGCTGGGAAATGTAGTATATGTTGGTTCTAGCATGGTGGTGCTGAAGGTTGAATCTTAACATAATTCCATATATGATTTCCTTAAGGGCTGGCACAGCATCTTTCTAATAATGAAGAAAACTATATTCAGTGCAGGCAAATTAGTTTTGCGTTCAGGGTGGTTTTGTGCTCTGTGTCAGTAGTCAGTGCTGCGGCCTGGTGCCCCCCCGGGGTTGCTGGTTCAGTTCTTGTCCCAGCCTGTTTGTGTGGAGTTGCCATGTTGTCTATACTCCTGTTTTGACTTAATTGCGGTTTCCCCGTTGTCTAATGCAAGTAATGTTTCCTGGGCCAGAATCGTTGTCATCCTACATTGGATAAGCATTTCTGAGAAAATGGGTTTCGATTGTGCAATAAAGTTTTTTTAAATTTTTTAATAATCTTGCAGTGTTGTATGCTGTGATGCGATTAATCAGCAGATATAAATAAAATGAGATGAATGACTTCTCTATTCTCGGTTCTGGCCCTGACCCACCTCCTTTGCTCGCAGCAGTCGTTCTCCTCCCCAGTTTCACTCGCGTATTCCATCGGCCGCGGTTTCACCCACGATCGCGGTTGTAGCCGCCATGTGGGGTCCAGGCCCGATGGGATCCTCTTCCTGAAGCTTCCCGAATTTCTCTGTCTGCTCTTGCACCTGGGCTGACGCTGCTATCAGGAGCATTAGATGCCGTTTCTTAAATGTGCTAAAATGTGTCAAACACATGTATGCCTTGAAGAGTAACAAACATCGACGAAAGCCAAATCTGCCTGGTAAATGCTGCATGATAGGATGAAATGACCAAAAAATAATTTTGGCCTCTCAGGACTGAGGTTGTTGAACATTTTACTGTCAAGCCTGCATCTCTGTTGACTTGCTTGAAGTTGGAGACTGAAAAGCCTAAGAGTTACACTTCAATGTACTTCTCTTCCTCTTTTTGTCCCGGCGTTTAAGCTATGCGGCTCCGTCTCCAGCATAAACATGGCCGCCATCCAGCTTCTATGGGCCCATTCTTGTGCTGCTGTTGTCTTTGGCCGGCGTTTCCCTGGGGCACGTTTAGGTGTACACTCACGGCAGCTTAGCGTGGCCTGTGCTTTGCTCCATATACCCTGTGTAGGAATGCATGCTATTACGTGACACAGCTACGGTCACACAACTTGCCTGCGGTGCTTGTTTTTGTTCCTACCACTGTGCATATTTATTTAGTCAGCAGCCGCCCTCTGCTTGCGTTTTCACAGGCCAGTGCTCCTCACTCCTCATCTGGTTACCAAACATGGTTGCTACAACAGCTTGAGAGGTTGTGCTTCCTTGTCAGTGACTAATTGCTTTGGCGAGAGGGACTCATGTTATATAATGTCCCTTTTTGGACATCGGAGCTTTTTCTTCTCTTCCCTGACCCCAGCTAGCTGACGGAGTCTTCTTCTGACAAGACCGTGTTTGGGCAGAGGCGTTATTGTTAAACAGTGAGGGGCCCATTTTAGACTTCTTTTTTTTTTTTTTTTTAAACATTTGTTGGTTTTGGTGAACTTGATTCCTGGCCTTCCAGGTTAGGTATTAGCTGCTGTCATAGGCCTCTCTGAGTATAGCTGTGTACCTTGTCCTTAAGGCTACCACCTCCCCGCAGACTAATCAGTCACTGGGTGCTGGTTAACTGTTCCCAGCTGTTTTTTTTTTCCCTGTTACATTTGTCTTACCATTGCAATTACCTGGAGAACTTATCTGCATGTGACGTCAATAGGTGCATGATTCCTGTGTCATAAATTGCAATAGCACTTTTACATTTCTCAGCCCGGAAACCCATTTTGTTCATTGGGTGTTTAAACATGGTAGGCCCATTTCCCACAATGCACATCTGCTGTTGATACCTCAGGCCTGTCCTGGTCACAGCAACTTCTGATTGGCACTTCACAGCCCAAACAGCACCCACCCTGTTACTGTGTACTTCTGCCCGGCTGTCCCCCTACCTGCTATCCTGGCCTCATGCCAGTGAAGCTCAGGACCTCGGGAGGGATGTTCGAAGCCCTGCTTTTCCTGTGGATGACCCGCTATTTAATGCACTGTATGTTAAGAGTGACTTAAACGCTTCAGTCAGTCCCCTAAATGCAAAATACAGCTACCCAGTTAGCCAAAGAAACAGTAGTGCAGCCACATCCTGTAACGCCTTATCAGGTGTGCGCTTCGTGGCATAGGGTGTTTTAGCCTGTATAATTCACTTTTGTGCTATTCCCCTGTCAGAGGAACTCCAACAATTAGTGGAAATAGGATTTTACATGCCAGCTGTGAGCACAGTGATATTTCCCCGTCCAGCTTATTAACCCTGCTCTTGGCCGGAGTCCAGTGCTTTTCACGTTCGCAGGCTTCCAAATCAAAGGCATGGCTTTTGAATGCTGCCGATTGCGAGTTTTACCATAGAGAATATGTCACAATGTGAAGTACAAAGACTGTTGTGACCATGCAGATTTCTGGACTATTCAAGTCATTTTATTTATTTTTTTTAGTACGTATGGTTGACACCGATATATAAATGAAGTACAGCATATGAGCTGTCACGGTCATGTTTCTATAACAAGTGTGCCCTCTCTTTGCAGGATGGGCTGGATGCTCTGGTCTATGACCTGGACTTCCCGGCCTTAAGGAAGAACAAGAGCATTGACAACTTCCTGAACAGATGTAAGTAATGGGTGTGAATACCGCCCCCCCTCCCAAAACAACAAAAAAAGAGAATGGTTGCGTGAGACAATGCCTAAAGACACGTAGACTGTTGGGGCCACTGATTCAATACCAGGACAATAGGGAATCCACAATCCACAAAGATCTCACTGGCATTTATGGACCACAACTTTTGACAGTAATGTATCTTCTTACGGCTGGGTCCATCAGTTAAAAGTACAGCACGCAGCTCCCACTGTCACCGGAGGGATGCTGGGTTCTCATTCTGCCCAAAGCCTGAAGCAGTTTGGTGTTGGTCTCCAACCTCCTAATGTCCCTCAAAACCCGCAAAGACCATATAATACTCCCGATTGTCCCAGAATATGATGGATCGTCTCTGGACAGCAATGCTCACTTGGCATGTATCTGATAGAGGCCACTGAGTGTACAAGCAAAGACTGAAGTTCTGTTCATCGCCTGGAAATGCTAAGCAGTGATACTCCAGAAAATGCCTGTGTTGTAGTGCATAGTGTCCGCCTTGACGTATGGAGTATTCCTGTCTTAATGTATCTGTTTCAGTGATTTTAAAATGATCAAAGTCCTTTAAGTCTTATTGCATTTTGTTTTCACTGGCCTTAAAGTATTTTTATTCATGGGACACAAACGCTCAGCCTTGCCTTTCCTGAACCTTTTATTCCTTTTATCTTTTCTGCGGAATGACCGTTTTTAGGGCAGGCCCCGAGCCTTGCGTGGCGGAAAGCGCTTTTATTTTCACTGTTCTTTCTTTAATAGCTCTCTGTTGTATTTTTAGATCAATTGAACTTGGATGCCCCCTTTTCCAAGCATTTTTATTTTTTTTTTTTTGCCAGTTGTGACCCATGTGAATTGCAAACAATCTCCCCTTTTCAGCTATGACCAAATTTGGCTGAGTGGTATCGGTGCTCCCGATGGGCCAGACTCGTGGGCCCAGATAAGACCTGTGCCCTTCAGTAGCTGTGCAGCGTGTGACGGCCCCGGGCCCCGTAGAGGCCCTGCTCTCGGAGAAAGAGAGCCTCCCTAAGGAGCGAAGCCTCCAGCCTCCCCCCCCCAAACAACATGGTGTGACTGGCAGGAACTCGGGTGGATTCATGCATGTATAAATAAATAGCCCTGCGACTTTGGGCTTGTTTTTGTGGAACCATGCCGGGGTTGGGCAGGTTTCACGCTCCACTATCAGCCTCCTAATAACAGAGACAAGCTTCTGTTTCAGCTGCCACCCTTCGCAAATCCTTTGTGGACATAGAGGTCTGAACGCCTCCCTTAATAAAGTGTTCCCCTACAGTTCCTTTAGGAGTATTTAAAAAAATTTTTTAGCTATTGCTTTCTGATGCATTGTGATTTATTTTTGTATTTAGCTGAATTTAGGCAATACAGGTTTCTTATTGGTAATGAGTTGTAGTTCACTTTAGCTGTGCGTAAGACTGTTAACTTTCTGTTAAAGTAGAATCGGTGACCATTTCATTAGGTATCCTGCTTGTTAGTGTGATCAGCCTGCCAGCATCATGTGGCTGAAGCTGAATATATATACAGACGCTCCTCAACTTACGAACGAGTTGCATTCCGAATGGCCGTTCTTAACTTCAAATGTTCGTAAGTCGTTATTAAACATAATTTTAAGGGTATACGCAAGTACAAAGAACTAGGATGCTGGGAGTACGCACGCTACGCTGCTGCACGGTGGGAGTAGCGGCCAGAAGTCGTACCAGGCGGAATTGGCGCGCAGACAGGAAACGAGAGCCCAACGAACACAATTTGGACTTACAGCCCTCTTCGTTCGTATGTTTGAAAGTTCGTAAGTTGAAAGTGTGTAAGTAGAGGAGCGTCTGTATATATATATATAAAACCTGTGATCTAAGTTGCTGAGTGCGATGTGACTGTTGGGGCCAGACATGGTGGGTCTAGCACCTTCAAAACCTCCACCTTCCTGTTTTTTTCCCCCCCGCACTACATTGTCTAGAGATGAGAAATGGTCCTGTTTGGAATTTTTTTTTTTTTTTTTTAGTCAGGCATTTTTGTGGCAAGAGGTTAGAGGTGAATGGCCAGAGTCACTGAAGCCTACAGGAAGGTCACAAGTGCAAAGACGACGACTCTGGACGACACTGGTGTGCGGAATTGCCGCTCTGAACGCATAACCCATCACCCTTTGAAGCAGTTTTGGAAGTGAAAGTGGAGGCTGCCTGGTATTGGCCGTGCATTTCGACCAATCAGATGGTGACGCAGGCAGCTCTGTTCAGTCACGCTTTTGGCCCTTGTAAGCGGAGCCATTTCAACACGGGTGCGGCTCTCAATTTACAATGGAAAACCATCTTTCTGCGGTTCGGCTCGGGTTCTTGCTGGCAGTGGAAAAGCGCGATAAGTGTATCTGATAGTGGCCACTGAGTGTACAAGCACGTCTGTATGCATCTATTGGCAACTTTTTTTTTTTCCCCCCTCAACTCTCAATGGATTTGTGTCACCAGAGGCCTGATGGGTGTGAGGCTGAAGTCTTGTCAGTTTACACTGGCTATTGTGCTGTATTCTCACCTTGCTCTGTCTGCCCTCCCAGACAAAGACACAATCGGCAAGATCAGAGATCTTCGCATGAAGGCAGAGGACTATGAGGTGGTCAAAGTCATTGGCAGGGGGGCCTTCGGGGAGGTGCAGCTGGTAAGACTAACCCCCCCCCCCCCACCCGCCACACAGTGTCTCATGTGTCCTTTAAACTGTTTTAATCGATACCCTCCACACAGCGAGAGTATAGAGATGGATGTTCTCTTTGATGGTGTGTAGCACTAGGACAATACTTGTGGGAGTGATAAATCACGTTTACTCACCTGGTGAGCAGTAGTAGGCATACTCATTGCTTTGTAAGCTTCCTAATGGTGCGAATGTACTCCAGCGACTGTTATAACGATTTTTGGTCTGATGCAGAGGTTTTAGATCAGGGCCCAGTTCTGGCCCTGGAGCACTAGTCTGTGCCACACTTTACAGATTTCCTTGCTGAAACACACCTACTAAACCTGGCAATTGGCTGGTGAGCTGAATAAGGTGTGTTTGAGCAGGGAAGACTGCAAAGTGTGTTACAGACCAGCCCTCCAGGACTGGAATGGGGAGTCCTGGTATAGATCTATGATCCGCTCATGAAAGCAAGTCTTCTGGTTGATGGCCTACGTTGCCCCTTGGTTGAGGTTACTTTCCCTCCCGAACGTTTCTGCCTCTTTTAGACTAATTAAATGGCTTTCATTATGGAAAGGTTCTCCCATACTAAGTGGGTGTCTCTTCACCATGCCACACGATTCCCAGGTGCGACACAAAGGCACGAGGAAGGTTTACGCCATGAAGCTGCTCAGTAAATTTGAGATGATCAAAAGGTCGGACTCTGCTTTCTTCTGGGAGGAAAGGGACATCATGGCCTTCGCCAACAGTGGCTGGGTGGTGCAGGTACAGTACTCGACGTTCAGCTCGGTGTTGACCGGACTTTTCTCTCTCTTGCTATTCAAGCAGCTATTGGTCGTCGCTGTGGGAACTGCACTGACTGCTTGTGTTTGTCCGCACCTTCTATTAGCTTTGTGATTTCTTACTCGTCCAAGTCGAGGCTTCAAAACATTCCCTCCGTAATGTAATACTCGTTTGTCAGTGGTTATATTGATTGAGAAATGGAATTCCTTAGGATACGGAATATTTGGCAGTGTTTAGTACTACGAGACAGGTTCACCATTGCTGAAAGGTCTCCCGTTTCCCTTGGGTCTTAGCTTGAAGAGGGAGGAAACCCTTGTCGTATATGATTTAATCACTATAGGGTCTTAATCTGCTCATTCCTCTCGCTTCTCGAAGCCGCACATGTGATGTGGAAAAATTGCTTTCGTAGCTCGTAAGCTTAATTGTCAGGCTGCCAGGGAGTCCGGTTGAGCCTCAAGCTCAGGTTGACCCAGCATGAAGGTAATGGCCCTGACTTGAGTGTGTCGTCCCCCCCAGCTCTTCTACGCGTTCCAGGACGACCGGTACCTCTACATGGTGATGGAGTACATGCCCGGCGGCGACCTGGTCAACCTGATGAGCAACTACGACGTGCCAGAGAAATGGGCTCGTTTCTACACCGCCGAGGTGGTGCTGGCCCTGGACGGCATCCACTCCATGGGCTTCATCCACAGGTACCCCGTCCCGCTCCTCCTCTGCTCCCTGGGTGCAGAACTGGCAAATTCATGAACCCCCCCCACATCTGCGGTCCTTGGTGAACTGCAGACGGCTCGCTGTTACCTGTCTGTGGTCTAGCCAGCGTAGCCATGGTTATACAAACAACCAGGCATCTGCGTGTGAAGTGCTTGTTCAGTTTGACGCCTGGCACCCGGTGCTCGTCCGGCGAGGGATCGATCATAGCAGGAAGGGGTTTTTATACAGAGGGTTTAAAATTGGCCCGTCCTCCAGCTCCAGCTGAAAGTGCCAAGAGCGGCCATGTCGGATAAACGTGTCTTGCAGCCATCATCTGCTCCTCCTGGGGCCAGAGTCCCGACGCCTCGCGCCTTCACGTCGTCACTCAGCTCCTCACGGTGGCTTTTCAGAACGTCACGCTCCATCCTTCGAATGCAAAGCCCATCTATGTGTCGTCCCTATAGCTGCGTATATATTTTTTCCTTGCTGGGAGGTCGTGTTCATGCCTGTTCACCCATACTTTATGCCATGTCTGGCAGGGATGTGAAGCCAGATAACATGTTGCTAGACAAATCGGGCCACCTGAAACTGGCGGACTTTGGGACCTGTATGAAGATGAATAAGGTATTCAGCGGCCCTGCTTAGTGTCACTTGATGGTTGTGCTGGGTCACCTGAATGTGCTGAAGTGCTGTTTTGGGGGCAGGACGGGATGGTGCGGTGCGACACGGCCGTGGGGACTCCTGACTACATCTCCCCCGAGGTTCTGAAGTCCCAGGGCGGAGACGGCTACTATGGGAGGGAGTGTGACTGGTGGTCCGTCGGGGTCTTCTTGTACGAGATGCTCGTCGGTGAGTCTGAAATTACCACCTCTGTGCTGTTACTTTGTGACAGGTATTGGGTATAAATAAGTGTCCAAGCTCGACTTGTTACTTTGCAGCAAATGCTCTGTAGCTCATAATGATATCAGCCGCAGAGCGGTGAGTGGTCCTTTGAGGAACATGAAAAATGATTTTTCCTTCACTTCCAATTTGTTTCCCCTTGCAGCGTCCTCAGTGGGGTTTTTGCTAAATGTGCTGGCCGATTTACCTGTTTACCATTCCTGCATAGCCCTCTGTTTCTTTTGCTTGAATCTCATTGGTCCGACTTTAGAAATCAGCCCTCCTCCCCAATTGGCTGGTAGTGTTCATGTTGCCCTCACTCCTCTATACATTTCAAAGATATGTTGTTTTTTTCAGAGTGGCAATTATTTTAAAGATACTGTTGTAATTCAGTGATATGGTCAAAAGCTGTAAAATCAGTGTTGGAAGCCATTGAGAACGCCACTGAGAGCTTGAAACACTGACACTTCCTGTGAGAGTTGTCGCTCGTTTTTTTTTTTTTTTTGGTGGGCCGCAGTCTCATTTGTCCTCCACTTCCTCTGCAGGAGATACGCCATTCTACGCTGACTCACTGGTGGGCACCTACAGCAAGATCATGAACCACAAGAATGCCCTCGTCTTCCCGGAAGACAGCGAGATCTCGAAAGACGCCAAGAACTTGATCTGCGCCTTTCTCACGGACCGGTGAGTGTGTGAGCTGGGAGCCTCAGAGGGGCACCGCAGGTCCCACCTTGAGTCACCCATCCAGACTCATGTCCCTGAACCCGGAAGCTATCAAGTCAATCCTTACGACGTCTTGGATTCCTTTTGAGGGCCGAGGCCCTGATAGTGTTTATGAGGCACCAGGATTTCTGCAGCCATTTACTTTACTTGCCACTAGGTGCTCACAGGTAAAAGCTGAAAATTCAGGTTAAATGGAATATGTTTTATTTTGACACCAAAGACAGTTTCTGCGTTGGCTGTGGGACACTCCCTCGCCTGATGAGCAAACAGCCCGTTCATCTCCAGTCTAGTTTAGTGGATGTTTTATAGGCTTGTTTGAGAGAACTGATTGTCAAATTGACCATATTTCTGGTCGTTTCATTGAGATATTGTTGCGTTTCAGTGGATAATGTCAGTACAGTTTTTGAAAGAAATAATGACGTGGCAGAAAGGGTAAGAAATATCCTCAATTTTTGTGAAAAATTATTCACGTGACATTTCTGGACAGGGAAATGAGTTGAGTCTGAAGCATTTTGGCTGGGATTTTACACTCCTGTTAGTACCTGCTGGCACATGCTTTCTGAAGCTCTGGGCTTCACGTTCTGCTCCTGGTTTAAATTTCAAACGGTCCGTGCGGAGTCCACAGCGAAGTCCCCTTGACCCTGAGGTCAGCTCATAGACATGTGTGATCTGCACAAGGCGTGGTGACCCGTCAAAGAGTTGCCATGGCGACAGACAGTCACTAATCCTCAGCACTGCCTTTGCAGGGAGGTCCGACTGGGCCGCAATGGCGTGGGCGAGATCAAGCGGCACCCATTCTTCAAGAACGACCAGTGGACGTGGGAGAACATCCGGGAGAGTGAGTGTGGGGGAGCTTGTCCTCAGGAACACTTTACTGTGAATTTACTGTGAATTTCTCATTTATTTTAAATGAACAAATGACAGAATAGTATTGGTTTTGAAAGTTAAAATTAGAAACAGGTGACAATTGAAGCATTAAGCCGTTCAAATAATAAGCAAACCCCTAAAACTGGCCAAGGGCCTCAGTTAGATCTTAGTGTTTTTTGCCGTACACGTTCACACACTCACGTTTCCAGTGCGGATTTGTGGTCTTCGGTCTTGTCTTCTGGCTCATTAAAAATTCCACGTGGCCAAAGGCAGCCGCGGGTCCAGTGAGCACCACCTCCAGTGTGAATAGCGGGGGTGGGACTTTGCGTGCATGGATGTGTAAGCTAATGGATACATTAGCTAATAAGCTAAAAAAGACCCAATAGCTCATAAGGTCTGGATTTTCTGGAATGTGCAAATCGCTCTTTCGCCAGCTGCCGCCCCTGTGGTCCCGGAACTGAGCAGCGACATTGACACCAGCAATTTTGACGACATCGAGGAGGACCGAGGTGAAGAGGAAACGTTCCCAGTACCGAAGGCCTTCGTGGGCAATCAGCTCCCCTTCGTGGGCTTTACCTACTACAGCGGCCATCAGTGAGTCACTCCTGCTAGATCCCACACTGGTCTGAGCGTGCTTCGCTTCCATGAGCTCTTGGGGCGTCTTGAACGGCTCTGGTGGTAACTGGCAGGTCTCCGTGGCACAGGTTATCCCGGATCTCCAGCTCCAAGACGAGCGACAAGTGTAGTAGCTCCACCAAGGAGGAGAAGAACCTCGTAAGTACGGTTTCCACAGGGGCGGTTGTGGCGGCACACCAGCCTGTAAGCTTCCGTTGAATGAACGCGTTCCAGTGTGGCGGGTGGCCGCATTAACGCAACTTGACAATATGGAGCCAAGTTGTAGCAAAGAAGTCACTCGGAAGTGCTTGTTAAAATTCTGGCAAAATCCACGGTTTTATTTAGAAGCACGGTGAGCACCCCGGAGACGAGATGCCATGTTGTTTTCTTGCAGCTTGAGAACCTGCAGAAGAGGGTCCATCAGCTGGAGGAGCAGCTCCATAGCGAGATGCAGCAGAAGGACGAGATGGAGCAGAAGCACAGGTGTCCTCCTTTCTCCTCCGCTTCCGGCACAGAGCCGTGGTCCGGCGGCTGTGGTCTGTTTTGGCTCCCGGCCCGTCTAGCGATGCCTCGCTACCGCCAGGTCGCGTCACGGCAGAGTCCGCGGCCGCAGCGACGCCAAATTACACACATTAGTGGAAATACAACCCAAGAGGTCGCTCCGTGACCTGGGGCCTCACCCCGTTTACTCACATTTCAGCACCTTTCATGGGCGTCAGCATGCGTGTGTCCCCAGCGTCCCATAAAAAGCGTCATGTCCTCTAAAAAAAGCAGTCGGCGCGAGATCCTGACACCAGTTTGTGACATTTATCTATGTCATGCTCTGACAAGCGATTAACCGCTAGCCCTGTGTGTGTGTGTGTCTGTCTGTGTGTCTGCTCTCCAGGGCCTCCTGCACAAAACTAGACAAGATCCTGAAGGACCTGGATGAGGAGGTAAGTGATTTTGATCCAGGTCATGAGTAGTAGATGGATGGTTTTAATAAACAGCAGTCAGTAGTACAGCTGTGTGTGTGTGTTTTGTTTGTGTTTTGTTTGTGTGTGTGTTTTTTTTTTTTTTGTTATGCAAACTTTAGTGTGAGTTCTGGCTTTCCCATACTCCATGCAGCCATTGCTATGATTGCTTGGATGTCTGGTAAATGGTTTAAGTGATATGAAATGAGAAGGCTTAAATATCTAATGGTTATTTACATTGCCTTTTACGTTAGGTGGCCCTTTTAGTTAAATTAAACTTCAATTCAGGGTGAGATAAGTATGTTTCAATGCATGGAGACTCCTTGACAGCTGCTATTTAGTTGAGTTCAGCACCAGAGCCTCATATCCGGATACTCGAGGCTAAGATCCGATCCCCCGAGCTAGTCCCATCCCCCCCACCCACACGCTGGCCGATCAGCAATCAGCTGTGCGATGCCCGTGTGCTGAAGTATGTCCCCCTCCGCCAGACGAACCTGAGGAAGAGTGCAGAGTCCACGGTGTCCTTGCTGGAGAAGGACAAGATCAAGATCCAGCACCGGGCGACCGAGAGCCAGAAGAAGGCTGAACAGGAGGCTGAGAAGAGGCGTAACTTGGAGAATGAGGGTGAGGACATCAGCGACCGTGTGGTGCAGAGCAGAGTGGTTTAGAGACTGGTGTGGGAGTATCGCTAGGGGACACGGCAAGTCCGGCCCTTCCTGTGAGCGTTTGTGTGACCTCTAGAAGCGTCTGTGTGTGTTTATGTGCCGCGCTTTGGCTTCGTTATGCTCTTTCGTGATTTATGGGTGTCCCTGTCAAGATTAACTCTGGCATGTAAGTTCTGCTTAATGACATTGAGTTGAATCAAGTACTTTAAAGTAATAAGTGATTTATCTACAGTGGTTTCTGTGAAATAGACTGTCTTGTGTGTGAGTTACGGCTGTTCATATGGGCGCGCACACTTACAGATGGACTCTGGGGCTTTTCACAGCTGCGCGTGTACTTTTCACCTGCACCAAAAAGCCACGTTGGGGTTAACGGACTGTTAATGCTGAGCAGAGCCGTCATCTGGCTCGAGCAGCGGCTCCTTCAGATGTGCGGCGACCCCCGCTGACCTCCCAGTGCGACCCAGTCCTCCTGAAGCCCGTCCGCTGCCGGCTTTCCTTAGGGCGGCGCCCTAAGTGCGCCCCGGGTGCCGAGCCGTTAAAGTGGCAGGCGCAGGGGGGTCACGTTTGTGGGCGTTATAAAGTGGGCGATAGCCGCCGCCTGCGACCCTGGATAAGTTTCAGCGGGGGCGGAAGGCCTTGGGGAGGGGGTGGAGCTGTGGGCAAGTGGCTGAGTTATGGGGGGGCAACAGGGCGTCCTGAGGATTGATGGGATGGGCCACTGCTCTGAAGCTTTTTCTCCGCCCACCGTCCCCCTTCCAGTGTCGACTTTGAAGGAGCAGCTGGAGGACCTGAGGATCGTCAGCCAAAACTCCCAGGCTTCCAACGACAAGATCTCACAGCTGCAGAAACAAGTCAGTCTCATGGGAGGCGCCCCCTCCCTCATTACCCGAAAGTCCGATGTGGATCCTGCATGTCGGGGTGTGCTATGCGTGTTAGAAATAGCTTTTAAACATAGTGTTTCTGTAATGTAGCCGGATTGTTGTTTCGTAAGATTGGGGGGTGTGTTTATGGCAGCCTGCACCTTTTGTTGGCTCGCGTATGTCGTGCTGCACCCAGCTGGCCCACATACCAATCAGGACAGGGGTGGCCAGAATGGGCTGCTGTGTTTGTGGGTTTTCGCTGCAGCTCCCTAATTAGATTACTAATTAGAGGACTGACTGGCTGAGGAGTCCTCACACCTGGGTTTGAACAGCTGACCTAATGGTTACCCCAAAAACCTGCATACACACCGGCCCTTTGTGGATAAGATTGGCCAGCCCTGAAATAGGAGGAATCTTAATTCATGGTAATTCTGGTGAACTGACATGATTCAAGCCTTTTCTGAGACTATTAGAGACTATTAAAATAGTCTCAAAGAGCAGTAGGCAACATTGAGACTTCCTTGCATCGTCAAGCTGTCTGACATCCCCGAGTCTTGCCTGACAGCTCGAAGAGGCCAATGACCTGCTCCGGGTGGAGTCGGACACGGCGGCCCGTCTGCGGAAGAACCACACGGAGGTGGGCAAGTCCATGAACCAGCTGGAGAACCATAACCGCGAGCTGCTGGAGAAGAGCCGCGTGGCCGACGATGTCAAGCTGCAGCTGGAGAAGGAGCTGCTTCAGCTGCAGGCCGCCCTGGACTCGGAGAAGAGGAACTACAGCCAGGGCTCAGAGGAGATCCGTGAACTCCAAGGTAAGGCTGCCATGCAGCTGGATGAGGGACGACTTGCTGGGATTTTAGAATTGAAACCTCCGGGTGAAAGCTCAACCAGCATTTACCTCCATGAAGGCTCCCTCTAACCATTATGTCAGCTTGTATGAGTCCTCTGATTTTTGATTCCACGATTTTGACACTGTAAGCGATAGGTTCTGAGAATAAATCTGGTCTCCGAATTCCTGTATCCCAGCACGCACAGCGAGCCTGCAGGAGGAGATCCGGAGCCTAAAGACCAACCTGTCCAAGATGGAAGGGGAGCGGAAGCAGGCCCAGGAGCGGAGTAACAGCCTGGAGAAGGTTTGTGCTTAAGAACTTGCCGTGAGCAACTTGCCGGAGTCCAGCGGGCCTGGAGTGTTTCTGACGAGCCATGCACCCATTGCAGGAGAAGAACAGCCTGGAGATTGACCTGAACTATAAGCTGAAGACCCTGCAGCAGCGGCTGGACCAGGAGATCACCGAGCACCGCATGACACGGGCCCAGCTCACGGACAAGTATGAGTCTATCGAGGAGGCCAAGTCTGCAGCCATGACCGGTAGGTGCACCCTTAGGGCGGGCTTTGTTGTCTCGCTTGTTTGGATGTCTGTCTGGATTGGCTTGTTTCCAGATACCTTTGGATGCTCCCCTAATAAGCCGAGTCGCGTGTCACAATCTCTCTCTCGTTGGACTCCACAGTCGTGGAGCAGAAGGTTTCGGAGGAGACCGTGGCCCGCATGCGAGCAGAGAGCCGGGTGGTGGAGGTGGAGAAGCAGTGCTCCATGATGGAGTTCGACCTCAAACAGTCCGTGCAGAAGATCGAGCAGCTGATGAAGCAGAAGGAGCGGTTAGAAGACGAGGTTGGTGCTGCAGTGTGTGTGATGGTGGTCACTCATTGGTTTCTATAGATACATGAATGCGCTTCTCTTTCCGCGCAGATTAAGAACCTGCGGCTGCAGTTCGAGCAGGAGGCCAGCAAGAGGGTGCAGGTCCAGGGTGAGCTAAAGTCACGGAACCTGGAGGCCGACCGGCTCATAGGCTCTGAGAAGCAGCTCAAGCAGGAGATCAACGCGGCTCTGGAAAGCAAGCGCTCCCTGGAGTTCCAGCTGGCACAGCTCACCAAGTGAGTGTCGCGTGACACCGTGCGGAGGCCCAGCCTCCACTAGGTCATCTTCAGCTTTGTAGTTCAGGTCAATCCTCCAGGCTGCTGTTCTCCAGCAGTGGGTGCAAGGCTTCTCCAGGTTTGCGGGACTTATCCCTGATCCTTTTTTGAAAAAGGCTGGAAACTGCATTGTGTGCTTAAGGTGTAAATTAATTTGGGCAGGAACAAAGAGCACTTGCTAATCTCCATGACCTTTTGGCCACATTACTCATTCTGGTAGTTTCTTTCGCAGGATGTAGGGCTTTATTAGAGACCTAATTCGGTGATTATAATTCCATTACTGTAGTGTAAACCTGGGGGCTCTGGATGATTTGTTGCATTTGTGTCCAGCTCCGAGTTATATTTGCGCTAAGACCTCTCCGGATTACAGCGGGTGCTCTTTGCAGACCTTCACGCAGCCTTTCCAGCCTCGGTTTACCGCTCAAGCTCCGCCAGCGTTTACGGCTTGGGATTAATAGCTGCCCTTTGCTCCACCTCCCAGCTCTGCTGGTGTGAAATCTACCGAAGGTCACAGCATTGAGTTACTTTAGCTTTAAAGTTAAGCTGCACTTCTGCACAAAGGTGTCTGGAATTGCGCCTTCTAACAATAACGTTTTATTGCTGCTCGGTGAGCACGGTAATCCAAGCTGACATAGTGCCACACGTTTAGCCCGATAGACGTCTGACTGGAACGGCTTTGGTTGTACTTCAACTCCGAAGGGCGGTAATTTTAATGTAAAACCACATCATTTGTTGCGACCGTGTGCAGCGATGCATTCGCCGGCCACTCTTTTGTTCTGTTCTCACACTGTCGCCATGATGTGCCCATACTGAAATCGACTTCAGGCGCTAAGCTCATCCCTCCATCTCTTCCAGGCAATACAGAGGCAATGAGGGACAGATGAGAGAGCTGCAGGACCAGCTGGAGGCCGAACAGTATTTCTCTGTGAGTTCCAGACGTTCATCCTTTCTAAATCGCGTCGCCTTCCCTGCTTTGGGCGTTGAAAGAGCAGCGGAAATGGTTGTTCTGTGAATTGGCGTGGTTATGTGTGGTTGTGTGTGAGACCTGTTCAGGAACTTCTTACAATGTGGTTTGGTATCAGACCAAGATTTTGTTTCAACCAACCAGTTGAGTATAAAGAGTCAACGTCGACTGGTTGGTTGAAACAAAACCTCGGTCTGCATTTTTACGTTCGGGACCTAAACTCTGATACCGAAGCACGTTGTGTGGATTTTTACTTTCTGGACCTGAACTCTCCACCTCTGCTGGGTATACGGATATGACTTTAATGCAGTGCAAAAGGCCGGGTTTGACTTTAATGCAGTGCAAAAGGCCGATCTGATCTGATGGATTTTCTATGTTCATGAGCTGCTTTGTGTGAGTGACTTCCTGTTAGCTATGGGATGGATTGTGTGTACCCAGGTGTTTTCTGGGGCCGTCATCCCTGAACGTTAGGTACCAGGAATTCAAAGTGAAGGATTACTCTGCGTTGTGGTGCGAAGTGGACTTGCTTCGGCCCTTGTTAACATGCACCCTGCACACAGTGCGCATTGAATTGTCTTCTGTTGCATTATTTGGTGCGTCTCAGCTGCGGGTCCTCATCTCCCTGCTATTTTGTACCATGTCATTTAGTCTTTATAGCTGGTGTGATACAAGTTTTCATTCTGATACTTACCCCATGGTTCAGACTGCCGCCATGAGCCATATGGGGGTGTGTGTGTGTGATATTTACCATGCAGCAAACATTTATCTTTCTCTTTAGTTTCTTGCACTGTCTGGATGTTTAAAACAATTGAGCAATTGGCTCTGGTGAAGCCTCAATTCGGATTTCTTTTCTTAATCATTTTAAACGATGTTAGCTGTGTTTATTGTCATTGTACTCATTGATCATGTTTTGAATCAACCAGAGCAGCTGTTTACAGCAGGCCTGGGTTTGATTTTGGCTCTGGCCAGATTCAAACTTTCAGCTGTACTGCTGTTGGGTGCTTTGATTTCACATGGCTCGTTCTCCAGGGGAAAATGCTGATCCGTGCTGTAGTTGTCAAATTATAGTCCCAGTGCTGCACTTATAGTGGCTGAGCTTATAGTTTTAATAATTTAGCGAAAATTTTGCTGTCATGTGGTGCCCATATTCTGAGGTTTTGCAGGAATAGACAGCTCGGGGATTTGGAAGGGCTGAACCGTTTTTCCTCAGGGCTGAACCATATCTTCTCGATACTCCTATTCTCCTTGAGTGCTGCTCTAAGTCTGGTACTTGGATGGCTGAGGGTTAACTTATGCAGCTCATTAATTGACCCATGCTGTGAAGAAGCCTGCAGCTTAGAACGCTGGCCAACCCCCATGTGACCCTGGCCCTTCTTGCAGACTTTGTACAAGACTCAGGTGAAGGAGCTGAAGGAGGAGATTGAGGAGAGGAACCGACAGATCCAGGAAGTTCACAGAAAAGTGCAGGAGCTGCACAGTGAAAGGTAGGCCTCCAACAGCCCCCTGGCCCTCTGAACCGGTGACCTTCCAGAGGGCGGGCCTCAGCTTCATCCGCCGTTACATACCGCCGCCCTGTAATCGCCGCTCTCCTCTAGTAATTAGGACACAGTGTGGGGATCGGCCCAGTGATATTTTTCTGAGCTATCCTTCCGCTTAAAAGACTCCCAGATGACTTGGAAATACCTGAGAGGCCCTGATAGCAGGCACTGTGATTTTTCTGAGGTTTCGTGGTCCTCGATCGGACCTTCTCCCTGCTCGCTTCTTTCACGCTAACGGCTGACGCGTGCGTGTCGCAGGGAATCCCTGTCCGCCCAGCTGGACCTGACGGTGACCAAGGCTGAGTCGGAGCAGCTGGCGCGGGCCCTGCAGGAGGAGCAGTACTTCGAGCTCAGCCAGGAGAGCAAGAAGGCGGCTTCGCGGCACAAGCAGGAGTGCGGCGAGAAGGACGGCACCATCACCCAGGTCGGTTCAGCCCTCGGCTCCAGCGGCTCGGGGTCTTTGTTGCTGGTGTTTGCATTTTAGCTCTTCGTGTTTAGGTGACGTTTAAGCTGTCGCGTTTTACCGTTAACCTCCAACTTGCCAGGACGTGCAGCGATTGGTCCAGATGTCGGGTCTGTGCCCTCGCGCTTCCCGTGCGAGGCCAGAGTTGCCGGTGTCGCGTGTGGCCCGCGGGTGACGCGATTTGCTCGCTAAGCTCGTCGACCTCGGCGCGCTGACACGTGTTCTGTTGCCCCCGTTAGCTCGAGGAAGCCAATAAAAATCTCACCAAAGACTTGGAGAACCTGGCCAAGGAGAAGGCGGAGCTTGATCAGAGGTTGAGTGCGAAAGAGAGAGGTGAGCACTTGAGGAGGCCTGCTCTCCACCTGTCAGTCATCTTTGGCATAAAGGCGGAGTCCGTCTGTCCTGCCCAC
>JAODJU010000081.1:3027937-3041612 GCA_026776725.1 Gnathonemus echidnorhynchus
TGACCAGGGACGACACCAGCATTTTGCAGCGAAGGGGGAGGCGGAAATAAAATGGCTCCTTGGTAGTTTTTAAAATGGCTTGCAGTTGTGTTCACTAAAAGAAGCACTGGAACTCTGACCTTTTTTATTCTGTCTTGGTCTAATTGCATGTGATAATTGCGTTGGTCGCACTGATGGATATGTGTTAATAAACATATCTTAATCTAACATACTATGACTTTGTTGGACATGTCGCAGAAGTGCCTGTGCATTTCACAAGGGTTAAAATGACAAGTATTATTACAACTACAACAGTATTCTCCATACTATTTAGGTTTTTTTTTTTTTTTTTTTTAAATGGAGTGAGCAGAGGTTGGAAAAATATTTAAATCGTATCTATTATGTTTGCTTATTTGCTTATAGACTCTCACTATTTTTAAATTCTGCCGAAAACTGGCATACCGTTGCTTTTAATGAGGTTCCTGTTTGCCGACGGAGCTGGTGGTTTTGGTGGTAAGGACATTCTGGTAGGATGAGGAATGCCTTCAGTGGCTGGCATTCAGGCCGACCTGCTCCGGAGCCGAACAGTACGGAACCTGTGTGATTTTACCACGTGGGTGATAATGAAGACCAAATAGCCTTTCTCCAGTTTCTCAACATTTCAAGACACCATTTGTCGAGGAGCTAGATGTCGACCCATAAACATAAGGTAAAGTGGATATCTCCCTCTTGTAACGGAAACCTACATTGTTAACTTTCTCCCAACTTTGCTTAATTTTCCTTGAGGACATCAACTTACCTTCACGGTCTCTGTTCTCCCATTTATGTGGTGGGTCTACACGCTTGCTGCAGCAAAGAAACAGACATGGGTGAAAGAGGCCAGCTTGTCAGCCCTTTACCCAGTGGCAACTATTTCTCTTTCACATCTAGACTTAGTGCTTAGCCCCCCATGACCAGTCATAGTCACGTAAACCCACCAACCAAACACGTCCAAGGCTGACGACTGCCAGTTCAGTGACGGGGAACAACAAAGTTGCATATGTCCTGCAGGCCTTAAAACGGGTAGAAAAAAAAAAGCAAAATTCTTCATTTAATCTGCTCGGGCCTCGGTCTGTTTATTTTGGCTGAACTTGAGAATGTCTCCAACCAGTATCCAGCGCCATGGTTCCCACACTCTGGATACATACAAACTGAGGCTTTCCTGAATGAGTAAAGGACCCTGGAGGCTCACTTGTTCCTCTGAGGGTTCGTCTTCCAGCCAAAGCATTTGAAACAGGCCAGAAGTCAACGCCATTGAATCAGCCGTGGACCTAATGTAATCCAGATCCAAGACTCCATTACGCACTATGATCCGATCTCCTGTGAGGGTCTTACTGACACCGATGCATGACGATATAAATATTTCATTCATAATTACTGTTTGCCCGGAAGTCCATCTTTGTTCCCAACTAATCTGTAAGAATGGATTAAATTGTTAATAAATCGATTCAAAGAGTTTTTACGTTTGCATTTCAGATTCTTGCCTATATCTATAAAACGGACTTTTTGTGGCTGGTAAGAGAAATAGTGACATCTCTTGTTGGACCAAGGAAACGCGTGATTGATCGTAGCGTTAAATCCACTGATCTGTACGACGTAGATTAATTTTGTAGATTAATAATTGTTCATTTTGCTACTTAATTTATTTAGCAAATATTTCCATTTAAATTAATATGAATTAATCCGGCAATTAAACTATATATTTTTTATTTATATACATATGTAATTCCGAATGAACCTCATTTAAATTATTAAATAGTAGCTGTCACTGAAGAGATATACTTGCACTCTTTTAGGCAGACAAGTTTATTTGGCATGCATGCATTTGCAATGTAAATACCTACATTAAACTTCTCATCCGATTTGATTAAAATGTCTGACTCGCTATGGGATATGACAAATGGCCATAATTAAAGAACTATGGATAACAACCCCCTCCCGATACACACCCCTGACGATATATACGATCATAGACAGAGAGCGATGGTGTAAGTATGAAATTAATTTAATTTGACATTTGAATGTGAAACCACACAGTTAATCACACCTACCCCTTGCCCAGACATCGTCATGCAGACCTGGTAGACGCACCCAGAGCGCGTCGATGGTTTACCCCAGTCTAGTTGCAGCGTCATCGTGAAGGACTGTTTGAATGAAGTTCGGAGTGGAGAGGTCTGTACGCCCAAATAAGCGCCCCCAGCACTCGGAATACCCGATAAAAAGCGAAAAAGGAGAATGCCAGTGTTTATGGGTGAGTCGATCAGCCTGCACTGTCTTGTTCGCGGAGCTTGGCTCCGGCTTTCTGACACGTGTGACTGCTGCGGGTTAGGCCGCAGATGGACGCAGGCAGGCGGACAGGCGGCAGCCCGGGGTGCAGTCGACACACGAGCGTCGGCCAGATGCTTTTGTTTGCTCTACCGGGATGAACGAAACGTGTGCGGTGCGCTACTAATCGGTTAACTATACGGGGATCCGAAAGGCGCCGTTCGCACACACACTGACGCGGCTAGGCAGCCCTCCCACCAGCCGGCAGTGCTGGCGATCACATCGATCTATTCCTCAGTCTTCCCATTTCCTAATGCTTAATTTCTCCTGCTTTCTCTCACGCCGGTTACGCGATCGATCCGGTCTGTTTTCGCAGCATTACTTGCGCCGCAATGGCGCTGCGAAAAGCCAGCGCTCCGTTTCTGCAACTTCACCCTAAGTTAGGAAACGCCTTGTGCTCAGGAAGTGACCGGGTACTAGTGATCGATAGCTGCTTCAAATAGCATTTCGGTTTTAACTAAGGCCCGGGCAGGTTCGACGGTGGTGTGTCTGTCTGATGGATGTGTCCACTGTTTCCGTATTGCACGCCGTGTGCTTTTGGCCATTGACACGATTGTCCGTTTATTTTCACTGATTACATCCAGTCGATGTAACAAAACACAACAGCTGAGTTATTTGTAATGATTCTGTCATTTCATTTTTAAAGAAACCTGCATTGCTGGCGATCTGGATAAGCCCGAATCTAGGTCTGCGCGTAAATATAAGGATAAATACTAGTACTTATCTTAAAGTATGCTATGCTTTTATAAATGTCTTTGAACCAATATTCTTTCAAACTTCATTAGATGAGTGTATTTTTAATGCTAGCATAGATCAAATTGTAATATAATGTCAGTACCAGTAAGTTTATACAGATGTGCAGATGTTCTGTGGTTAATCGGAATAGCATGTCTACGTTTGCATGCCTAATTTAGAGAAAATAGTTGAATGTACATTATACTAAATAATATTATTCAGTTTAGCTTTTGGAAATATATTTGTGAGAGTCGGGCGACTAAATCGGCAACAGGACTGTATTGTGTGTGTATGTTGCTTGTGTGTTTATGTTGCTTTTCGGCTGAGTCATTCACGACGCCTGATGGTTCTGTAGCTTTACTGGACGTTATGCCGGAGTGACCGGTGTGTTTGTGTCACCAGTGAACGTGAAATGGGGGAAAGAGAAGTTCGATGGCGTGGAGCTGAACACGGAGGAGCCGCCCATGGTCTTCAAAGCGCAGCTGTTCGCCCTGACGGGCGTCCAGCCCGAGCGGCAGAAGGTTATGGTCAAAGGAGGGACGCTGAAGGTACCGTCCTCACTTATCCATAATCCATTGAGACCTGCTGCTCTTAAACCTCAGCAATCTCTCATTTTGAGACTTACAGTCTTGCCCGTGCGGATGGATGAATCTGGGGTGAGCAAGTAGGATGGGGGAATGGATATTCCAAGAAATGGTCCATAGTCTTTAAGGTTTTTTTTTTTTTCCTATGCAAAATTATTTCACGTGTTTGAGGGAGATGCTGGACGTTTAGTTACTGGGAAATTCAGGATGGCCCTGTGCGGATGCTGGGAGACGTCCCCGTCTCGTGGAAGTTATAGGGTGTGCCAGTGGCAATCGGTGATCTGAAGTAGCCCGGGGTATCCTTGGGTGCGAGAGACTTGTTGCTGTATTTGAAAGTGATTCTTCTCTCTCTGTTTTCCCATTTATATTCTTGAAATTTAAATGAATATGAAGTGGGACATTGTTAAAAACTGGGCCTAATTTTCCTGGCCTTTGAGCAGATATTTGGAGACCAAATCCTGTGGTAATGGAGGTTCGATCCTGGCTGTCAGTTCACAGTTTTGTGTCTAGTGGTTTATATGGAAGAAGAAAGTCACTGTCTAATGAAACGAACAGGTTATTGTGTTAAACATTGTTAATGTAGATTTAATTGTTGTTTTCCCAGGACGATGAATGGGGAAACATCAAGCTGAAAAATGTGAGTATCCCAGTGTCTGGTGTGTGTGGGAGCGGAGTGGAGGGGGGGGGCGGCATTACCACAGACACTGAAGTCACTTTTCTCTCCCCCCCCCCACCAGGGCATGACCCTGCTGATGATGGGCTCCGCGGACGCCCTGCCTGAGGAACCCGCCGTCAGGCCCATGTTTGTGGAGGACATGACTGAGGAGCAGCTCGCTTCTGCGGTGGGTCGACTTTCCTATTTCTGTTCCCCGCCCCTGCCCTCAGGCTCTCTGGCGTCACCTAGAGTCCATTTTGTTGGTGTCAATACTGAGAGTCCCAAAGCTACCTGGGATAACCAGATCAAATGATTGTCGTCGTGCTGGGACCCTACCTGGGAGCTGTCCCGTGAAGCAGGATTTCTTGCTTAGCCGGATAATTTGTTGGATTTAAGGTAGTCTGGTCTAAATGTAAGGGAATGAAAATAAAGTCCATTTAGCCTAGACTACCTTAAATCCAAGAAGTTATCTGGCTAAGCAAGAAATCCTCCTTCATGGAATACCTATGAATACCCTACAGAGGATAATTTCAGCCTTGCTTTGTTTTGGCCCCAATTGAATGGCAAGGCTATGATCAGGGGACCGGGCAGCAGCCCAGCGCATTGGGGTTCCCTGTTTCCTGCTCTTGACTGACTTCCTGTGCTTTCTGACCCCCCCTGGCAGATGGAGCTGCCCTGTGGCCTGACGAACCTGGGCAACACCTGCTACATGAACGCCACCGTCCAGTGTCTTCGCTCGGTGCCGGAGCTGAAGGGATCTCTCAGCAGGTTTTGCCGTCTCCCTTGTTGCTTGTAGCTGCCGGGGTTTAACCCTCTGGGGTCGACGGCATTGTCGGCGATGTTGGCCGCGTATCTTTCCTGTGTATTTCAGTTCATAACTCGCTGAAATGTTATTGTAGAAACATGAAGAAAAAAAAACGCTGGCTAAATCCGTAATCTGTCTTCTTTTCAAAACGTCCATTGTCGGAAGTATTAAAGTTTTTTAAATTAGGTTAAATCGGCAAAAAAGTAAACCATGTCATCTTACTTTGTTTTACCTGCATCGGGGGTGTGTAGTATCGCTGTCACCCAAAGATCGCTATTCACATTCTAAATAGCTGCATTAGCGCGTATTCAGATCGCATTCGCATGGTAATTTGATTAACGGCGTAACGGTGAAACGCGATCCAGATACGTCCCCGTCAGCGCCATAAAAGGGGGAGGGAGATGTGGCCAGGTGTGAATGGCTCATGCATACACGAGAGCTCCTACATATTCAATGGAAGGAGACCAGAAATAGTTACATGAGTTAGGTTTTTCTTATTTATCCAACTGAATGTTGCAACTACACCATTTAGTCATCTTCATGTAGCCAAGACCTTGCTGATCAGATATCTGGGATCAAAACAAACTTCCACCATTGCTTACTGTGCACTTTCATAATGTTTCTGCAAATGTTCCAAACTGCATTTTGCAATACTTTGATGTCAAATTACAAACTTCACAAATCTGCCATATTTACAAAGTACACTAAGATTAAGGTGAGTTTAATGCCAAAACAAATATATAAGAAATAATTTCTTTGCTATGAATTAAGTTTATGATATTGAATGAAATGTGTGACCATGCCCCAGTCAGTGAAAGTGTGTTCCCTAACCCTAGACCCCAGAGGGTTAATATTGTGAGGAATGTGGGATTCCTGGGGTCATGTTTCCGTAAATGCGGCAGCGCCACCTTCAGACTGACGCTCTTCATCCCTCTGCAGGTACTCTGGCGCCTTGAGATCCTCTGGGGCCAACGCGTCTTCACAGTACATCACAGCAGGTCAGGGGAGCCCTTCCTTAAAGCCTTGCCCTTTCTTGCACTGGAGAGACCCAAACCCCATCAGCTGGCTATAGGGGTCTGCATGAACTGGGCCAAATGTGTATGATACCTGTTTGATCGTTCCAGCCCACCTGGCTACAGGGGAATTGTTGCCTGTAGTGAAGAGATCTGCATTTGCAGACGCTCTCGCATATTTGTTCTGTTTACATCTTGTGTTTGATCTTCCACCCACCCTTGTGTGATCAGGCTCTATATACAGGTATCCCCCATCTAACATCGATTAGCGTTAAAAAAAAAAAACAATTACAATGGAAAAAATAGACTGTTTTAATGCCAGACCTTGCAGCTGCTGTTTTTTAAAACGCGTGGCAGTCCGTAGGTAGCATTGTCAGCCAACAAAGACAGTGTACCGTACAGCGCTGCCTGACGTACAACGTCACAGTACTGTAATGAACTCTAGTTAACCATATTCTACTTGTTAAATGTTACGGATTTTTACGTTAATTCGATCACTGTCCAAATCATTTAACGTCCTGTTTTACAGAAAGTATTGCAAACGTTAATTGGGGGATGCCGATATTCCCCGTTCATGGGTCTGTTTGTTTACGTCTGGCCTCTGCGCTCCACTCAGCCCTCCGTGATCTGTACGAGTCCATGGACAAGACCTCCTCCAGCATACCTCCAATCATGCTGCTCCAGTTCCTCCACATGGCCTTCCCGCAGTTCGCAGAGAAGGGTGATCAGGGCCAGTATCTTCAGCAGGTGGGTGGGCCTCTGCCTAATAAGCCTCATCGTTTAACAGTGATTCAGTTAGTCTGCAAATCTGTCTGTATTTCGGTTTCTGGAGAAGAAGCTTTCGTCTAAGGCCAAGTATTCGCGGCATGCAGATGTTATGCACTGAGCTCCGCTCAATTACTAAAGCAATCTACCAAACTCTGGTATATTTATATTGTGAATTCAGGTTCTTGGTCGTAATTCACAGTATTAATACTGTGCTGTTTCCATGTCTGAACCCCAAGGACGCCAATGAATGCTGGGTGCAGATGATGAGGGTCCTGCAGCAGAAGCTGGAGCCAGAGGAGGCGGAGACCCCAATGGAGGTTGGTCTGTGGGCCAGATCTGGGCTACGGGACGATGGTAACGGAGAATGGTGAATTGGTGACCACAGACCTCTGGACGTTCCTGCTAACTCATCGCTGAGAAGAGCTGCTCTTTATGTTTAATTTGCAAGGTTTCATCTCATTATGGCATGACTCTTAAACAGGGGTCATGTAATGGCTTTCGTTTACTCTGGGAGTATAGTCTTGTGTTCCCAGTTCAGGCAAAGGAGACCAATCATTGCTCCATGTGGAGAAGCAAGAATCGGTGTTGGTGCCCATTTGTAATGTTTCTGGAAGGGGGTTTATTTTTTGCAGGGTTTGAGCAGGGGCGATTCTAGCATGGAACCCTTAGGGGGCGCCACGAAAATATGGGATGTAACGCGAAATAGAATTTCCAGGGTGGCTGAATAGGCCAAAATAGGACCAGCTATTATTATGAGGCTGAAGCCAACATGTGAAATGTTTGACTCACTCCGTATTCAAGCTTTTCAAAACGTGGATTCAATGCATACGTACATAACTTGCTTTCTTCCCCAGTCTGATTCTGCGAGTGGCACTACTGCTGCCTCAGCCAAGAAGAACTTCATTGACCAGTATTTTGGGGTGGAATTTGAGACCACGTATCCTTCAAAACTGTTTTTGTCTTCTTGTAAATACCCCTGCCTTCCTGTTTTGTAGGATCTGTGTTATTGGCACCTTAGGCTCCGCCCTCTAAGCACTCCTCCAATCGGCTGCTAGTTTACTGCATCATCTCCCTCCCCTTAACTCTTGCTTGCCCAGCATGAAATGCACTGAAGCAGACGATGAGGATCTCGTCAAAGGCAAGGAGAACCACCTGCAGCTCAGCTGCTTCATCAACCAGGAGGTCAAGTACCTGGCCACCGGGTTGCGGCTGGTGAGTGGGCTCTGGGTCTCGGGGCTTGAGTCGCCTCCACCTCGATCTCCCATCCCGAGGTCTAACCTAAACACGTGTCTTCCCCACGCAGCGCCTGCAAGAGGAAATCACTAAGCTCTCCCCATCTCTGCAGAGAAACGCTTTGTACATAAAATCTGTGAGTGTTTGTGTTTCAAAAGTCGCTTGAAAAGTCGTTTGTGCAATTTATGGACTCGTTCATGGCTCAAGCTGCGTTGAGACATTTCCTTCCATAAAGAAACATCTTTTTCCCCGTTCTATCCAGTCTAAAATCAGCCGACTGCCTGCTTATCTGACCGTTCAGATGGTCCGCTTTTTCTACAAGGAGAAGGAGTCCGTCAATGCCAAAGTCTTAAAGGTCAGACCTCCGCGTTTCTTTTGACCAAACTCCACTTGCACGCACGTGGTTATGGCTGACACCAGACATTCTCTGTAGGACGTGAAATTCCCTCTGATGTTGGACGTCTACGAGCTGTGCACCCCTGAGCTGCAGGAGAAGCTGTTGCCCGTCAGGTCGAAGTTCAAAGAGGTCGAAGACAAGAAGCTTGAGAAACAGCAGCAAAAGGCAAGTCAATTTTCCCATCATGCCACACCGACGGTCTTAAAAATGGCTGACTCTTCCCCTTTGGGTATGTTTCAGCTCCCAGTAGATGAGCCTGAGGTCCTGGTGAAATTTCTTGGAATTATAGATATTCAGAGCTGCCCCCCTAATGATCTCCTGTCACCTTGTAACGATGATGGTTCAGGTTTATAACCCTGTAATTTAGCTACCTGCTCTTCTGCTTAAACAGGGTGAAAAAACCATGACATCTCTGAAAGATGTGAAATACGAGCCCTTTTCCTTTACTGACGGTAAGCCCACGTCACATCTGCCGCGTGTTCTTCTGCTGTCCCCGAGACAGAAATGTCCCTGAGATGTCACCACGTCAGTGCTGCTTTTTCTCCCGCTCAGACTGGGGCTCCAGTAACAGCGGCTACTACGACCTGCAGGCGGTGCTCACGCACCAGGGCCGTTCCAGTTCCTCGGGGCACTACGTCGCTTGGGTCAAAAGGAAAGAAGGTGAGCCATTCCCTCCTGGGCCATCCAAGTGGGGGCGCTGTTTCCTCCAGCAATGCGGTTTCCCTAAAGCACCGTTCCTCTCGGTGCAGTCCTCGGGGACCCCCATTTCAGTTTTTGCTCCTTCCCACCCACCCGAACCAGGTATCCGGTGTTCTTGATTGGCTGGGAACTAGGAGGGAGCAAGAATGTGGACTGTCTGGGGGTCCCTGAGGACTAGGTTTCAGGAACACTGCCCTCAAGTAGCCCACCACCCCAACCAGAAACGTTCCTCTTCCGGCTTACTCCTCCTCTCTGTTCGCTTGCAGATGAATGGGTGAAGTTTGATGATGACAAAGTGAGTCTGGTGGCCCCGGAGGACATCCTGAAGCTGTCCGGCGGTGGGGACTGGCACATAGCGTACATTCTGCTGTACGGGCCTCGCCGGCTAGAGATCCTGGCGGAGGAGCGGTAAATCACCAGGCGGGAAGCTTAAACATGCCATTTGGAAGCACTGTCTGTATAGATGTCCAATAAATACTCATCTCTTTGAATCTTGACCTTTTTTTTTTTTTTTTCCTTTTCCCTGTATCCAGCCTTTACCAAAACGGTTGTATCAGACAGTTTTTTTTAACTTTATTTTGACCCAAGTTGTCAAGATGGTTCCATTAAAAAAAGGAAAAAAAAAATTGTGAAGCATATAGTTTTTATGACTGCTAGTTATTCCTCGAGAGGGATGAGTTAACAGCTGGTAGTGTTCTGCTTTCTGCACTTTATTTTAGCATGCACACCTACTGCGAGTGACAGGGTCAAGCCGGTGCCTCGCTGGTGGTTCTCAGATTTAGCCCCTTTGAAGTGTTACGGGCCGTTTATTCGGGAACCGGAATCAGTTATTGTAACCGCTAACTCCGCAAGATGTGGCTTAATAGTTCGATATACCAGTCTGACGGTCCCTTTCTTTTCCCGTGAGCGTGCCGTGCGGCCAGGACCCCACCCCGCTTCCAGGGCCGGCCGGCCGCGGTCCTTGCTTCTGTGTGTTGCTGCCTGACGTTCTCCTCGTAACTCCTCTTGTAAGTCTGAGGACGGAGTGGGCCTTAACCTTGTCCTACGTGATTGATTGCTGGCTTTTCGTAAATGGGCACAAATAAACTGCTCTATGAACACTGGCTGTCTAATTTGAATGACTTGGAAGCCGCCCCCCCCACCCCCCCAACATGCTGTGCTTGGGGCAAACGGGTACTTATACAAAAACATTTATTTAAAGAATGATGGTATACAGTAAAAGAATTCGCTGTGGTCGGGTGCATGGGGACACGTCCCGCCTATGTGTCGCTGAGCGCCTCTGTGAAGCTGGAGAAACCTGCCGCGTTGAGCGCCGCGATCAGGTTCTCCACCGTGGCCTGGCCGCCTTCCCTGTCCTGCCACGCCACCAGCAGCAGCTTGGCCTGCATGTCCGCGTCCTCGCTCTCCGTCTCGATCTCCCGCACCTCGGCCGCCTTCATCTCCAGCTGCGTGGCCAGCGTCTTCCACTGGGAGCCCAGCTTAGCTGCCACTTCATCCATCTGTTGGTTGGATACCAGCTTGTTCTGGATTCCGGGGCCTAGAGGCGGAGGGAAAGTACACCTGAGATGGCAATTCTACTGAAGGTTTTTCCAACACCCATTAACACAGTAAAATGGTAACTGAGGAAAACCTGAAACAAACTCACTATCATTGCTCTCCTTTAGGAGATTATCACCATTGTCGTCATCCTCCTCTTCCTCGCCAGTTTTTATTTCTTCAGATGGGAGATCTTTCTGAGGTGGGGCAGAACAGAAGATAGGATTTCATCTAGCCTGGCTGCAGCCCACCTGGGGGATGCCTTGAGGGCAAGTGATGCCAGGCTCATGCCCTCACCGGAAGCTCTTTAGCCAGCTTGATGACCATGCTTTCCAGGTAGTCCGCCAAGCTCTTGAACTGCTGGTTAGTGGGCTGGAAGAAATGGGGACTTCTCCGGGACAGCAAGCGCAACGCCCTCCAGCCGTAGTTGGAGTTCCTCACCACCCTGTGGGAGGGGCATAAACTTAAGGCCTGCTGTGAAAGCACCACAATGCTGCATACATCACAGAGGCCAAAGACCATCACAATGCTGCACACATCACAGAGGCCAAAGACCACCACAATGCTGCACACATCACAGAGGCCAATGACCACCACAATGCTGCACACATCACTGAGCCCAATGACAAATTAAAAGCTTTGCAGTCCTATGATAAGTGGTCAAGGACGAGCAACCAAATCTGAGGCTTAGTAACACAAGACAAACTGAATGATGTATTGCAGCAACTGAGACAAGCGTCTACGTGTTCATACTTGTACTCATCCTCCACCATGTTGGCTGGGTCGGCCTGCTCGATGGCCACCTCGAAAAACTCTTCAAGAGACGGCATGAACTCCCTAAGGGGAAAAAAAAATGCTGCATTCACACTGTGAAATAAATTTAGCCCTGTGCAGGTGGAATTTCATGATGCTGATTAAAAATTATGATAAATACAGAGTTTGGCACCCCACAGCATGCCCAAACCTCATTCCACACACCTGCTGTCTGACTTGCAGGCGTCCATGTTGTCGTGGTTGAGATTCCAGAGTCGTGTCAATTCATCACTGCAACAGAAGTAAACCTCAGCGTGCTTGAAGAATTCAGTACATTCCTGGGGACTGGGGGCTTTCCATCATATAAACAGACACCCTATCTTATGAGGGGGCAAGATTTATATTCAGAATATTTACCAATACTTGTATCTCATAAAAGCACCAATGAGTTATGACTAACACCTTAAAATAGGACTGAGCGTCTACTGACTTGCCCATGAAGATCTTCCGGTCAGGACCCTTCCCCAAGAAGTCCTCCGGCGCCGGTCTCTTACGAGTAGGCCTTGTGGGCTTCGCGTCAGCAGGCCTGAAGCAGATGAGGTAAAGAGAATGTACATGCCGGTCTTCAGCCTGCTCATCTGCAAGCCGCTTGATGTTCCAAATTCACGGCTTATAAAGAGATCCTAAAGAGGTCCATGCTGACCATGCAGCAATGAGCACTACGCCTGAGGAATAAGCCATTACCTTTCCTTCACAAAGCTTGGACAGCCTTCATTTTTCCACGCATTCCAGTTCTCCTCATTGTTCAAAATGTGCTGTAAAGACATAGCCGAGACTGACACCTCTGAATATTTCTGAAGTGTTGTGTAAAAATATACGATCCACTTTTGCTAAGGTTCAGGGTACAAATCACTTTCAGGGTACAAATCACTCGAAGTTTTCCCATTAAAACATTCTGTATAGTTCATATAATTATGCTAAGCGTTATTTAGGTGAAGAAAACGTTTAAAACTCCTGTATCTTATAATAATAGTTCTAGCATCTTCATCAAGAGGCCTACCTCCACCATGTTGGCAAATTTGTCTCCATCAGGTGGAATTTCTCTGAGCAACTGCAAAGGAAAGATTGTGCTGTTAAACAAACATGCTTTGGGTAGAGACCCTTCTGTGCACCAGCAGGTGTCTGCCACAAAAAGAATCATCTCCCCTGGGTAATAATTAATTCCAACTCTCAGCCTATTGGGTAATTAATCAGAAGTAATTACTATTCTTTGGATAGCAATAAACCTGGATTGAAAATTTTCACCAAGGGCTATTTAAAGACAACTGGGGGTGAAAGAACTGACCTGGTAAACCAGTTTGGTGGTTTCCTCCATCCATAGGCACTGGTCATCATTTAAAACACAATTGGAGCTGAGGAAGGGGAGTTGCAACATTTGAACAAACATCTGAACAAACACTTGAACAAACATACAACATGCTCAATACAAAAGGTCACTCTGATAGTAGCTAATCTGTTTTACTAAATTATAGCTGCATTATGGGATTTTTAGGACCTATTCAACATTCCCAAAAACACAGGAGAGATAAATATCCGTTACCTTTTGAACTTCACCTGGCCTTTCAGATACTGGAAGAGGATTAAATACTGCAGGAGAATGTGACGTCGGAAGTTACCGTCACTTAACTGCAAGTCCATCAGCTGTGTGGAGGGAGGACAAGACAATGAGGGCCAGCCTTCGCCCTAGGATATACAGTAAATGCTAGCATCTAGAAAGCCGGTGTTTAGAGACTGATAATAACACAGCACCTTCTCACTGGTGAGGAATTTCGCAAAGTACACATGCTCTCCTCCTGCTGTCCTGAGCTCTTCCAGTTTCCGCTTCGACGCCTGTGTGTCGTCCAGTTTGTAGCTTTTAAACACTGCCAGGGTCTCATCCGAGTACTGTGGAACAGAAATGAGAATGTTACTGAAATGAGAATGTTACTGAAAAAGCAGGCGGTTTAACGAAGAGGCTCCCCACCGGAAAGTGAGCCTGGCATATTAGCTTGTTCCTCGCCTGAACTGCTCTAATTAAAACATGCACCTATATTAAAAATGTATTCTTTTAAGCAATGGATAAGCAAAAACTACAGATGACTGATGAATATCATA
>JAODJU010000081.1:3085499-3106081 GCA_026776725.1 Gnathonemus echidnorhynchus
GTGCTGAGGAATCACCTGCCACATGGCTGCACTCAGGTTCTCATCCCTGAGGTGGTTTGTCATGTGGTGGGTGTGGCCACGCACTGTATCAGTGCACGCTCCTTACGCACTGTAATCAGTGCATGCTCCTTACGCACTGTATCAGTGCACGCTCCTTACGCACTGTGATCAGTGCATGCTCCTTACACACTGTAATCAGTGCATGCTCCTTACGCACTGTAATCAGTGCATGCTCCTTACGCACTGTATCAGTGCATGCTCCTTACGCACTGTAATCAGTGCATGCTCCTTACGCACTGTATCAGTGCATGCTCCTTACACACTGCAATCAGTGCATGCTCCTTACCTCTCTCTCTCAGACACCCAGCTTCCTGATGAGTAGATCTTATAATGAGAAGATTTTGCGCAAAAAAACATTTCTTTAATTCATTTGGTCTTAAATGCCGGATCTGGCTTATATGCCAACTGTAAGGAAGCCCTGGTCTAGCCCACGGGGGTGGGGTTTCAATAGAATCCGTTGGGTTTTGTATAAGCTGCTCACAGCATCCTGCTTCCATCCTGTCACCACTTCCTCCAGCTTCACCTCCTTGTTTGCGACCAACACGCCCCCCCCCCCCCGAAGGGATCGGCTACTTTTCTCTGAGGACCGCATCTTTCACATGGCTGCGATAATGTGCCACAAACATACTGCAGAAACCAGAATCAATGGATCTGAAGACTGTGGTGTACTGACTGGTGCCCCCAGCACAGTGAAAGCAAGGACTCTCTACATGTACACTTCTGATAAAGGCCTTAAAACACGACGAAGATACTTAAGTATTAGTAGCTAAAATGATTTTAGTAGCAGCAAATGTAATGACGGACAATGTCCGACATTGGACAAAAAATGGACTTTGTTCAAGTCCATTTTTTGTTAATTTATAAACACATGCATAAACAATAATAACGCATTCACAAAGCATTCTAAATGTGGTTATAAATATTTATCGAAAAGCATAACACATTATACTGTAGGTATTATGTATTATGAATGCTTTATGAAGCTCTCCTCTATAATGCAGTAGATATACCTTTATAGTGCATTATAATGGCCAGCATAAGCATTAAGGATGTTCATACTGCATCATAAAGCTATCTTATCTTATAAAGGTGGGCTGGTAGTGGAAATGAAGACCAAAGCTGTTTACACATTTGTGTAACGCTGTGGAATTTCAATTAGTATTCAATTAGTCACTGAGAGAATGCAAACGCTACACAAATCTTACCCTTGTCATTTGTATAAACAGTAAAGTCAGAGAAATCAGGATCAAATATTGAGATGGTGTTTGGTGGGAGGTCACTGGGAAGGGCACTGGGATCCATGAGGCTGGGACAGAGGCGAGATATCGCAGTACCCCTGGGTAATGCACCTACACAAGGCTGGACTGCCAGTTTGAAGCACAATGACCGATGATTAAAAACAACAACAAAAGATCTGGATTTAAAAAATGCTGTTGGCTGAACATATATATATTTTGAAAAAAAATCACAGAATTGTTATACAGTGAGGTAGAAATTTGCGCTGTAATGTGTTTTAGGTTGCGTATGCGAAAGAATTCCTACCTGAGGATGAAAAATCATAAACGCACTGAGGCCTAATTGCTAATAGCCTGGCACACTGATCACTGGGAGAGTAATTTGAGATCCATTTCCAAGTCATTTCTGTGTGTTAGAGCATTCATCATTAAAATGGTGAAACTTGATACATTCCCCGAGCTTTTGGTCAAGCAATTAGACAACTTCCTGCCACCAGATCCAGAAAAAAACAGAACCATAGTGGACTTGGCTCCCTGATTATGTAGGCAAATGTAAGTTCAACTACGGCTCAGTCCGGTGTTGTGAAAAGGCAGCGTTTTCGCCTTCAGCACAGTGTATATATATGAAACCAAGCTGAAGAGATGGACCGACAAATAAATGTTTTTTGTTTTTTTTAAAGGGAAAGATAAAAATGACAGTATCAAAGACTTAAAGAGAACAACATTGAGGCAAACCCAAAATACGGAAGCAGACACATGATGTGTCGCTACAAATAAACATCCTCTGTTACAGCCCGTGGCCTACCAGAGAAAAACCAAAGGATCAGGGGCCTGTTTCACAAAGCAGGGTTACTTGCTTAGCCAGGTAACTTGCCAGATTTAAGGTAGTCTGGGTAGTCCTTTGGGTTCTTTTTTGTTTATAAATACATCTCATGTGTGTTTTTGTTTTTAGTTTTACTTTAGTGAGGTTGGTAGCTATAATACGAATTCCTGTTATGTTTGTGTAAATGAAAGTATTACTATTAAGTGGTAATATTAGTATTTCTATTTATTATTAATACTCATATTCTAGTAAATGGGCCCAATGCGTTGAGCTTTGCCAGGACTATATGTAGCTGCTGGGGGGGACATTCAGATTGAAAGGACTGACCTCATGTTATTCGTGAGAAATGCCCCCCACTTGTGTTGCTGTAGTTGTTATGTTTATAGTTGTCTTCCTGATCGAGGCATGTATGTTTGCCTTGGTCTTGTTGTACCCTGTCTGATCCTCGTGTGTTCTTTGCTTGCATGACTCCCCCACCCTGTGTTCACCTTTTGCAGATCGGCGTCTGACCACCTTTGCGTTTATGGTGTGTGATTTTGGCTTGGTTCTCGTTGGGTGGCTGTTACAGCCCTGCTCAGGACTGGAATATAGAGCGTGTTCTGTCTCCTTGTCCTTGACTAAGCTTGCGATGCCTCTGTCCACCCAATGCTACAGGATGTTGTCTGGGGCAATAGCCCCTGTTGGGGGCTCTCAAGGTAAATTGGTCCTAATGTGGTTCAAAGAGACTCCCATGATGATATGCAAGTTACCCTTGCTGGACTGGGGAGACTGGGGCATGAGCTTGAGGGCGAGGCTTAGCTAAAAAAAAAATAACTTGGGTCCACCCTCCTGTGGGTCCACCACCTGCAGGGGGAGCTGTGATGGTGGGGTGCAATGTAGATCTGGTGGCAGTCGAAGTCAGGGGCCTTGACAGAACGATCGTCGGTTACCAAAACTGGCTTTTGGTTCATGGAATGTAACATTTCTGGTGGGATAGGAGAGTTGGTGCGGGAGGTAGAGCGATACCAACTAGATATAGTCGGGCTCACCTCAACACACAGCTCGGGCTCTGGAACCAAACTCCTGGAGAGGAGCTGGACTCTATTCCACTCTATCACCACCTCCAAGTCTGAGGTCATGGTTCACGACCAGAAAAGGGTAGATTGCCATCTCCTGATGGGGGATGAGTTACGGCCTCAAGCGGAGGAGTTCAAGTATCTAAGGGTCTTGTTCACGAGTGAGGGTGAAAGGGAGTGGGAGTCGGTGCAGCGTCAGCTGCAATGCGGACAATGTACCATTCTGTTTTGGTGAAAGGGGAGCTGACCCAGAAGGCAAAGCTCTCAGTTTATTGGTTGATCTACTTTCTTACCCTCACCTGTGGTTAGGAGCTCTGGGTTGTGACTGAAAGAATGAGATCACGGATACAAGAGGCTGATAGGGTGAGGAGCTCGGACATTCAGGAGGAGCTCAAAGTAGAGCCGCTGCTCCTTTGCATCGAAAGGAGCCAGCTGAGATGGTTTGAGCATCTATCTAGGACGCCCCCTGGATGGCTTCCTGGGGACGCGTTTTGGGCTTGTCCAACTGGGAAGAGGCCCTAGGCAGACCCAGGACACGTTGGAGAGATTGTCTTTCGGCTGGCCAGGGAACGCCTTGGTATTCCCTCGGAGGAGCTGGAGGAGGTGGCTGGTGAGAGGGAGGTCTGGGCATCCCTGCGTAAACTGCAGTCCCCGCGACCCGACCCTGGTTAAGAGGCGGAAAATGGTGGATGGGTGGATATTTAAGGGTTCCCAGTGTGAGGGCAGCAGGGATGAATGTGAAACTTTCAGGCTTTGAGGTTGGGTTCCCCGGATGAAACTGTGGCTGGCTAAGGTGCTAAATGCAAACGGCTTACGTTAGCTTTACATTAGCTTTCAGCTAGCTTTATGTTAACTTTAGGATAATGTTACGTTCGCTTTACATTAGCTTTAAATTAGCTTTGGGATAGCTTTGATGGAGTTTGACTGTTTTGGACGGAAACATCTCGCCATATGAATGAGTAAATAGCTTTGGCCTCAAAAATCGCTGTTGACAACATCTGTGTCATTGCAGGAAGTCCCTAACGGGAAAAGATGAACGCTCTGAACACCTTTCAATGGGCTGTGAAGACTTTTCCATTATATTCTACAACTGTCTCTCGTGTAAGCGAGTTCCCGTTTTGACCAGACTGTTTTCAGCTCAAGGCCTTCAAAAAGAAGCAACAGATCAAGAACGCACTCTGCACTGACACGTCATCTTCTGGCTCCGGCTCCCGTCTCAAATGAGAACCCAGGGCAGCTGTTTCTGCTTCCCACATAACATCATGCGGAATGCCTCTCCTATATCGGGCTTCTCGAAAATCACGTTGACCCTCAACCTCGCTTCCTCCCCCCATGCTGTGTGGCAGACAGGAACACGAAAGGTGCTTACTAATAGTGGCCAGTGAGGCCAGATTGTCTCTGGGGGCATTAAGTTGAGCAGATGCTTCATGGAGTTGAGGAAATCCTTTTAAAGTCCCCTTTAAGCCTGAAAAATGAATACAAAAACAAAAATAGACGAAAAAAAAAACAACAGTGTGGAAAACAGATTCTAGAGGTAAACTGCACAGGACGAAAGCAGAGATGCCGCAGCAGGAATTCTGAAAACTGTAAGATCTGTTTTATTTTATTAATGGCCTTGTGTAATTTGAGGAGCATTGGATTCAGGGTGATCTGAAGTTTAGGAATGTGTGGAGGTTGTACTTGGGAAATGCTGGAGTTCGGAAACGTTGGTGTTGTGATTGCTTAAGGGGCAACACTGTTGTCTCTGTGCCCCCAATTTGTGGTTTTGAATCCTACTTCCTCTGTTGGAGTTCACATGTTCTCCTTATGGTCCTTTTCGTTCTCCGACATACTTCCTGTGCCTTTTTATGGACAGGCACCTCGTCCAGGATGTCCTTCTCCTCCTTGACCCTGTCCAAGATATGTTTGTTTCTCAAAAGGACACCTTCAGTGACCATATAATAATTTCCACACCATAATTCAAGGATTCAAGGGCTTTATTTGTCACATGCAAGGTATACAGTTACTCTGTAATCTGCAGCGCAATGCAGGGTGTTCAATAACAAAAATACTCGAAGGCAATAAGATGGAAAGATACCGATACAATAAATACAGTAAAAAAGATACAGAGAGTTATACTGGGGAAAAAACGCCAAAGATGTGCAGCGTATTTCAGATGAAGTGTATAAATAAGGAGCAAATGATTAATTATAGCCATCAATTAACAGTAAAATTAAGAGTATTAAGAGTACTATGAGGAAACAAAGCCCTAATCTGCCATGCACTAATAGTATTTATGTAGGACTTGTAACCACCCTGCAACCCCCCCCCCCCCAAGCCCATACTCTGCCACGAGTGCTCGGAAATGTCACTGGCAGCCAGAGAGCATCAGCAAAGTGGCCACTCCACCGAGGAGATCAGTCTTCAGACGATGAGCGTGGAATGTGACCCCGGGGGGGCTTCGACCACACTTACCCTGCGCTGGATGCGAGGAGCCTCCAATTACGGCAAACACAGGGGGCTCAGTTGAAGAAAACTAATTGCACAGACGCCAGTGGTCGTTCTCAGAACCATAAGTGGCGGGAAATCAGCCAAGTACTTCCAGCTCATTCATCCCTCCTGACTGCAAATGGTGGCAGCATGCACGCCCTGAACTGGCAATGCAATCAGCGCTCGGTCATGTCAGCAGCGTGACACGTGTGTGTAATGTCATTTTCTTCATGCTATAAAATCAATTCGGCGCATTAGAAGTTCATGAGTTACAGATCCATTAATGTGACGATGACAGGTGCTGAGATCAAGATTAAATACAGTCTAGGTCCCAACGTGTGACTTAGTGGGTTAAGCCTCTCTGGCTATGATCAGAAGGCTGCTGGTTCGAGCCTGGCCGCAGTATATCTGTGGGTCCTTAAGCGAGGAGCTTAACTCCTTCAAATCTAAGCTTGCTGTTACCTACAGGGAGCAAGAGGGAGGAGGTGAAAAGAATTTCCCCACAGGGATCAATAAAGTATGAATTATTAAATTTGAGCTTAGTAAGTACTACACAGTCTAAGTTTTCAAGGCATCATAATGAATCCCATGCTAATGATACCATTTTAAAAGCTCAGGTTTCAGTCTCTGTTGGGAAATTTGAATTTGTGGTTTGAGTCATCATGAAGACGTTCAAGACGAAAACTCTGATATGATGTTGGATTTCCTCCCGGTGAGACTGACATTTTGCCAGGTGGAACTGTCGGTCTTTTACCTGTCTGGAATGTCTTAATAGGTACCTTACACGACAACATGATGAAGTCCCTAAACATGAGAAAGCTTTACTTTGTCAGAGCTATGAAACAGCTGCAAGGTGCAGAAATACAATATTCCCACTGCTGTGGTGCCACCTAGTGGTGATAATAGAAATGTGCTATTACATTGATGCACTGTGAAAAATTACATCTGTATATTGTCAGCACTGTGCACATTGTTACACTTATGCTGCAGTTCATCTTTCTTTATAAATACAGTTCAAACAATCCAGACAATTCAGCTGGTGTATCTAAATTGCCCACAGTAAGTGAATGTGTATGAACCTTGCGATAGAATGCATGACATCCAGGGAATCCCCTACCTTGTGCTTTCTGGGACAGGCTCTTAAGTCTGTTTGACCCCTATATGGGATAAGTGGATGAAGGCTGGATGGATGCATGCATGGATGTATCCGTAGATGTATTGATAGATGTTTATTCTTCAGCCTGGCCATTATAAAGGAGCCTGAAAGTTTCGGAAGGATATGTATTTGCGTAGTTTTCTACTCTCTTGGAAAATACAGTATTATAGATTTTTCTCTAGTTTAGCAGAAATACATTTTCCTCTAGGTGTTTTTTTGATGAGATAATTGAAGGAATAATGTCTGAGATAAAGGCTGAAATACCCAACATATTCTCTCTAGTGAGTGAATTTGAGGTACCTGATAGTGTATTATTATGTATAGGTAATTCAGGTTCCTCTAGAAAGAACCATGGGGTACAGATAGGCTTTTGAGAAACTCACTTTCATTCCTGCATGATCACATTAACTGAAGCTTGACATATTGGCCCTCATGATGTCATATTGGCCCTCGTGATGTCATATTGGCTCTCATGATGTCATATTGGCTCTCATGATGTCATGTAATTAATGATACATGATTATATTGGTAGTTCCAGACAGTCATATAGGTTACCTGCTTATATGTTCGGGCATCAGCTGACCTTGTTTGGTTAGCATGCCCAGGTGCAGTGGAGTTAATCTTGGACTCCTACAGACTTATTCTTCCCTTTCCCTTTGACTTATTCTTCCCTTTCCTAGAGACTTATTCTTTCCCTTTCTTGGTCTTTTCTGCTTGAATAGTCATCTCTGTGTATCTTTTTTTTTCTCTCTCTCTCTATATATAAAGTACTTTAGGACAGCTGTGTTGGAAAGGATGCTTTATGAATATAATTTGAATCAAATTGAGTTGAATCTATGACCTCAGCTCCATGTAAATGAGAAAATGCAAAGCAAATGGAAATCTGTGTAATAAAGAAAAAATTTAATCATTTAATTAATTCAGTTTGATTGATGCTTTATAATACAAAAAATAACTTTATGTGTTCCCCCTAGCTTGTTTCATGTGCTTGAAGTGAAAAGGAGCTTTGGACGAATCATATTCTGAATATTTTTGGTGTTGAGCGATTGACTCTAAAGGGAAGAAAATCAGGCAGTTCTGGCTGCCATTTTTAAGGCTGGCCGGCAGACACTGGAACAGGCCTGCATACTGCTGGAAACTCAGATCTACAAAGACCAGCCTTGATTGATGGTTGACTAGCTGAATGGAATATCTTTTGACACGTATGTTCACCTTCCTTGAACTTAGACTGACTGATGATTAAAATCGCTGGACTGTTATTACAATTTGGATCCTTCATTTTATTTCCTCTTCAGAACGTCTTATTTATGAAAAAGAGGTTTCACCCAAAACCTGAAACATTTTTTTTCCATCAGACCAGCAGGGTTCCTGGCTGACTAAGCGTCTAACAACCCAAAATTGTTGCAGGTCCTTAAAAAGCCCACAGAGGGCAACACTGCAGCATAGAGACGCTCTAGTTGGCCCCATCTCTGCTTTCCTCAGCTTGGCCACTCTAGATGGAGTCATACTGCTTGTTGATTCCAAAAAACAGCATGTCATTGTTTAAAATGTTATTTTTCATTGGGCCCAACCGGTGACACTGACCAGTGACACCTTGGACGATATGTGAGTCTGTGCAGTGTAAACGGTTGGAAGGTGAATGGTTGACTAACTTGCATGCAGTCTTGGGCATGTGCCCCGTGCCTTATTTGGATAAGTTAAGGATAGCCAAATTATTCATAAGGCTTCTCGCCTCTTTTATTCCTTCCTGGTTTTTATATTCTGCTATTGTCTCATTGTGCTTTAACTTTTTACTGTACAGTGTATTGGCTGTGAGAAATTCACATTACAAATTAAATGTATTATGATTATTATTATTGTTATTATTATTATTATTATTATTTGCCCTTACACATGGGTGGGATAAATAACTGGAAATATAAAATGTAAAAATGTTAACTACACATTATTAGTAATTATATAACCATTCCAGTGCTACCTATACTGTAAAACCATATGCCATTTTACGTAGTTTGAAAAATACTAACGCAATACACACAACAGCAAAAGACTGCCATATACTTAATCTCCAGCATGTCTGTGATCTTCACTACACTATAGTTTTCTTGTGAATGGAACCCTTCTTTTTTGACCTGGAAGAGGTCGCTCACTTTATCTACACACTAGATAGAGTGCGGGATGCAGACCAGAATAATCAGCTGACTTTGGTTTCAGCGGTGAATGGGAAAAGCAAAGCCTATTCAGAGCTGAGCCACAGGGTGATTATGTGATAAGACTAACATATCCAGATTGTTAGTTTGGACTGGTTCACATGACATTCATAGCAACATAGCAAGGTGCATGGAACATTCTAGAACTTTTCTTTTACCAACTTCTGATTTCAGTACATTTTTCTGTGACCCCTCTATATTTCCCTGTAGGACCCCATTTGCCCTCTCTTTCCCACATATACAGTAGGCCTATTCTGCCATGAATTCTGGTTTTCATACCGATATCTTCTTCCTGCTGACCCAGAGCCACACAACCGGGTCACCAGGAAATATCCACATCAGCGTCTCACACGTCTGTCATTGTCACTCTCGCCCCCCCCCCCCCCCCTTGATCTCAGAAATTTCTCTGTACACGATGGAAGAGCTGTCAGATGCCCTATTTAAGAAAACATTTGAGGGAAAAATGGGACAGCTAGTGTGAATTAGGGCACGGTAGCACAGAGAAGTCAGAGTGACCCATGTTGAATGGGATACTGTGAAAGACCTAGCTGCAGAGGACTTGGGCCTTATGGGATTATACAGCATGCGTTTAAAAAACCCCCAAGAGACCCACCCACCTAGCAGGTACTAGTATTACATCGGGATCTGGTCACATGACATCCTACCCCATTGATCACTGTAGTGTTGCGTCAAATATTTGAGATATCCAAAAAATTCGAATATAAAATAGATTGAAGTAGAAAAATCCACATTTGAATAACTGGAATGTAGGCTACCCAGTGACTGGAGCATTGGGAAATTCATGTGCAGTTCATATTCTGACCGCAGCATGGCACCAGTATAACTCTTCCTCCAAGTAACACACACATAAACATGAGTAAATAGGTAAACAGAAAAGGTGACAGTAGGAGTCAACAAGGGTGGTTGTGGGGAGGGAGGGAGGGGGCAGTGTCCCTGTGACAACATACATGATTCCCCCTGTGGCCCCCCCCTCAATACGCATGCTACTCGGGCCTGAAATACATGCATTATTATTATTACTTAAATTTATATGTGGGCTAAAATTTTCTGTGCCGGGAACAGGAGAAACACAAACGTCAGGATATTTTCTTGACGGACTGTTAACGCGGGTGTCATGTCTGTTAACGCTGGTCAAAACGAAGTAAGCGACAGAAAAAAATAATCAAGCTTGTGGAAGCAAGACAGTCTACACAAGAAATCAGAGTTACTGCGAAGCATTGCTTAAATAACATTGGTTTTAAAAATTGTCTTTTGCTTCATAATGCTGGCAAGTTAGTGGAAGAAATTATTGGAGGACAATAATGTGAAATGCATCTGCCCCCCCCCCCCCAGTTAAAATGTTCTAGAACCACCATTGGGGGTCAAGACGGTCTTCATAGCACTGCTCATGAACATCTGAAAAGCTCCGGAGTACGTGTGCATTTTCAAAATACAGCACAGACCAGTATGACTTCCATGCTGGTCTATGCTGGTTAGTGCTAGTTTGGTTCTGGTGTAATTGGTGGACCAGCGTAACTGTCCTGGTCAACCTGTACACAAAGCTAGTCCACCAGCAATATTTCATTATTGATGCTGGTCCACCAGCACCCAAACTCAAGGCGTGCTGGTATATAGCGTTATACTGGTCGTGTTGGTAACCAGCTATGCTGCTCTGTGCTGTTTTTTTTTTCAGCAGGGACATATTTTAGTAAATCCTTTCATTTTAAGAGCTAGTAATTTGCTCCTCAATTTTAAGCTGCAAAGTTTCCTAAAGAACCCTTCCGAGAAGCTGTCTTTATGCTTCAATCAATAGGCTAATAAAAATCTTTTGAAGACTGACAGTTTTGGTGACGGACAGGTAGATTGTGGCTGGTTAAGATTATTGGAAAAGTTAATACGATTTAAGCACGACTTGCATGGAACAGTGGATGTTTAATTCCACATAGTTTCCGTGTTGCCTCTCTGCCATTGCCATTTGACTTTGAAGTGAGCACTCAGATCTGATCACAGACACGGAAAATGGAGGGAATGCTGATAGTGAAGAGAAAATTTTGTAAAAAATTATTCTGGACGTAGGAGAAATAGGTGAAGTACTTTAAAATGCAGCTGATTTTGTGACACAGACAGATGGCAAAGGACAAAATGCAATCAATTTAATTATTAATATGTACACAGGATGAACTTAATACAAGGATTAAAATGAATTTTCTCCACATAGCTGGCATTTCCATCTGGCGCTGATTGAAATTATGCAAGGAAACTCTTGCATTTAAAAGAAATGTGTGTTTTTTTTTTCTTTCTCTCTCATGCCACATCTGAAACTAAGCAGCGATACTATCCGTATATCACAGAAAACTGAAGATTAAACTGATTTTGCTGCAGCCCCAGATACAAGAGTGAGGAGCCCATCAAAGGGGAAAGATCATAAGGTAGGAAAGTGTCAGACAGACTGCCTACGCTTTCTTGCCCAAGAAGAGACACCATACATCGTCCGTACCTCAGCGAGGGAGCACTCTCGTTTGTTTACATCTGAGGCAACCTTCTGACGTACCCTGTAAACCTTTTGTACCAGGTCTTATTTAGGTCCAATGAAAAAAAATTAAACCTAATTAATGTGCCAAAACAAGATGTCCAGGTCCTTAAAAGACAAAAATGTCTGTTTTTGGTCATCTCTCAGCATTACTTTGCAAGTGACAGTTATACCATAGATCTAACATCCACTTCAACATTGCGGTGTGAATAATCGAGCAGTATCTATGGTCAGTACCGATGCACCAGCTTTTTATTGCACATTTTTTTATTTCGTTACCTATATTGTTCTTTGCCATGCACCGTCTCATCTCTTATTGCTCTGCTCTTTGTCCTGTACTGCACTGTTTTTTTGCCCTATTGTCTCCCAATGCACCTGTCCTCTCCCCTGCAACCGTGACATGGAAATTTCACTTTGTTTTTCGGAACGCGTCACAATAAACACTTGACACTCAGTCACAGGGTCCGATAAGGGAAAAGATGCACCAAGTGTCCATTTATATGTTTTGTAACCGAACACTGCCTGTCCATCTGTCACACCTAGGTAGGGCTGGCCCACAGAATTGCAGGGTTTATCCCGGCATCGCAATCATCTTTGGCTCTTTTCTGGAAAATTCCATTCGCCCTCCAGTTTCCATGGATCTGACAAAAAGTGTTTCCCTTCAGGAAAAAAAAAAAAAGAGTTGACCATTCTGGATTTGTATAACTCTGCAGAGTCCGTGACCATACTTCACAAACCACAATCCACTGCCACGTATTTTACAGCTATGGATTTATGCCCGGGCGTTAATGAATTGCTTAAAAAACAGGCACAGTGATAGTCAACATGTGTCTTTCGTTTCCCCGTATAAAAGCCGTTGCTGGCCGAGCTTCCATGAAATAGATATATAGACTCACTTTCTTGCCTGCTATTTTTAATGGACAGTCAGCATGCGAAATGATTCCACCTTAAGTACTTGTCCTCTAGATAAATGAATACCACACCAACTTCATATATCAAAGTGTTGACCCTAAAAATGCTTTGAAACTGATGATAATCCTTGAAAAAATAAAAATAAATAACCCCCCCCCCCGGAGGAAAGGAGATGTAGGTTTTATGTCTGTGTTGATTTCTTGGGACTGTAACTGTGTAGTATGGATAGCGGTGTTTATATTAAGGTTAACAATGACACACAGCTATGAAAACAAGAAACAAATCATATTAGAATTATGAATAAAGTTAGAGATCTATAGTGAAAAGATGAAGTGCACAAAGTACAAAGCACATCACGAATTCACACGATATTCAAAGTAAGAGCTTGCATTTCCAAAGCAAAAAAGACATTTAATCAAGATAAAATTCAATTTGCATTTAATTACTGTGAAAGGTGAAGAGTATCAGAATCATAAACGGAATCTGCAACATCCCAGAATATTAGAGACTGATTGGCATCTATATCTATAGTCTTTATTCTGTTTGAAGTTATCGTTAGAAATAAGCTAAGGTAAAAGGTTTTAAATGAACCACATAGTTAAGGGATCTCCTTCTTCTTGGTAGCAAATACTGCTGGCTATGGGTCAGTCTGACATTATTCTGGAGATAGAGAAAGACAACTCTTTAATCTCCCCCATTTGTCCTTTAATTCACAGTTGAATCTAGTCCAAAGTGTTAGAATCAAGTGCTTCTCAAGGTGAAAATTGCACAATAGACGCATGCTTTGAGAAGAAAATGACCCAAAATAAAAGACGGATGGCTTCATTTTTGGCTGGGGAGAGGTTGTGAAACCGCGTCTCCACACTTCTAGCAGATATTTTCTTATATTTTTCACAAATTTAACCCTTTACTTAAGGGTGGTATTACTGGCTATTTAAGTTAAGTATCACAATGCAGTCTTTTTACCTGTATCATAATAGTTTTTTGTCACAATGTCTGATGCATGCATATACATTATATTCCTCAAACCGTTTAGACTAATTTTAAGATGGCATCATGTGACTTTTCATCATGTGACTTTAAGGCATCATGTGACTTTTCACATTAATTAGATGCGCATTTGTTCAGTTAAATGCTTGCACTTCTATTGGCCTCAATTTATCATTGTGCCGGGGTTCATTTATCCGGTGACTTTATCTAAGTAATAGATTTGTATGGGTCGACATCAGGGCTCTGGGCAGAAGCCTGAGAGATGATGGTATCAGGCAGGTGTGAGACGTGTGGGCAGCATCGCGGGGGGATCGCTGAAGGAAGCATGAAGCTGGGAAAAGTGTGGAGTGGGCTACAATTAAACAGCACTAGAGACTAGGTAGCATTAACAAACACAGCAGGCTAACAACACTGGGAAAAACTAGGAACAAATACAAGCTGAACATAATTAAACAAGGCACAAGGAGGGAAACACAAAACAGGAACACAAAGCAAAGACATAGAAAACCATACCAAACACTAAAAAACCATAAAACCAAATATAAATTAACCAAGGGCAAAATTGACCAAAGGAGATCAGCCTCAGAGCTGAACACTCAACCCCTATGTGGCAGCCCAGGGTGTGGGGAAAGACACTCGGGGTTGAAGGGGTATAAGACAGAGAGGGGGGGAACCAGCGACACCTGCTGGCCACAATGGGACAGGACACGTAAGACAGGGATGGATGGGTACCAACCTTGACAGCATGTGCAGTTCGCATGTTCTCCAACATGTGACATGCGTGTCCTTCAGCTACTCTGGTTTCCCCCCCACCATCCAAAAACATGCGTTCAGGCTGAGCGGCCTCTCTGAACTTCATGTGAAACCCCAGCCTTGCATCCTACTCTGCTCCAGACTCCCCTGTGACCCTAAATTGAGAAAGTGATTAGAAGATGGATGCATGGAATTTCACAGGGGATATCGCTGTTTATGTATAGTGCCTTTTCAAATTTTTGGAATCAGACAAATATCGCTTCTGTTTCCATTTCCATTTTGGTGTAAAAATGTGACATCCTGTGACATTACCATGAGACGACTTCCTCTTTCTCCCGTATATATCCTGTTGAAATGGGTATAAATGGCTATTGAAATGCTTCAACCATTAGGGAAATCTCGACTTTTGTCAAGACTTTATTTTCCCCTTGGCTGGTCATATTTTGCTGATGGACACTGCCGGCTTAGAAGTTAATGCCATAAAGCGTCCTGACAATCGCACAGCTGAAATCCATAACAAGCCATTCTGGGGTTTTGTGGTAAAAACACTACGTCTGACTGTGAAATGTGAGGATATCTCCTTAGTGTGGCCGCAAAGCCGGACTCAGGCATAGCATAGGAATAAAAATGTGATTCAGAGTGAAGACTGAAAATGATCCACTGTATGTGGAATTTGGCTTTAGAAAGTGAAACGTCTCGTTGTCCGAAATAATAATTAAAAAAAAAAAAAGTTTCCAGACAAGTGGCAGACACAGAGTGGTTTCTAAAGCTTTTCATCAAATTCCAGATATCCCTCTAGGATACGGAGACGCCGTTTACAAATGTTTCCACCCTCCCCTACCTTGTATTTTAAGCATTGACCCCAACCTGGATCAAAAAGGACACAAACAGTTCATAAGGAGTAATCCAGACACGTCTTTCTCTCAAATGACCACAAAGATGCAAACGGTTCTCCACAAACAAAATGCTCCGGAACATGACTGAATAAGGAGAGTCAAATCTTGCTCGGTCTGCCGAAGTAGGTGTGGCACAAATAAGGCAACGTCTAGGACCCGTCTGGTCAGGAGACGTCTGACAAAAGCCAGTGCTGTCAGTAATCACATGGACATGCGTTACAGTACCACAGAAAACACAGGAATTTGAGACGGAATGTTCCAGAAATTCCTGCCTAGACTTCTTCCTTGCCTCGTGCCCTGTGCTGCCTGGGGTAGATGCCAGGCCCATGTGCGACCATGCATCGCATAAGCGATTAAAATGAGGACAGCGGCTCAGACGTTACTGTAAACAACAGTCAGAATTAGCTAGTATGGCATATCGCCGTCTGACAACGGACGATAAGTCGGCCTTTATTATGTTTGATGGAGTTCAGAGGTGTGATTGCTCGTGGCTCTGACTGGCAAGCCCTGTCATTCTGTCTTATTCGGGCTTAACGGGACCCGCATTGCCTCCCTGAGAGTAACATTTTATCACCGGGTTTGATTCTATCTGACAGGATGGCTGCCTTATCAAAGGCTAGGCCCTGGCGGCTCAAGGGCGCTGGGGGAGGGAGTGGAAATCAGCTGGAGGTGAGCTGTGGTCTCTTGCCGCACAGAAGCAACTGCGACAGCAGCGGGGGAGACGGCTTTGACAAAAGCAGACCCCCCGTCTGGTTTTCATGTTGCGCTTGAAACAACACAAAGCCACCCATCACTTTGTCAGGAGGAATTGTTTACAATGAGGTAAAACGAGCCTCTTCATTTCTATTATAGAATTTAAATTGGCAAGGTATGATATGTGCATTAATCTGTTCATTTTGAGTGGCGTCCACACAGCAGAGATAGAGAGGCAGAAAAAAATTAACAATGTTAATGTGACACACCCAATGAGCGATAATTGCTTTAGGGCGAACACATTGCAGCCCACAAATAATTTAATTGACTTAAAAAGCACTTTATGGGTGGAGAGGTGATGTTATTATGCAACACACTACTAATGTGTCACGAGGTGCGATTTGGGGAACTTTTGGCCTGCACCCCCCCATGTTCGCTCTGATGGACCAATCCACCAGCACTCGAAACAGTAGAGTGATATATTCAGATTAAGATATTACTAGTCAAAGGAGGGGTGCTAACATCGTACAGGCATGTCATTTGTACAGCTTGTTTACGTTCAACACGGCCGGTTCAGCAAACAAAATTAGGGATCGGTGATGAGGATGGAGCAATTAAAATGATCACAGCTGTCTTTAGTCCATATGTGAGAGTGTTCGCATCTAATGAGGTTCGATGCTCTCTGCCCAACTCGCCATTTCTTTTCCCAAAGCGAATGGCCAAATTAATGACAGTTCATGCATTAATAGCAGAACCATTGAGCCAGAAATCTCTGCCGGGTGTTTATGTAATCTCTCAGTACTTCATTACCTTTTCTTATTTTCGAATAAGAAAATGCATTGGAATTTAAATGACTTTTAATATCTCACAGAAGTAGAATAAATTAGGGAAAGGAAATATTAAGGACTTTTTTTTTCACAATGATTTTTTTCTGGACAGCTTATTAGTTAAGATACAAATTCCAGTGATAATAAACCCAATTTGTTTAGTGAATCGCCCAAATCGCTATTTCTTCTCCAGTGACACGAGCTGTATTAGCTGGGTGAGATTTCAAAAGGCCAGACACCATATATTTTCTAAGAGCTGCACCACCTGCCATTTTCTGCAGGGTGAAAGATATTAGTTATATTAGTTTTCAAACCTACATTGGCCAGTCTATTCCAGAGGAGTGGGTGTTGTGGGAGGAGCAGACCCTGGGGAAGGCCATTACTGAGAGACACGTTACCCATAGGCGATGTGTATCCCAGGTCGAGAGCCCCCTCCCCCCCTACACTGCCCCCACTGCCACACACACCACCACCACTGGAATCTTCGTCGAACTTCATTCATTTCTTTCTTAACTTCAGCTTTCACCAAAGCAGCCCTCGTTTGAGAACCACACCCTGAAATCTATGGTTTCACAGGATTTATACATCTTGTTTTATTTTATTCATTGATGCCTCTTTAATTACTGAAAACACCGCAACCTCCGGAGTAGGCTAGTAATATTAAAAGTAATGTCAAATTCAAGCGGGCTAAAAAGCGCTGCTTTGCAGATGCTAGCAGCTAGCTTGTGCTTAACGTATCGACTGCAGCTGCTTACTTACATTCCAGCAACCAGAACAACAACCTGACTGCTTTTTAGCTTTTAGTTAATCATATTACAATAACAGCGTCATGCAATAAACGCAGATTCCCTTGTTTCTTTAATTTCACTTAATAGCAATAGATAACGTTGAAAGCGTCGAATGTAAATCATGAAAAATATTGAGTGTGAATGCTATTATTATTATTCTTATTGTTATTGTTATTGTTATTATTATTATTATTATTATTATATGGGAGGGTCTTTTCCATATGGGCTGGCATTTGGCTGGGAGTTTATGGCATGTAATTAGAAGTCAACAAAAGGCATTGACAGTTATATAATATAGGTTAGTGATGAATCAGATGACATTTTCACTTGACAATGCCCTTTACCTGAAGCAAATTACATCTTGCAAAGGAAGGAAGGCGTTTCGGTGAAATAATGCAGGTCCTGTGCTTACGAATATGCAGGGTTTGTTTGCTTCAAAGATATGGATAAGCTGACATGTTCTGTAGTCGTTCACATCCATTAATGTGTAGAGTTTGACGGGATTAATATTCTGTCTATGTATGAAGAAGCGGTGGAAAGAATAGGCATTGCTTTTTGATTCAACACCTTTGTGTTTCTTGCGTCGTTACAATGAAGCCATACTCCAAGCGAGCCTAATTATCTCTGCATCTTAGGATTCAGAACAGGTTAGCCAGAAGGCGACACGTTTTGAGAAAAACCAATCTAGCAAAGTTTGTACCTTGTGTCTGTTACCCTCTAGCTAAATCAGCAGTCACGCCCATCGAAGCAATGAAATGACTTCTCAGATGGGAAGATGAAAAGATCTTCTGACGAGAGCAAAGCCACTAGAATAGATCAATGAACGGCAGTTGTTGCATTTCCCTGGAAGGTCTATCTGCAGTTTTTTGACAGAAGAGATGCAAAGAGCAAATTAGGGACTAACACCCATAAGCGATTGTGGATGACAGGAAGTAATTACTAAGTCCTCAACAGGAGAAGTCATCTGCAGTATACTGAACAACTCAAGGGAATAATTAAACAATGCAAATTTGTTTCTGTCCTGTACTTATGTGGTACTCAGGCACTTCATATTGGATTCCAGACTGAATTACAACCAGAGGCGGAGATTTCAGGTCCAGGGAGTTCAAATTTCAGACTGAGATTTTGTTTCAACCAACCAGTTGAGTATAAAGAGTCACAGTCACAATAGGCTGTATTATGGCACAGCTTACAGGACGTATGACTTATGCCAACACATTTACAATCCCAGTCTGCAAAGGCAATAAATCAGGTGAAGTGCCCACATGCCAAGTTGTCTGTTTTTTGAAAGACACAAAAGAGGCACTTGAAAGGATGCTGGGGTTAATGGTTTTTGTGGGGAAAAAAAAATCTATTTAATCTCTAAAAAACTCCTAGGAACTGACATGACTCATGCCCAACATGCCATGACCTTATAATTCTCACTGACTTATTATTTACTTATGAAATCCCTTATTATCATGCCATCTGTGAACCAAAAGCAGTACCCTATTCTGAAAGCCCCAGACCTTAACGCAATCGCACTAATTTGGCATCGAATATATTTCCATAATCGCAGTAACAACCTCAATAAAATATGGCCCAGTCAGCTTAGATTGCGATGTTCTTGCTGAGTTCCCAACCCCTATATCCTGGCCATGTGGAAGAGTGAAACTCATCTATTAGTGAGACAATTTCCCCTTCAGAGAGTCTTACAGGGATGATTTTCTAATTTGTGATGCATTTATCAGAGCTCATTAGAGTTGCTTGAATTTTTTTTTCACCCCCTTCATCCATCTGCACAATTTACATGGTCACTGTAAGAAAACGTTATGAGATATTCAGATGTAATTAAAAGCTGTGGTGCTTCAGCAGTTTAAATATATAGCTACACCCTGCATTCCTTTCCCCTCGTTCTCTCCGTTGTGTGGCTCGTTAGAGCCACATCTGTTACTTGTTTAATCTTCCCACTTGTTACAGCCCTCGTGTGGATCAGCCCAGGTGCCTCTCGTCTGCTCCCTCGTTAGTGGTGTATATAATGCCTCCATGTCTCAAACTCCCCAGTCCAGTCAATGATGTTGCTGCTGGCATGTGCTCCCCAGTTTGCCCTGTGTCCTCTCATGATCCTCCCTACCCTGTTTTGACCCATTGTGGTCCATTTCCTTTTGGCCTGTGGGTAGTTTCGTTTAAATAATGCCCCATTTGGTTCTCCCCACATCTGCCTTTGCTTCCGTTCTCGCCCGTGACGTGACAGACGCCTGATCTAAGTGATTTTGAACGTGCTGTGATTCTTGGTGCCAGATGTTCCTGCTTTTCGGAAACAGCCAGCATCCTGGATTATTCATGGACCATGTCATGAGTGTGCGGAGAATGGTGTCGGGTTAATGAGAGAGACAGAGGAGAGTGGCCAGGCTCGTTAAAGCTAACAGGATTTCCATAAGTGCAAAAAGAGCAGCTGGGAATGACAGTGATGAGAATAGCGTCTCTATATGCACAAATTGTCATTCACTGAAGTGATTCGGGAGACCAACCTTTTATTACTCAGCAGTAGCTAACGAAATGGCCACTGAATATTAATCATATAATCCAAATGTAATTTGTAATATTTTTTTACTCATTACTTTATCATGTCTATACTATAAATGTCTTTATTAGCAACTTAACTGGACATATCAGCTTGCTGTAAAGCAAATGTATGTGGGCAAGGGTGTCAGAGAGAGTTTGATATTAGGAGTGGACATGCCTTAATAATATAAATGAAATGCTCTACTACAGAGACCAGAGAAGGGCTGGTCCTGCAAATCGTGAGTGGTATTGAAATTTTGAGTGTTTTGTACGATAAGTTGAAGGAGAGGTCGGGTCCTTTCTTCGTCAATCTCAACCAGGGGTGGCTCCCATGAATATTCTGGGGCTTAAGTCCCCCAGAAGACACTGGGTTTGATCCCATTGTGTCAGGGTTTTGTGTCCCCTTGCACGAGGATCAGAGAGGGTGGCCTAAAGTCCCCTCCAGAGACCAGAGAGTGTGGTTTTAAGTCCCCTCCAGAGACCAGAGAGTGTGGTCTAAAGTCCCCTCCAGAGACCAGAGAGTGTGGTCTAAAGTCCCCTCCAGAGACCAGAGAGTGTGGTCTAAAGTCCCCTCCAGAGACCAGAGAGTGTGGTCTAAAGTCCCCTCCAGAGACCAGAGAGTGTGGTCTAAAGTCCCCTCC
>JAODJU010000081.1:3126461-3142995 GCA_026776725.1 Gnathonemus echidnorhynchus
CTATCGGCAATTTGGTATCTCCACTTAACCGCAGCCTGTTTTTAGACAGTGGGAGGAAACCAGAGACCTGAAGGAAGCCCCACCATGACATGGAGAGAACATGCAAACTCCACACACATGGATCCCAGGCAGAGACTCAAACGCTGATCCCAGACGTGTGAGGCAACAGCGCTGACCACTGCACCATCGTGCCAACGCCTATAATGCCTACTTTCGAACATTAATTATACGTTAGGAAATGAGAAACAACTGAATTTTTTAGAGAATGATTACTGATTCGCTCATGGACATTCAGGTATGGCAGCAACTGACTCAGGAGAGAGGTCAGTAACACAACAATCTCTCCTTTAAGCTTCCCTTGTGTAACGAACCATAATGTGAAACATCATTATTGCGGAAATAGGAGCTGTACCACTCTGTAGCAAAATGTATATTTTTGTTTGTTTGGTAATAATTGTACATTTTGATTATTGTATCTTAGTTCACGCTCTGCTGCCTCGGAACAACCACTAGAGGGAGACAGCGAGGAGTGCCTTGTTTCTGGAGGTAATCAAGGAAAGACTATCAGAAATCAACAATTCAATACAATGTCCCCGGCAGAAAATGACAATGACACGAGGCTTTGTGGTATGGTGACAGTGTGTGGAGAAAAACTAAACAGATATAAGCTTTGGCTTTAATTTAAAGCAGGGAATAGCTTAATATTTGCCTTCAGTTTGGTTGTTGTTATTGATAAAGTTTTGCTATTATTCCTATTTATCTCTTACTTTGAAACTGTAAAGGCTTTAAGCATAGAAAAAAACCTCACACTGTGGGTTATGAGACTGCGCTCTAATTCAAATTTTTCTGAGAAACGCTCCAGGCATTCAGCATGTTGTCTAATTTCCCCGCAAAGCTGTTGTCAGAGGCTGCAAATTGACGCAAGAAATAGAGACCAGGGAGAAATATCACACTCGTTATGCACTTTTTTGGGCGGCGTTCGTAGGCGGTCATGTGACGCCCGTCTGATGAATCACGTGACAAGGTATCATCCGTGAGACAGCATCACAGAAAACTTAATGATCTAATGAAAAGTACTGAGAAAAAGCAATTAATCTGTGTGTTGCTCATAATATTACAATCATGCAAGATATTCTATAATAGTATTTATGTTTTAATTATTACTCAAGAGAGGACACTTCACTCAGACAAGTATCCATTCTACCATTCCGAGATAATGTCTGTACCATTCTGTGCTGTGTTTGATATACCATCCATCCATCCATCATCCCTGTTCTCCAGTATAGGCTCGCAGAATGTTATAAATCTGAATATAAATTATTCAAGATTCTATCCCTGTCCCACATGGATATTGCATGCTCCAACAAGTGTAAAAATCTAGGTTTTGCAAAATTACCATTAGATTCTTCCCCTACTCTTGATGTGATGAGATCATCCAGGTTCAGTGAAAAAACCAACACTGGATAATTTAGGTGTATGAAAAGCCTCCAATAAACAAGCACTACATGGGTACAATACACAAGGGACTGCCTGCGGGGGTAATTATAGACAAAACTGAGTGCTATGCATTATTATTTGTGTCAGCAGAATCCTTTTTCCCCCCTTTACCCTTTTGCTGTTACACATTTTAATTTACTGCTCTCAGATTCTGTATTTGTTTCCCCCTCCCCCGAAATTGGCTCGGACAGATGCCCCCAAGTAGACATAAGTGAAAAATTAGGTTCAAGTAAATATAATGTATTCAGTCCTGCACAATTATACACAGAAGAAGGTCAAATGCTTAAGCGCTGCTTTTTTCCCAGAATGCTTCAAACTGTAGTCTTTTTTTTATAACATTATATCACCTCTGTGGTGACGGTCCACGTAGCACACAGTATGTGACAAATGGCTGGCGTGCATATTAGGTCCCTAAACCAGGGTTCCCCAGTTCCAGTCCTAGAGGGCTAGTCTGCAACACAGTTTGCATATTTCCCTGCTCAAGCACAAGCTTATTCAGCTCACCAGCCAATTGACAGGTAAAGTAGGTATGTCTGAGTAGGGAAACCTGCAAACTGTATTGAAGACTGACCCTCCAGGACCGGAATTGGAGAATCCTGCCCTAAACCTTTCCTGCTGATTTTTCCTGCTCTCTTGGTGATTGACAGAATGATAACAATAGAAAATTAAAACTGAATGCTATAAATAACCAATAATGCGTCACATATATTGTAAAATCGGACCAATCTGGGTCAATAGAAAGCATTGTTGCCTCATGGCTGATATATGAAAGGTTAAAGTCTGACCGCGTGTTTCTCCCTGTCATGTGACATGCGCTTCATGATCATGTTTACATCAGTCAGATAAACACCAGCTGGAAACAGACAAAGGGCCCTCGTTTAGTTTTGTTGAGTATTTGTTGAGTACGTTCATAGAACGTGTCGGAATATGTAAAATACGTATTTTTTTAATTATTAGCAAATGTAAATAGTCTCTGTTGGCAGAGATTCTATTCAAGGACTGAGGCTGCTTCCAAATGACAGCATGGGAGCACCTCAGCGGAGGATGATGTGTGGTCGACGAGACGAAAATAAGATTTGCGTTCACGCCACTCTGTCTGGCCTTTAAAGGGCGACGTGAGACTGGAGCTTCACGCTCACCCAATCGGCCCTGAAATATGTCAGGATGGTTAAGTTTTTCCAAGCTTAAGAGAGTTTAAGTGTTTGGCGTGCGTCTGAAAACCTGCCCACAGATCATTCCCTATCCAGTGTATTTGTAAAAACGAAGGCTGGCAGCTCTGTGTATCCATGCACGTGGGAACGATATATCACCGCTCTGTTTAGCTACTCTTCCATTTCTTATATTCTCCTCTCAGTCTGGTATGGGGTAGATATGAGAAGAATCCAGGCATAAATTCATTTGTGAGATGTACTTCCAAGTGCTTCATCGTGCCTTTTTTTTGCCCCACCAGTACCCCCCAATGCGATTGGAGCACGTAGATTATCCATTCTGTTGATGTTACATTGCCACCCAATCAGAGATGTTGCTGACTATAAATGCCAAGTCACTCCCTCATTGATCCCCAACCCTGTCAGATCTCATACAAAATTATCTTTTGCTCTTATAATGGCGCAGGGGTTCAATGTAAAGATTCAGATAGAGAAAGAATATAAATTTGATAATTATATTCTTCACTGAACCTCAAATGTGATCTCAGTCAAAGTTCATATATGTTCTGCAGTCTGTTAGCATTGCTGTAAACGTGTCAGACATGACATACACTTCATCCGTGAGTAGAAACACGTCAGTCAGTAGTAGCTGTAAAGAACCACTGTCTATGAATTTGTCTAGTAAAACAAACTGTACAAAGCATACTATTTAAAAGCGGTAATCTTTCTTGATTCTGGTCCATTCATTTCCCAAATAGTGATGGGTCTTCCTCTCCATCAGACTGAATAAAGGCAGCTTGGTTCCAGTGTCCACATAGGGTCTGTCATGTTTCCACTGGCCATGGGCAGTAGCCAGTGGGACATCACTGACTGATCTCTGAGGCGGTAAACTGGATGCAAAGCATTCTGGGTCAACCAGAGAGGCACTATGAGTTAGAGTTAGTCCTATTGTGATGACTGTAGACTGGGATTTTGTTTTTCCTCTCGGGGTCATCCGCAGCCTTGATGTTTAACTGAGACATGAAACCAGAGATAGTCAGCTCCTTCTGGTACAGCCCCATAAATTATGAACGGACCGAGTAGCCGCGACGCATAATAACGTACCGTAACGACATTAGCATGATGCCACTCCCCTTTGTCCTTTTTGCTGTCGCGATACTACGTCATTTTAGCGTTGGAAGAAGTGATAGCTTCAAATAGCTAATAAATAATTCATGCTTTTTCTTCCCAGGTTGATTATTTTTCAGTTTCATGTCAAGCCCCAGTCAACGATGCCTTCATATCTACTTAAAGGTGAAGCTCAAACGGATGCCTGAAGACAGGTCTCACTTAGAAGCAGAATCTGCTGCTCAATCTTATGTGGGATGCTGACATAGCCTTCAAACAGTGGCTCCTTAGATAATTGGCAAAAAAAATAGAGATAAGATAGAAGAACAATAAAGATGTTTAGCTAAAAACAAAACTGGTAGCACGTACTGTACAGCATTACCGTTGGGTCGTGGCAGTTTGCGTTAAACTTTTTTATACATTGTGATCAATCATGCAGAGCTTCTACAGTGAGTGCAGTGCAATTTTATTTGGACAGAGATGAAGACACGTCATATTTTGCACTGGGATTCTGAGGTATTAAACCACTGAACTGGTCGATCAGAGAAGCTCCCCTTTGCTAAAAATAAACCTGCAGCTTTTACGCAAAGACACATACGATTTCACAGCTACTTTTCAGGGGCCATACTTCAGCTGCTTCTGGAAATCGAAGTTAAACGGTAAAAGGTGTTAATGTCTGCTCAGGGCACATGCTAAAAACAGCTGTCAGAGGGTCTGAATCACCGTATATATCCAGACTTCGTTTGGCTGACCCAAATGGCCGTGCATGACATTGTAAATAATAAAGATTCTCATCATAATTATATCAGATTAGGCACCTCCAGCTGTGAAGTACAACTTAACATCTTCTTTTCTATTAAAACGAAGGAAAATATTTTTTACTTTAGGTAGGTGAGCACTATCAAATAAACTAACTGATCTTGGCAAGCAAATACTTTTTTGATACGGAGATTAGCTAGGGATTTATTCAGAGGGTAATGTTTATATAAATATAAACGCACAGAACTGATAGTACTGTGCATTTATACTGATAGTTAAACAGCTGATTGTTGAACTGATATATTGTTAATACTGTTAATCTACTAATACTCTTGATATTTAGCAAACATCTTGTTCGCATTGATTTAGTTATTAGCTGCGACGGATGATTTTACAGGATTGAACCAATTTTCAGATTTGATTGATTTGCTGTGTAAATTAGAATTGAATGGCTTTTATTGCCAGGACAACATACATGAAGAACTCCACAATACGGAGATCAGAGAAAAGAATGTAAACAGCAATTGTTTTTTTAAGTTTATTGTTTGAATTGGCAACTGCACGTGTGTTCAGAGAAATAGTTATTAATTACAGGTGTGTGCAGCCAGGACAGATTTTGGTATGGTCTGTGTTTAGTGTGGCTGTTTCTTTTTTTAAAGAGAGATATATTAATATGTCTTCATAAGCTATTATTTTTAGTTGTGTGTGTGTGTGTGATGGCCTTCTCCTTCAGAGGTTTTTCTCTCTTTTTTTGCGAAAAGACTGGGAAAAACAGCTTGCTTTTTTGGCAGGAAACTCAAGCAGCTATTAGTCAGATCAGCACACACTACATAAACACTTAAAATAACGTCCAAGTCACAGTTAATGCTGCAAAATAGCAGCTTTCGCGAGCCGCATGCACCACCCGTGCATCTCGACACGCGCACACTTTGGCATCATCCAATAAATAACAGACTTTCAGCACATGCGAAAACCACTTCTGTCAAGACGACAATAACAAACTTGTTAAAAATATCTACTCCCCCCACTTGTCTCAGATGAGCCATCCACTATGTAATGCTAGCTTTCTGAATTCCAGATAGAGAATCGGAATGGGTAAACCTTTCGTCCCCTCATTTCTCAACACCGAACTTAATGCATTACTATAGTGTCAGGAGGGGCTGTGCTTCGAGCTGGAGAGAAAGGCAAAGTGAAAATGCGTGCAGCAGATGGTATCTCTGTGCTCTCTACCAGAGCTGCTAGCAGAGTGAGTGTTACTACACAAAGTAGCTGTAAATCCTAGGCGATTCTCTGAAGCTATTCACATAAATCTGAATGCCAGTAAGTGGTTACGTGTTTCGAGTGCCATTACACGGAATATCGCTGGCTTCCTCAAGGATTGTAGGCCGAAAGCTTTGTGTAGGACTCGGCTCCTTTGAAGGCTTTTGGTGGAGAACAGTCCGTTGTGATTGGTTGGAGATTATCCGGTGTCGCCTGTTGCCCACGAAAGCACCTGCATGACATTAAAATCGTCAATTGAGTGATAATCACACATAAAAAGAACAAAGACACGAATGAGGCAACAAAATATTAGGCGAACAATCGGATTTCACGAACAACTCTATCTTGCATCCTATTAAAATATACTGCGACATGAAAAATTCAATTACAGATCAGATTGTCTTCAGACAATAGCTGTATGTTATATGAAAGGTAATACATAGAAAAGCTTTTCTAGTACTTTATTATCTGGGGTCTGAACTCATTAAATTATCTCTGGGACTGATGGTTTACCAGGCAACCCTGTCAAAATTCTGCCATTTCATTTTAACGTTAACATTCAGATAATAGGTTCAAGACATTTAGATTTGAGGCCTCAGATGGTTTATAAAGCAGCAACAATTGTACTTAAGTCCTGTTCTTTGCCATTTTCACTTTGTGCTTTAGGTGACGTTCATTTTATATATCCCGACATGTGTTTTTATAGAACCTTAATCTGAGATTTCCGTTTCTTTTCTTGGTTAATCAAATGACTTTCGGGCTGGAAGCCATTTCAGGGCTGAAGCTGCAAAAGCAGACACTGAAGCTAGCCCAGAATGCCCTGGGCTGAACCTTTCTGTGTGCTCGTGCTACAGTTTCACAGCACCATTCTCACTTTCGCCTGGACGGTGACAGGAGTTTCCGGGCCTGTTTTACTGCGCAGATGCCAAGACATGGGGAATTGGCTCGCTGTGAAAGTCAGGCCCCGTTACCGTGGCGTTGTACTGTGAACATCTTGTGAGTCACCCAACACTAAGAACTTTCCTGAAAAAGGCTTCAAGTACATAAGGCTTCTAATGAGTAATTCTCCACTGATGTTTACATTGTGCTCACGTCAAGAAGTAGGTCTCAGTGTTGCACATCAGTTATCTCCTGCATCCAATCATATGCGATGTGTGGAGGTAGACTGTGCATGCGGGTTAGCTGAGGTAAACTGAGCACTAGCGCCCCCTCCAGGCACCTGAATCTGGTAGAATATTCCAGTCTACAAGGCAAGCCTGAGCCAACACTTTTATTTGCAAGCATAAAGCACTCGAAATACCAGAGGTTGGAACGCTAGGAACCAAAAACCATAAAACTATATGCCTATGGTTATAATTGCTCTACATAAATGTCATGACAATGATAAATGGTCCCCATCTATCTTAAGGCACCATTAAGGGGAATGAATATGCTTGTCACCTGACTTCACCCCAATTTGGGATACCCCTGTGTGAAAGAAAAGTTGGAATAACAGTGCAAACATAGTCCTAAGAATTTAAGGGGGTGGGGGGGGGGGTGATTGCAGAGAGATTTTGAGTTAACCTGGTTTTGCCAGCATAAACCACTGAGCTGGTATTTTTTGTGCACTGGATATTTTTAAGTATGGTGGTAACGCAGGGCTATTTCCCATGTGTGGTGGAGAACACTTCCCCAGTTCTTCTGAAGTCTGCTGTTGTGGTGGCTCCCTCGAGCGTGACCAGACTTCAGGGCACGTGGAAAGGTGCACGTTGGGATCTCCTTGTGCACCGTGTTCATCTCATTGCGTCCTTCGTCCAGTCGAGATATTGCAACATCGGAGTGAATTCCCAATCAATGTACCTAGATGGTATACTAGCATACTACACACCTAGGCCATATGGTATAGACTAAATAATGATAAAAAATACAGTAACATAGCTGTTTATTATCATTATCAAGTAATATATACTGTACATCATTGTAGTGATGGCCAAATGAAGCTATATGAACCATTTGCTGTATTTTCTGACCCCACTAGATGGTGCTCTCTGTTGAAAAAAGGGTTCAAAGCATAAACCAAAGCAAACCAAGGGCACCACCTACAGAGGCACATCTTAGCAGGCAGGGCAGGCAGCTGCTTGGGGCCCCCAAGCCACTAGATGGCGAACGAGAGCCAAATTTATTAAAATGATGACAAAAACTGGTTAGAGGGGGGGCCCCCAGTGAATTCTTGCTTGGGGCCCCAACAGACCCTAGGATCACCTCTGACCACCTAGTGGGATCAAAAAATATAGCAAATGGTTCAAGAAGCTTCAGTTGATCATCACTGCAAAACTGTATGTGCTATACTTTTATATGACTGGCAATGCAGTGCAGTAGGTTTGTTTATACCAGCATGACTGCAAACATGTAAGGCGTTGCACCTTGACGTTACAATAGCAAGAACGTCACTTGGCGATAGGAATTTTTCAGCTCCATTATAATCTTATGGAGCCACCATTATATATGCAGTCTGTTGTTGTGTGGCACATGACCACATATATGTGTAAAGTGTTGCATCATACAGCTTCTCACATCCACTGATATTACAGTGATTTAACATGAACGCTTGGGAGCCGGAGATCCAAACGCAGAGTAAGCAGACAGCAAAGACGAGATACAGAAATCGTAGTCAGAGGTACAAAGCAGGGTCAGATAGACAGAAGGGGAGTCCTGGGGGTGCAGGGGAATGCAGGGACAAGTGTAGATGCGGGACAGCGGACATCCTGACCAGGCAGGTGAGCGGGAGTATCACTCACACTGAAACACACGGGGAAGAGCAAGGGTCAGAGACAACGGCCTGTAATTTGTGCACGGAAACAGAAATCTCTCACTCTGGCTGAATCGGCTAGACCGGTTAAGTAGGCTAAGTAATTAGGTCAATCCAAAACCGGAAAGAGAAACAGCTGATTTGAGAACTCCGGAGTGGCAGAGCGGTCAAGGGGGCGTGACTGCAGCAGAGGAGCAGAATCCAGCCTGATAGATGTTTCCGGTCACATTCTGGTCAGCAGATGGGGGTCTGAAACAATGGCCTCCACTCTGCCGTGCCTCCTGCTGTGTTGGTTTCAGCTGTCCGTGATCCACCTTGCTTCCTCCCTGCCATGCCGGTTCTTCTGGAAAGCTACACCCACTCATTGAGCCTTTAAGTCAAGCCTGTACATTTGGGTATAGACAGTAGGACATAGGGACACGCCCCAACCAATACTGTGGGAGTACTGTGTGTGTGTTTAGGGGGTGCAGGGGTGTGGGGCTGATTTGGCCCCTACCAATGATGAAACCAAACCTTTACTTTTTCTCTCAAAGCTTCAGGTTGCTGGGAAACTACTGAACATTCAGTTTGTGTCCAGTTGGAAATTATAGCTGATACAATGAGAAATTCTTTACATTGTTTATAAATGTGTTTTGGAACAAATAAACTGGTCATCTACAGGTATAGATACTCACTGAACTGTATCGCATAGCTCAAGAAACACCATTTCAAAGGAAATAGAAATTCTGCTGAAAAATCCAATGGAACATTTCTTGACTAATTGACACTGATCCAAGGGGCATTGTCAGATTCCTAAAACCGATTTCATTGTTATTCACATTTGCTACATTGAAAACAAACGCTTTTTTGGGAACATGTTTGTCCTTTGCTTATATTATCTAGGCAAAAAATGGCATGCTAAGCCGAGGAGGAATAAAGAATATTCACAGCTTAATTACAACTTTTAATAATATCCTGAGGCTCCCTCCATGCTGCTGCCTGTCTCCACCCACAAAAAAATACCTTTTTAAAATTCCTCTTGATCTATCCTCCTTTCACATCTCTACATCGTGAGAAGAAGAAAAAAATATGAGTGATTGCTGCATCGTGCCTAATGGAGAGGTTCTGTAACCAACATGTGACAGATTAATCCAAGTAAAGAATAAGATCACAAGGACATAGACAACATAAAACAAACTCATTTTGGAACAGGCAGACATTGCTGGGCATATGGAATGTCCTAGATAAATCAAGAACGTGCGAAATGATACAAGAAAGCAATTAGAAAACAACACCAGAAACATCGTATTCCTGCATTTATATTATACTGTTTTTGATGTTATCTGGTCCACACTTTCTAATCTGTTAAACTTTTGCAGTAAAGAGGAATATTTTAGCCCGCTTAATAATAAAGCATGAAGAGGCTATTTAATAAAACTGTCAGCCACAACCTATGAAGCAGCCAGGGTCATTCCTGAGGAAGCAGTAAGTACCACTTAGTGAACCAAGCAAGCTATGTGACCTCAGGGGGTATCGCACGTTTTTAACACCGCAAAGCTTTCTGACGCACAAGTTTATGACCTCGTGTGTGTGTGTGTGTTTACGTTGCCTCCTACAGGTCAGAGAGAAGCCACGACTGAAGCATTTCTCTACTCCCCTTATTTCTCTCACTCAGAGTTCTTCACATATTTAGGCATTTAATTTGTCAGGTGTATGTGGAGATTCGACCTTCAAATGCACTTGAAACACATACACGAATTCCAACGGTAACGGCAATTAACATTCTCCATTTTAAAATGCTCCCCCGCTACATATTAACATATGTCTCTAAGATGGTTTGAAATAGTTGCATTTGACAAACATTAAAGTAGCTTTAAAATAAACCAAATTTTAGGTACACTCAGGCACATTGCTATGTTACTGCTGCAAGCATTTCCCGAATCAAGCAAAAATATCTGTGTTTTTGGCTGTTTAAGTCATATTTGCTGTGATGGAAATCTGACCTAATGAGAGCGTTAATTGGAGGGAGGCAGATGTAGGTCAGAGCTTCCTTTAGGGATGGGAAATGAGATTTTAATCATTCACCCATTACTGTACCACTGCATTCCCAGCATGCACCTGAAGCCAAGCTCTCCTGGCCGGGCAGGAAGAATAATCGAAAGGAAACGGAAAGACTGCCTTTCCTGTCCCTTTACAAACAGAGTCAGCATCCAGGATTTGGGGGCGAATGTGGCTGAATTCCTGACACGTCAGTCGGCACTTTTAATGGTCAGCCGTGCCTCCCGAGCGAAGGAGAGGGGCCAGCTTTATGGACAGGCGGAGGGAAGCAGCTTAGCATGCCGGGCGAGGCCGCTACACTCTTCTGTTGCCTTCCTGGAGGGGGCGCTGGCTGCTCGAGACTCCTGCAGCTGATCTTACACTCTCCTTTCCCATACCTGCCAAGTCTAACGCATTTCGTGGGAGTCTCGCGTAGTTGGAATGACTCTCCCGCACTCCGACACGCCCTTCATTTTCTCACTCATCCATTTTTAAGTAAAAAAAAATAATAATTTTAAGTTTTGCAGTTTTAGCATTTCTACATGGCACAGGTAGAGTCATCAACTGGATAAACATCTGAAAAATCAACTCAAACGATTGCCTGAAATCAACTGGTTTCAAAGAAAAATCTTCAGAATTAGGAAATATTTAGAAATTTTAGAAACTCCAGCATGGCAACCCCCAAAAATGCCAATTTCCCAGCAAAATTTAGCCAGTCCTCCAGCAAACTGGCGCAACACCCCTGGCAGGTCTGCTGTCCCACCTGCCCTTGAAATGGAATGGCTGCTCTGAGACATGCCTGTTCCTCTGTTGTGTTTGTCTTAGTAGTATAATATTACTATTCGTAATATAAATATGGGATAATAGCACAGACACAGAGGATGAGACACTCTTAGAGACATGTGTGCCATTGAATTTTGGTTAATGATCCCGTGTGATGAGGATTATCTAGAACTGCCCCCCCCCCTACCCGACCACAGCCAGCATTCCACCACGCTGCCGAAAGCTGGGGGGTTGGCGGAGGCGTTGCTTAAATATCCAAAAATATATTACGTGTTTATAATTTTTAAACGGCATGACTCCTCATGTTTGTGCATTCTGTTCTGAAAAAAATCAGAAAAAATGTAAACAGTCAAGTTCTGAAATCAGCAATCAGTCCGCAAACTTCAAAAGGTTGGATCTCCCAAGCTAGACAACAGTGTGCAGATGGTGGGACTGCGATTGTATCCGCAGTCACCCTTAAGATGTTTCAGTGCCGCCGGTGCTGCTATCATTTCCTAGCCCAGATTAATTATCTCGGATGCTAATTGTATTGTAGCTGTCATATAGGGGGGTGCAACTTTGTTTGGAGGGGGGGTGGAGTGTTTGGGTCAAGAAGCTGGCGTGGTAGCCATGCCCGAGGGGGTCAGAGGTCAGTCTCACTGAAATAGCCCGGCGCTAAAGGGCAGGGAATCATGCGTGAAGTGAAACACCCTGTTGCTAAAGGACGGGGAACCATGCGCGATGTGAAATAGCCCATCGTGAAAGGGTGGGCAATCATGCGTGATGCAGAATAGCCCGTCGCTAAAGGGTGGGCAATCATGCGCGATGCAAAATACCCTTTTGCTAAAGAGCGGGGAATCATGCATGATGCGAAATAGCCCGTCGCTAAAGGGCGGGGAACCATGTGTGATACGAAATAGCTCATAGCTAAACGGCGGGCAATCATGTGTGATGTGGAATAGCCCGTCGCTAAAGGGCGGGGAATCATGCATGATGCGAAATAGCCCGTCGCTAAAGGGCGGGGAATCATGCATGATGCGAAATAGCCCGTCGCTAAAGGGCGGGGAATCCCGCAGGATGCCGCGGCAGCTCCGGGGCTGAGCACACAGCAGACCGGCATTAAGGCTTCTCTGCATCCTCATCCTGTGCTAGGCTTCAGAATGAGGACAACTAAGCAGGGGATGTGGAAGGGGGTCATGCGCTTTGGGGTAAACACTCGCCATAATTTACCGAGACACTTGGGAATTCCCCCTGCATTACCTGCATGCTCAAACGTGTTCCATGGAAATTTTAAGGGAAACCTTATTCTGTGGCTATCATCCATCCACCCATTCGTCTAAAAACCACTAATACTGTGTCTGACATCCCTGCCTCTTTAGATCCAAGCTGCTGGAACAATCTTCCAGAGGTTGTGAGAGGTGCTGAAAACATTATTTTAAAATGTTTCAAACTAAAAACTCATTATTTAGTCTGGCTTTTATGTAATGTCTTATGTTACTATGGTTTCAGTATGTGTACCTGTTTGATTTATTTCTTAACCCACACACACAGACCCCCCTACACACTATTTAGACAGCATAAAAGTGTCAAAGTGTTCCTACCACTATATCAGTAAACTAGCATTCTTTGGCAAATTAGCAGCAAATTGAAGCAATTAATAATTTAATGAAAGAAAACATTGAAATCATTCCTATCAGCTTTATCAAATCACTAATTACATTAACTAAAATGATAATAATAAAATGAATAAGCATTTATAACCCATTATGTGAATTTTGTGATTTACTTGATTGGAGTTGAATGAGAACATAATTATTGAGTGTTAATGATTTATGGCTCAGCTGACAGGCTCTGTGACCAGCGATCAGATACAGGAGTAACTTTCAGTTACAGGAAACAAGAATTTAATCCAGGAATAGTTGGCTGCTATATTGCATTACACACACATACATACATGCTTCACAGTATATTATCAATCAAACTTTATTTATAGAACACCTTTCAAACGATTCAAATTCAAAGTGCTTTATAGGCTACTGACACAAACATTGTTATTGAAAATGAATTTATAAACTGAATTAATACATAATGAAAAGAAAAAATAATAGCGTACTCAAAATAATAAAACAATAAAAATACAACAATCAAATATTATGCACAATGTGATAAAAACCTGGGGATCCATTTTTTCATTAGTTTTTTTTTTTGGATTACAATAAAAAACTAAAAAACTCACATGCCTTTTATTTGGTTGCTTACTTATGGTTAAACTTAGGGCTGGGTAGGAGTTAAGGTTTTCTTAGTTGGAATTAGGGCTTTTCCCATAAAAATGAATGGACGGTCCCCACAAAGGTTTGAATACAAATGTGTGTGTGTGCGTGTGTGAGTGGACGTGTGTGTATGTGTGTGTATGATCCAATGTGACTCACTGTTAAAATCTAGGGCTTTTCAATATTCCATAATTCGCTGCTGAAATTTTCTGTGCTGTTTTCCATCATCCAGGGGATATTTTAGTTTGGTTTTCATCACCATGCACACCCACCGCTCTGAAAAATGCCCGACTTAAGTTCCCATTTTGTGTTCCTGAAATAGTCTCTGTGTTATTTTGGAATGTGCTTCTGGCACTTCTGTCCTCCCTATTCAGTGACCTCACTCTGAAACCAAGCACCAGTAAAAATCACCATTTTGCAACCTAGTTAAGCAGAATTAACGTGATTGATTAATTTGGATAGAAAAATGTCGATGTCTGTCTACCAGGACCAGAATTTTTAAAGACTGCTCCAAATAAGCTAATAAATTTGTTCTCTTCTCAAAGATATTTTTATCTAGAAGTGTGATTACTGATGTAGGACAGTTTCAGTAAAGTTTCAGTAAAGTATTTGACTAAGCAGTGTTTATGAGGCTTATCTCCAAGTTCCTTAATTGTAAACCCCTCTCAGGGTGACGAGGTGTCATGGCGTATGTCACTTGTGCTCCTGTGACTATATTCTTTGTCACAGTCACCCACTGAGGTCAAAGGTTAAGGGCATCTGTGAAGGCCTGTTACCACCAAACACTGTTGGGTAAATCCTCGTCTGTGCTCATGCTGATTGCTGACCACTGGCGTTGTTTTGTGGACCTTGACCAACTGGACTTAGCATTTGCATAAAACACTAGGATTTCCTTTATTGATTTAACTATTTCCTGGTTGCCCCTTGAGAGACGGTCGTCAGGACTACGTAATCTCGTGCAGGGCATCGGAACGTTAAGCTAAAGGTGATGATCGTCGAGAGTGGACGCCTTTTCATGGTTTATGTCGGTTATGTTTTGCGAAAAGAAAAATGTGTCCTTCCTTCCAAGCGAGGTGGAGGAAGACCCAGTTCAACAGCATTGCGACCCCTGAAAGGTGAGGCTCCCCAGTCGTTAATTATTAGCCCTATTTGGAGAACCTGTCTCACGTGACGTCTGTGAAAACTTTCAGAGGCTCCATCACCTTTCACTCGTCCCAGATTCCGACCGCTGCAGAAAAGAGAGCGCTACCATTGTGTAGTGCGAACTGGGAGATGTCGCCCTGCGGAGAGACAGACAGATGGTACGTCGGACGGGGTTTAGACGGTCAAAAGCAGGGCTGACATCCATGGCAGCGTCCTTCCTGTCCCTGGCCTCAGACCTCGTTCTGTGGTTACCTTGTGTGATCTGGCAGCAAGCCTGGACATGATGGTCCTGTTTTGGACTTTCGACGTTCTGTCTGTGCCCTCGCAGGGAAGTCCAGGACACCCAGTTTGGTTCTCTCAGCTTCTAGAACAAACCGTACCAAGACAGATACCAAACAAATGATACATCACGGACGTGTGACAGGAAGGACGCATTTAAAAAAATATTTATACAGGGACTGATGGGGGTGGGGTGGGGGGGGTGTGGCTCAGGCCCCTTACTGTGTGATTGGATGATCACTTAGCTTCAATCTCTATATGTGTGTGTATGCCTTTAAAAAAGGCGACTATGATGGGACAAATAGAAAAAAACACATTCCAGTGTGCCGGCTCTCATATTTGTACAAATAGCAAATAAATCTTCATTACAATGAGCGAGACGTCTGTCAGACTGGCAAAGCGCAGGGTGGGCGTGTCCTGGAAGACAACAAAGTCAGGTGACTGACCCCTTATTTCACCTGACACCAATTTCTACAAAAATAAGACAGACTCCAGAGCTTTCAAGGGTTTGTCCCTCTTCCCTGCTAATTCCCGGCACCAAAAGAAAGGCCTCGTTTAAAATGCAATTGGGAATCCAGTTGGTTCATCTTCATCTTGATTCTTTCAGGATGGTTTCCAGTGTAAAAATAAATCAAAAATAAAAACAAAGTAATATATAAATCAGAGATCTGCTTTCATCCTACAGCAGCTCTGGGTGGTGGGCAGGACCAGCCTGATTGGCTCCACCCACTCCATTAACTTGTATTGTGAAAGGGCTTCTGGATTTAACAGGTTGTTAAGCACTATATCTCAGTTACATTACTTCTGTTGATGAGCTTTCTTCAAAATAAAAATATGTTTCGGCCGTTTATTAATCACCTGGTAGTTTCATGTACCAAAGACTATATTTAACCTGTGTCTTTTGCATTAAAACGTTTATGGAACAATCCTTGAATTTGAATGTGCATGACTTCTGTTGTATGATGGCAGCATTAGTAATAAAATTAATGAATCCCAGAAGATGTTGAGTCAACAGCTTGGTTTAATGAAAGAGGCCTAACTTATACATCATTTTCCGTGTCATTAAAAGTCTCCTCAGTTCCCAGTAAGCTGAAATCACTGTAGAGACGATGAAGGAATGACAGGAGGTCGTTCCTGCAAGGGCCGTAGCCAGTGGACATGTGATCTAATCCCAGTGGATGGGGTTACATAGACATTTAGCCTGTGTTCCCCATCAGCAGTGATTTAGTGTCTTCGCTGCCCCCTGCTGGGCTGAAGCTCTGACGTCACATTTCTCCAGGTCCCTCCTCCACGACATCCTGCTTCCTGGACAATACTTCCTGTTAAAGTCAGGGAAGCGTGGTTTATACCGACACATTGGGTACACCGACGCATGGGGTACACGACGCATGGGGTACACCGACGCATGGGGTACACGACGCATGGGGTACACCGACGCATGGGGTACACCGACGCATGAGTTACACCGAAGCATGGGGCACACCGACGCATGGGGTACACCGACG
>JAODJU010000081.1:3145109-3165430 GCA_026776725.1 Gnathonemus echidnorhynchus
GGTGTCCGATGGAGGGGCCGTGGCGAGGGGGGAATACCAGTCACACAGTGTTAACGTCTTCATTAGCGGTATGTGCTGAGCAAGGGGGCGCAGTGTGCTGGGACTAACCCAGAGATCAGCCAGCGGAACACACAGTGAGATGGGTTTACTGAAGACACGTGAAACCGTGATACCAAGAAACTGCTACGTCAGCATCCGATTATCAAATCATAACATCTCCCGGACTTAATCTTGACCAGATATAGGATTATATTGGAATATATAGTCACACTTTACCTGAGGGGACACAATGTTGTAGTACACTCTTACTTAATGCATTAATTAACCATGAACTAAGTTATGTACTGATCCAATGCTTGTTCATCATTAATCAATCATGACGGTTTATGTATTCCAGTTAGGAACTACATTAGTTACCAGTTAAGTAATTAGTTAATAATTAATTAATGTAATTCCTGCATGGAATACATGACATTATAATTGATTAATAATGTCCTAACACTTAGTTGGTGGTTAATTAATGCATTAAGTAAGCATGTACTACTACATTTGTCTGCCCTCATTTGATATACTGTAACATGCTTTATGTGGGTTTTGGCTACAGCTAAAATGTCAGATTTGACATTTTAAGAAAACATAAAAATGATGTTCTTATATCACGAGATTTTATATAACTGGAATCTCTTCTTGTAGCTGTTTGGTTTATTTTTGTGTTTTGGGGAAGAGGTTATATATATATATATATAAAAAAAATGACATTTGATATGCTGGTTGGGACAGTACAGATATATTTCCCAGAGGTCAGTGCTGGGCCTTCTGAAAAAGAGGACAGGTCTCCACGACGACCAAGCGTGAGACTGCTGAAAATTACTCAGCCCTCCCTCTCTCAGCAGCTAAAAACATCACCCCACCAGCACACAGGTCCAAGTAAAGGCTCCTGCTTCACTGTGCTTCATAAATTCTCATTGGTAAGCCAGTGGTCTCATCACCATATAAGCAAAAAGAGCACAACTGAGGCATATTGAGTGATTCTCAAACCAATCACGATTCATTTAGCACATGATCAAAAAGATGCGCTTTAATGATATTATGCATGTTAATGAAGCGGAATCCCATGAAAACATGTTGGCCAGGATGGATGGAAGGAGCAAGCAGATAAAGGTTATCTATGATTGTTTTGTGCAACATGTGACCTGTTCAGGATAATAGGGATTAGTGTTAAATGTTTGTGTTCTTGACTTCTTTTACAATTAAGCTAGATGGCGTAATCTGTAGGGACTTGTGTGTTTACCAAGTATGTTTAATGTAGTTTGATACTCTACTGTCTGCATTGTTACATTGAGTTTTGTAAGATGGAGGTGCCTGGATATTTATGGATCAATAAAAGTTTGAATTCTAAAAAATAAGATGTTTTATGTTTTCATATGGGTCCCTGGCTCTTAGCTGAGTTTTAGTGCTGTGAATCAGATGGGAAAGAGCACGTTGCTTTGTGCGAGACGTAAATGTGCTTAAAATCTGCCACGTCTTGTCCGGATAGGAATTACGAGTTTATATTCTTTTTTATAAAAATCCCAATGCCGTCTGATTCTTTCCCAAAGGAACTTGTATCCAATAATGTGATTTATAGCGTACATAAAACGGGTCTGCTGCGATGCATCTGTAGAATGAAACCATTTATTCTAATTTAACCAGGAAGATGTCTCATCTCCAAAAGGGGGCCCCTGGACATTCTCTATCCAGTTGGTGTTACGTTTCAGAGCCGGGCAGGTCTCTGAAAACAGGAAGTGTCTTGGATTCTTCGCTGTGCGGCTGAGCTGCATGTCGCATTTTGCCGGAGCTTTTGTGTGTCTGAAACACAGCGTGCTATGTTTCCATGCGCACGTCGCATAAACTTTTAGTTTTTTTTTCCCCCCATGATTTTGAAGTATAATAATGTGGTTCCGGGGCCTTGCTTTGAACAGAAGGTTAGGTTTAATGTTGGTCTTGACCCAGTTCTCAGCAGTGGGACTGAAATAATGGTCTACAGGGCTGATCAGATGCCAAAGTCCACCTTTGATCCTCCTGTCCACTCACCCAGGGGTGAAATATTCCTGGTTTTTAATTTATTTTTGAAGCAAATGCTGTTGGTGAATCATCAGTCTGGTGATGTAAATGTTTGCTGGGGATGATTCGATAAAGCTCACCTCTAGAGGATTCGATGGTGTGCGTCCCGGCACACATGCGTCACACGTTCATCTGCATGTCACCAGACGCGCATGTGGTGTCACATCCGCGGCGAGGTGAAGGTGTCCGTGTCCGAGAGCCATCTGATGTCCAGCTGAGGCCACGTTCCTGCAAACTGAGACCAAAGGAGCGGATTTAGAAGCAGAGCCGTCCCAACAGCTCGATGCGAGCTTAATAGCATGGGCAAAAAAATATATATATACATCAGTATGCCAGCAGGAACCCGAACAGTTAGAGCTTTGCAGACTCTCAAGGCTGAAAATGATCTGTGGTCTGTGGCTCATCTAGTCAGATACACTAAGTTCTCTGTTGTTGTAGAAACCCGGTGAGTCACTTAAGGACCAAATTCAACCCTAGGCAGCAGAGTTTAATCACGGCATTCGGAAATTAGGATTTTTTATTACTTCTTGCTACACGTTTCTGCTGGAGGTTATGAAAAACAAAGATTTATTCTTTTAAGAGATGCAATGTAAAAAAAAAAATGTGTACATGGATGGAAAAGTGTGTGAGAGTTTTGTTTCATTTCCTCACAGAAGACCAACTCATTTAGTTAAAGACACACACACACACAGACACACACACATATATTTATAGTTTAAAGAGCAGGAATACACAATACTGCATTCTGATATATTTTCGTAATCAGAGAAAACTACCAGCCACACTGCATTCTACAAATAGTTCATTTGCAGCTAGTGCTTTCCTCCCATCATACGCGTACTGTACGCAGCTTCCATTTCATATATTTTGTGATACAGTTCCCTTTTTCTTACTAAGTGCACAGAAGCCATTTGATGAATGGAGGACACACGGTTACAGACGGACAGAAGTGTTTTTTTCATATGCTGTCTGTTTTACTGCTGTCACGGCACAGCTAAGTTTGGCCGGTACCACGGTAATATCCTCCTGAGACCCAAAGGAAAAAAATTTTCAATTTTAGGTTATTTGTCTTTGGAGGAAATAAGACATCTTATAATTTAGATTTTTCCAAATTTATTTTTATTTTTTAATTTCACAGCATGTCCTCTTTAGTGTCCAACAGGAAAAAATACGTTTCCTTGCATCAGTGAAAAGATAGATGCAAAAACAAAATGTCCACTACAATGGACGTAAATGAATGGGCGGGGCCTAAGGAGGATATGACATGCAGCGTCATTTTGCCTATATATTTTGGGTATATGGTGTTGCTTTTGAGCATATAGTCAAAACACCATAAACTGCAGTATAATGTATGGACGGTATGAAAGATTAGATACAGCCCAAGCCTAAATATAGCCTCGGCATGTGACATTTGAACAACTGTTCTGTTAAATTTTAAGTCAGGCACTTGCAGCATCAGGCCTGGACATGGCTGCCAACCTCCTCTGCAACGAAGGGGCCGCCTGCTGAAAGGAAGGGAGGTGTCACCACCTGTAATGATGCGAAGGGAGCTTTCGACACCCCGAACTCCCTTACCTTGAATCTAACTCCTTAGCTACTCCTGCCTGCGTGTCACTATATAAAGGGCGACTGTTGCCTGTTGCCTCTGTTGACATTGCTGACATTATTTGCAGCAGCAGTTGTCCCATCAGTCTGAGTAACGACATCCTAAGTGTCATGGTGATCCTATTTATGCTTGCTTAAGTATACCATCTTAAGTTTCACCTCTGCCCCCCCCCACGCACACATATCTATGTCATTTTACATGCTCTGGACATTTCCAGAATCATGCCACCCTTAATTTATACCCAAGGGAGGATTCTTGCCGTGTTGTGAATCATCAGACGTATCGTGCACGGTCTAATTAACGATGCAGTGATAATCTCGGCGATTCCAATGGGGTTGGTCAGTGGTCACCCACAGATGGAATGAAACAGTTCAGCTATTGATTTTTAAGTAATAAAAAGTCATTCCAACTTTCCAAAAAATATATATTTGGTGCTTCATTAGCGAAATTCTTCCATTTACCTCACATTTTTAAAAATCAAAGCCAGTAATAATAAAAAAAAAACAGATTTCTCATAGAGTATATTTTCAGAGGTTTTATTAGACTCTTGCTATTGCTTAAAAAGAAGGAAAATCAATTTCTTAATGGCTTGAGTGTTTTTTTTAAATGATGTTTTGATTAGAGTTTGAGTTTTTGTTAAAGGTAAAATAATGTCAAGGGTGTGAGGAGAATTTCATGAACAACGATTCGACAAAAACTAATTTGTCGTTCTGTTGAAGTGGCTCTCGTTGTCTTTGCTGGGCCCGGTGGCGAAAGCACTGGCAATCAATACGCCGTCTGGTTACGCATCAGATCTGGAGTCATTCAAGCTTCCTGCAGCAGACCCAGCTGGCTCGTCTCTGAAAACCTATCGGCTGGCTGTCGCATATCTTGGAAGCGGGCAGCTCATGCTGCAAACGGAGGGTGACATGCGATAATCGCGGCGCGGGAGGGTAATGTAACGAATACACCAATATAATTTGGGTATCCTCAGGATATGAATAGACACTCCCTGCTAAAACCCTTATCGTGTACTGCATTACCAGTAGGAGCACTGGCTAGAAAAACTGTACATAGTTTAGTGGCTCAATGGCTACAGGACTCTGTGCCCGTAATCAGTTCAAACTCCAGGCTTGGCAGAGTGATGTCATTGCCGGCAGAGTGATGTCACTGCTGGCAGAGTGATGTCACTGCCGGCAGAGTGATGTCACTGCCGGACCCTTGAGCAGGGACCTTAGCCCCCAACTGCACCAGACACTGGCTGACCCTGCTTTCTCAAACGCATGTCGCTCTGGATAAAAGCAACTACTCGATGAATGTTCAGATGGATCATATTGTCGGCACGTAGAAGCGTACCAGGAGAATAACCCACAGACCTGATGCTCCGCTCCAGCAGATCTGACTGGGGGAGTCCAGCCAAACTATTTAAATCCAGACTCTGTTCTCGGCCGCACCTCCCAGGGCTGTGGTCTGTGTAAAATGTGCGGGGGCTTGTCATCGAACGACCTGGCCTATTCTCACAAAGGACCCCCCCCCTTCCCGGCCATAAATCCGGCTTTAGTGATAGATCTATTTGATATATCGGGGTGCAGTGAGCCCTCCGTTGGGCTCCCGATCCTTATGTAACCGCAAATGGAAAAACCTCTCACCCACCAAAAAATAAAAAATAAAACACAGGCACTAGCTGCTGCCCTTTAGCTCAGAGCTTTCTCCCGAGCGTTTAACCCTTGAGTGACGTGGCAAAACGCACGGGGACTCTGAAACACAACACGTCGCGATAAACACCAATTTACCGTCACGCTTTTCTGGCAAATGGAATCAACACGGTGTGGCCATCTGGTCCGTGGCTTGGATTTGTGGAAAGATTAAAAAAAACAAATCATCTTTGGACATTCTCTGTTCCTACTCAATGTCCAATACAAACACATACGTATTTAGGGTCTTATGCCAATATGGCATTTATTACATTGCATAATACAACTTAAAAAAAAAAAACAATTATATGTGCCTTGAAATGCACTCAGTGGCCACATTATTATTGTGTACCTTGTTACTGAGCTGTTATTCTTGCACTTGTGCTCTTCCTGTTAGCTCTAACGAGTCTGGCTGTTCTCCTCAGACTCCTCTCATTACCAAGGTGTTTTCCCGCCCAGACCTGCCACCGACCGGGTGCTTTCGTCCGTCATACCGTCCCCGGTAAACTCTAGACACCGTATTGTGTGAAGATGCCCTGATAGCTGCTGTTCCTGCCGCGCGTGACATCGGCGATCACAGCGTGTTCGGCGCGGCTGACATCAGGCGCCGCCGCTGACATCAGGCTCCGCCGCTGCCCTGGAGATTAGCAGCGCGGTAACGGAACCTCTTGGGCCCGTTTGCATTGGCTTGCAGCCACATGATTCCCCGTTTGCATTATCAAGTAGGTGTGCTTAAAAATTTGCCTCCTGAGAGTATGAACACTCTCTCCACGCACTGCATTTAAATTCCAGAAATTGATTATGTTCCCCCCTCTCCCAAACTGCAAAGAATTCTGGTTCTCCTCACTTCCTCTCATACTTACCAGAACATTAGGAAATATTTTTATATATTTTTTTTTTCCCAAATCCTTCTTATTAGCTGTGTGGAGAAAGTTTTGGGGTGATTTTAATCGGAAATGTTAATTAAAACGAGCCGAGGGGAAAAAAAGATTTAACACGGAGCAAAAAGGAAAAAGAGAATATTACTGTTGAAAAACGCCAAACATGCCTGGATCGTGTAGAGTTGTGCTGCCAAAATCAAGAAGAGAATCGGATCACTACTAACTAAATGAGACTGGACCCTGGCAGGACGGCACAACCTCCCTTATTGGCCGGTGTGAGAGGACCTGGCCCGACATTGGCCGGTGTGAGAGGACCTGGCCCGACATTGGCCGATGTGAGAGGACCTGGCCCGACAGCGGCAGGTGTGAGAGGACCTGACCTGACATTGGTTGGATTTGAGAGGACCTGGCCTGACATTGGCTGGTCTGAGAGGCGCCAGTCCAACATTGGCCAGCGTTAGAGGATCTGGCCCGACATTGGCTGAAGTGGATGACCTCTCCTCAGAGCTGCGTGCCTTTGCTTTCTGGCCCGGGGAACCGACACAGCTCTCAGCCCACGGATCATATTACAAGGCTGGCGAACCTCCTCGCCTCACAGAACCCGGTGCCTCTATATCATGCTCAGCCGCTCCGCACACGCTAACAGAAGGCGAGGAGCGCGCTGAAGCCAAGCAGGCCTCATAGTGAGAGCTGTGGGGGCAGCATCACCAAACCCAGCCGGTCATTTGTCCTGGAACTGGACCGTTCTTGTAGAGAAAGTAGGAGATATATCTAATTTTTTGGGAGGTTTGGCACTTCGGTTCAGGACCTGCCTGAGATGGGTCCGTTGTCTTTCTGGACCTACAGAAGGATGCATAGCTGCGAGAAAACATCTTCATTCCGGTGTTGTGGATAACACAGGTGTGCATTTGGTGTTTTTAAATAAATGTCGAAAGACAAAGTTCAGTTCTATATAAACTCCATTTCTGCATCTCCATTTGCCTGTTTAATCAGCCGGAGAACTTCATATGTAATCCATGAACGTTTTAATGACTGTTTTTGTCTCTTGCTTTGCCACATAATTAAGCAAAAACGAATAAACGTCTGATCTGAGTTTGTGATATTTCCAAATCAAACAAACTCTAAGAACTTCGAGAGGAGTAATCAGTGGAATTTGTCTTTATTTCCCATCTCATTATAAATGAAAACTGGACTTTGAACTGAATTTATCTATATTTTTACAAAGGATTATGGGGAAGATGAAGATACAAAGATTTTTGCCAGCAATATGAACATAAAGCAAGTTTTGTTGTGCCTTCTTATTTCGTGTGTGAGTATACGTCATTACGCACATTCAATTATATCTTTGTCTTTATCACAATCATCCTGAGACAATATTTTTGAGCCAAGTGTCACAGGACAACTGGATTAATGTTTCACCCAGTAAAACAGTATTAAACAGTTCTGTTATTAACAGAATAAATCGTGCTGGTTAGAGATGTGAAGTTACAGCAATTTTGCAAGCAGAATCGTTAACAAGCATTAAATGACAAAGCTTGCAAATTTGCAGTGAATTTACTTCACTAGTAACGACAATACAAAATAATCAGGTAATCTTGTTAACTTTCGTGATAGCTGGAATGACTTTGCACACATGAAAGCATTTTCCTTGGAAACAATCCATTGAATGTGGAAACGGATGTTTAATTCATTCACCCGAAGGCTCCCCGGTAGCTTGGTTCAGCATCGGCTGGCTTATTTACGCGGGAAGTGCACAGAGGTACCTGATGAGCAAACAGGTCCCTAACCCTCTCCAGCCCACTCTGGTATCACTCGTCCTAAATCCAGTTTTCATTATCTCCATCCTACTTTTAATGAAAAGCATACCAACTCTAAACATAGAATAACAGGCTTGTTGTGAAATATCATCTATCCATCTTCTAACCTGTTATTCTGGCAACATATTTATAATTTTATATACATGATTTATACATTTTTCTTTTCTTTTTTTCCGAATGCATTTAACTACTCAGAATATTTAAGATGCAAAGGGTGCAATGGAAGATATATTCATGGTTTTTTTTTAATGCACACAAGAGTAGAAATATCTGCTGTAAATGTAATCTAATGGTCGCTAACAGATTTCCAGTTAGCATACTGACTTGCAAATACTTTACAATATCTGATGATGCAACTGATGCTGAGCTAAAAATACATTTTAGGGCTTCTGACTCCAGTGATCTTTGATATCCCATAGGAATGATGGGAAAAAAAAGCATGTGTCCTGGGAAAGGAACTGCAACCCGCAAGCCTGACCCTTCACTCATTAGTCACGGGCCAGTCACCCATCAGGAAGCTTAAACCGCGTGCTCCTATTGGCTGTGAATGGTCCTCGGGGGCGATGTTCATACTGCAAAATACAGACCCTTGGGGGGTCCTAACCACTGTGTCCCTGACTTGTTAGGTGGCTAGGCTGCTGCCTGAAATGCACTTAAGTCATCATTACTTTTTGCAATGAATTGTTTGTAGCTGTAAGTGCAAATCTATCTGTATCTTTGTGTATTTCTCGTTTGCTTTTTTTTTTTACGAATGAACATAAGGTACTTTCTCACATGACCTCTGTTCTCTTCAGCCCAGAATCCAGTGTGAACTGTCCCTACTTGACCTTCTAGAAAAATACTGCGAGGCCCTGTCTGACCTCTACAATATCACAGGTGAGCGTTTCATATCCTTATCTCCGTCCTCGTTTGGTTTCTCTGAGAAGGCAGCAAAAAAATATATATATACAGAATTATCCCACATGTTCTCAGTATCCGAGGAGTATATTTCGATTCCCGTGCCTACGGAGACCCGCTAAGCTCTGACGCTTTTCAGGTCACGATGCAGACTACAACATGCCAAATATTCTCATATCATATGAAAATGTGCCTCATTTGTAGAATACACCCCTGTGGCCCCGAGATGGTACAGTCCAGTGTAATTTTAAGCAAATCCAAAAGTACTAATATAAAGCCATAGCATTTCCACTGGAAAACAGGGTCTGGGTGATGTGCATACTGACTGCACCGCAGTCACGAGAGTCACTGAGTCACTGCGCGAGCCGTCCCCCAAAATCCCCCAGTACGGCACCAAGTAATGACAGAGTAATGGATATGTCGCGGGCACCTGTTCGTTCTGTATGGTCTCAGGAGGTGATGACTGATTCTCCTCGATGGTCATCATACATTGGTCCTTTGCAGGCCACATGACACCTACCTACTGTATCCTACTAAGTACTTTTTGACTGGCCTGTCAACTGCGTAAACAAGAAAACTCTTTGGTTCATGACAAATGCACTTTCAGTGATGATTAATGCCTCTGGGGTAATTTGAATCTCAAAAAGTGGGGAATCAGACCCTTTCAAAGTCTGCACAGCCTTTTGGTGTTTTTTTTTTTTTGGAGAATCAGTATCACACTGGTTAATTTTGAAAGTTAATAATTTTCAGCAAGGAGAGGCATTTGAGCATGAATTCTGAATTTCAAGCAGTAGATACAGTTTAAATGAGCATTATGATTATATAGTTATACTTTCAGCTACCAAGTGCGGCTGGCTACCCCTCCACTAGAGGGCTCCTTTGTGGAGATGCCACGTCTATGGTTTTTTGGTTCTGATGGCACCAGAAAGGCTGAGGGCCTTGTCACCCTTACAGGAATAACACCAAGTGTCACAGATCACAAGCGCCCTTCCTGTCACGGTCTCGTGCTACATGCCCACACAAACACGCCAGCACAAAACAGGGCGGTAGAAAAGTATCGACCTTAACCTGCATCTTATGATGCAATTTTATATATTTATAAGTAGGGATCTACAATGACTTAGGACATGCAGGTAAAAACTCATATATTAATGTATATAAGACACTGACATTTTGTCTTCGTTGACTGCGAAACACAATATGGAAGCCTTCATTTATTGCTAAGGTGAACTCTGACCATTTAATCCACGCCAGTTTTATCCCATCATTTTGCTGCCAAGTCACTAGTACTCTGCGAATACCTCTCAATATGAGCCTTGCAAATAATAAACAGAAAACCAGCATGGTGGTAATTAAACCATCTGTTAATTGTCATCAAGTTGTTTGTCTCACATATGTAGGCTGCTCGCGTTTCTGAAAGGATGGTTTGAAGTGTGTAATTATGAAAACATACAAAAGCTGGCGTTAGGTGGTTTTGTTGCTGTGTGGTGCATTTAAGGACGACGGTATCAGAATACTTATTCGTGGTATTATCTTCATTTTATATTTCTGTTCAATTTGTGAACTGTTAGTAAATTTGGAATTTTCTTCTTAGTAATGCAACTAATGTATGTGACTTCTGTATTCTGGTAGTCTAGATAAATCCTAGGAAAACTATGATATTTTAACTTGAAATATTTGATAATAGCAAAACTATTTAGCAAACTATTTATGACTTAAGCCAATAAATACACATTTATTTGGGGGTCCAATCCCCCCATAAAATAGGCCTAGCGACGCCCCTGTCCGTGATTATCAACCCTGCCTAAAATAGGCCAAGCTTCTTAGGCTGAATGCTTGTATTCACTTTTAATAAAAATATTACCCAGTATAAATGATCTGCTGCAGCATGATCGATGCCATTTTAATCATCATTCTCATCAGACCATCCCATAAAATATGGCCTGCAGGAGTTTCTTTAACAGCATCACTTACCTGGAGCAAAAATACATCAGAATAAATTAACATTTACCCAGGTTATTACCCCGATTAAAGAGGCAATCAAGACACCTCACTCCTGCTAGTACCTCAATGTGTGAGTGGAGTAATCACTGACCACAATTACGTAAATCAAAACATTATTTCAAAGGCAGGACATATAGTAGCATAGACATATTATAAGAATTAGCATCTGACAGATGTTCACTGCCTGCTGACGTGGTGAGAAGGTAAAAAGCTGAATGTAAGAGAATGTTACTTAGCTAGACGTGGTAACTAGAAGACACGTTGCGCACTGCTCTGTCTGTCAGAAAAGGCTTGCCGTTGGCTTATATTTTACCCGAGTCAGCTAGCTTTGCAGGGAGGTACAGAAAACACATATTGGATCATGTTCCATTAGGTAGTTTTGACAGCAGAATTCCTCTCCCATTCACTGCTTTACGTGTCTGCTATCAGCTGGAGACCTTCCGGAATATACTATCCCCATCCTGCCTTCATATTATGGGGGTTAGGGGCGGGGGGTTATGTGTGGGGCCAGATATACACCGACTCAGGTCTTAAGAATCACCACAAGGGGGCGCACATCCAATGCATCGACTGCACCGCCCACAGGGGCCGCCATATTTGAGGCCTGTCTACTTCATGCCAGTACACCCCCCTTTTCCCAACTCACTGGGCACCTAACTGGCTTCCCAACTGCGTAACACACAGAGGTTTGGGACAGGCCTGGTACACTTCCTAAACAGAAATATGATCTGAGGGCTCTGTTTGACCCTTAAAAATTCGGAGCCATTATTACTGGATGGCCGTCGATTTTCCTAATCGGAATTCTGAATGCTTTCGGAACTCCACTTGGAATCTGAATAATTGCATATTTCAGATTCAAGCTGTTTCACCTGCAGTGCCTTTGGGGAAGAAGCTGCCTCAGGGCAACAATTTATGTTTTGTCAAGATTATAATCTTGCTGTCAGTTTTAGCAGAATAACGTTTGAAATGCTCCTGGTAAATCTGCCACGTGGGACTGCCCTCTTCACCTTAATTTAATGATTTACTTGTTTAACATGCGTTTTGTATGCTGCTTTTCCACAGCCTATGTTGTCAGATGTCTCTGCGTTTAAATTAATTCCACAGCAAAACTGCTGACAGTTTGCGTCATGAAACATCCTCGTCTGTCATGTACCTGCAATTTAAACATAACACACTGGGGCAGACACTTAATTCGCTGCTGCTGCTCACGAGGATTAGAAAAGAAAAAGAAAAACAGACGATGACTAACCAGCGCCGTGTCTCTCTTCGGGGAAGATAAGACTAGGATTAGCGCTGCAAGTAAATATTGTCCAAAACCCCAATTTAAGCATACATCTTAATATTACACGTCAATTTAACTGGTGATTAAATCGTGTTTTTTCTGTAATTTGAAGGCGCTCGCACACAATGTATAAAACATAAAAATATATGAATCGATGGTGTGAGCAACCTAAGTGCTCGCCTTATAAGTAAGTCTGCACACTCGCTTCGCTTTAAACTGCTTTCTCGGATTAGAATCCCTTTTTAAAATGGTTCTGGTGGTGACCGGTCAGGGAACAGATTCACTCCGACCGCGGAGGCGCCCAGCCCGTTTATTTCGGGTAAAAAATGTAAATCTAAGCAATTCATATTATCTAGGAAACTTCTTGCCATCACCAAAATATGCTACTTCGTGATGATCCTATTAGCGGGTATAGTGGGAAAGTGGAATTTACGGCTGGCTGGTGCATAATATATATATATATTTTGGGATGTGAGTGAGGGGGGGATTTGTATTGAGCTTGAGTGCATCTGTAGACATAGATGTGGAGAGGGAAGGGAAGGGATTATACTCATTTGACTCAAACTCCGGCATCGTGCGAGGTGTCCGCCGCGCCACCAACAACTTCACGACCGAAACGATGGATTCTGCTATTTTACAGATCTTAATCGGGGAGTTCGGGGACCCCAACTGTAGCCTCATAGATGTTTTTCAGGACACTTTCTACGAAAATGCATCTTTTTCCTTAAAGAATATAGACGGTACGGGTCTTTAAACCTAATTCACGTCCGTCTTGTTTTTCATCGCCTCTTCTGCTTAATATATCACTTTTGTACATATTTCAATGAAATGTTGCCATGTGTTTTAAGGTTTGTATTGCAATGCCACTACTGACGAGATCGGGACATGCTGGCCGCGCAGTACCAGCGGCCGGATGGTGGAAAGACCGTGCCCGGAGTACATTAACGGAGTGAAATACAACACCACACGTAAGTTCACTTCCAGATACCTCCTATATGCCGATTTCACGTTTTGCTATTCAAAATCATTGCAATGTGTATTATACCCGCTTCTGTGCGTCTGGAGTTATTTATTAAAAATGCAATATGAATAATGTATTAATAATTTTGCAAAATTGCGAATATGCTGTTTAAGTTCTATTTCAATGCGATGGCAAGCGCGTGAGAAAGCTGAGGCGCATCTGGACCTACTTTTGTTTGACAGATCCGAGCGAGTCCTACTCCTGTGAACGGGGAGCTGTCCATTGTACCGCAAATTTAACGTCCTATAAAAAAGACGAGTCACATCGGACGCATTAAATATAAATACACAGGATTTGCTGATTATTGGCGCAGTTGAAATATAGGAGATATTGAATGTATATGAATGATGCTGTAGATCTCTCGATCATGTAAAAACTGAGCAATTTCCACTGTAAATCGCGATAATCTGGAGTAAAGCTTCTCCGCCAGACTGATATTATGAGATGAAAGAATGCGTATCGATAAAGTTTACAAACCGGTCTTTTACTACCCATTAATGATTTGCCACAAAAATGATAAGTATGACTAAGTTATTCGGTCAGTAGGGCGCGTTCTTTTAATAGTTTAACTGGGAGGAGTATAAAATAAGCCATTATTGCGGACCATTTGGGATGTTCTGCAGATAACAGGCATTTCTTACTGTCAAACTGACGACAGGAGGGCGTATCTCAGATCAACTCATTACCGCGAGCTTTTTTTAGATATTCATAAAATGTGCCATTGTATAGGCACTTAGGAATTTCTTTTTGAGGCAGTTGAAGTTTGCTTCTCGTTTCATTAGAAATGGTCGCAAATTAGCGCTCTTTGGGCAACTTGTTTATATAATGTGGTTTATGTATACGAAGCATTTGCTTATTTATAAATATCAAAGCTCAGTAGATATCAGACCTAGTAACTTATTTTGAAGTTTTAAATTAATTTAGCTGACATCTTTCTCTCGTTACTTTACCTGCTGCTCGATATGATCATTTCCCATAATCCACCATGATTAAATTTAAATACACAGCTACAACTGATGACTCTAATGGACAATACATAGATAAACCATCCATCATATTCCTTTACAGTATGTCATAGCAGACAGGTTCACTGCTATAATACAGTCACATAACGGTAGTAATGAGTAATGAAAAGCTTATTGGTGGAATTACTCAATCTCTGTAATTATCAATTAGATTGATAACTGATGATTAATTTTCACCACTTTTCTGCCCAGTCACTGGGTTTTTGTTGTCATTCATTCATTCAATCAATCAATCCATCCATCCATCAATCAATCAATCCATCCATCAATCCATCAATCAGTTGACAGATGGCATAACTGACAAACACCATATTGAACTAACCATTCCGTTAACTCACCTTAAACTTTACATGACTATCAGTTCAAATCCAGAATGGTGAGTGAGAATGGTTGTAATAATTCATATAGCTAAAATTCTGGTACCCACCATGTTCAAACTGTTTAATTGGCTTTTCCCTGCCAAAAGAAAAAATCATTCACACCATGGTTATGTAAGATTAGGCTATCCAGAGAAGTTTTCTCTTTTATAATAAATACATATTAAAAGAGGGGAAAAGGCATTTTACTAAAGAGGTTCATGTATTTTTAAGACAGGGTCTATATTTCTCTTGGCTCTTTTAACATGATATATTTAGAAAGGACTTTGATCTTGAGTAGTTCTTGTTATGGCACAAATTATTGTCTATTGATATTACAACTGAGCACCAATGTTTTGAGTGCCGGGAGCTGTTTGAACTGCTAAACCTGAAACTAAGCCAATTCATTACTTTATACTGGGGGAGAGGGCACATTCTGAAGTCTCAGTGATGGAAAAATGAACATTTTTCAGCCTGCAGAACTGCCAAAATAAGCTAATGAATAAAGGATGTATTGTGTGCAGAATTAGCACATGTTGTTTGTTTACTATGCCCAGCGTGGTGGACAAAGATAGCTAATATGCAGAATATTCCAGTCGTTTAGGGGGAATGTCACTGGGGGCTCCTATTGTTTCCTTGGTTGTCACGCATGACAAACTTATAAATTCCTTTGATTAACATGTTTAACAGAAAATTTGCGATTTTTTTTTTTAACTGTTCATGAATTAAAAAAAAACAATTTTGGACATCATTCATTCAAAATTGTTATGCACATTTCTGTTGCATTATGGGAAAAGTATATACAAAATTGAATCTTTACTGGATTGAGTAAAATGGTTATTAATGATGCTTAAATTTTATCACTGTACTTACAAAGATATGTTTACTTTCGGTTTTGTATGTACATCCATCCATCCATCCATCCATTCATCCATCCATCCATCCATCCATTCATCTGTCCGTCTGTCCGTCCGTCCATCCATTCATCCATCATACATACTTCTACATAAGTGCATTCATGTGTAAAATTGCACATGCCCACATTCCTATAAATGCACATGCAGGTCTGAAAAATAATTATTATTAGATATATTTTTCATATTTCATTCATATTTTTCACATTTTCTTTTTTTGCCTACAGCGCATGAGGAAAAGATCCAAACATATTTCAGAACGGGAGCCAAGTAATCACTTAACATTCATGGAATTAAGTGTGAAATTATTCTTTTCACATTAATCCAATCAATGCCAGGTTCCAGGATTAATCAGAGAATTAATTAATTCATCTGCGATGTAATTAACACACTCTGTTGTCCAGATTGAAAGGACACTCGTACCAGCTTCCATTAACAAGGTGAAGTTTCTGCATTGGCATGTTTTATTTAAAGATCACCTTTCTGTACTTCCAGTGTTTGTGCTGCATTAAACTAACAGTGAGGTTCATGGTCACGAACTAGTAATTTTGGGAGCCGGGACACATCAATATTTACTTTGTCATGCTCAGTATTTCATCAGATTTCTGATTGCTATGAAATAAAATACACAGAAAGTGTCAAAGCTCTTGTGAAAATATGTAATTTCTAGGGTTGTCTAGTTTCATGTTCGTTAGTCTTATACTGGATTGATCTGTCAAAAAAAAAAGTTTTAAATACATCCGAAATCTCTCACCGCCTATTCAGATAATGACGGCAATCTTGGGTGAAATGAGAAAGTGCCTTTGTGATAGATACCTTATTATTTTTCTATCCACTTACCTGCCTCCCTCCTTAGTCCTTAGTTTCATGGCTAATTTCAAAGCCTCTTTTCAAGACTTTGCCCCAGGAGGAGTGATTTTGACTCTTTGTCTCTCCAGTGCTGCTGCAGTGAGATGACCTTGCAGAGTAACCTGACACTGTCCTTCCGGAGCTTCTTATATGCACTGTGTTTGCGCTCTACATTGCATTTCCTGGACTGATTAGAAAAGAAATTTGTTAAATGAGAATATGGAAAAACGTAACATAGACACTGTGGAATATTTCTATAAATATATTATTTGTTTTTTTTGTAAGAATGAAACTATGGGTGGACTGTTTTGCAAACTGTCAGGGATCTTGCAGAATATTATTCTATTAGCAGTGCGATCACTAGAAATGAGGGTGCAGTCATATCGGGGTGGACAGTCATCGCCATAATGTTATTCCCATGGACGCTTTGCATCTGTCCCTCATTCACAGGAAATTCATAAACTGGCACATTCTTTTTGTCTGGCCCTAAACCCAGTTCCCGGGGGCCATTGAAGTCTATCTGCTTTTCATTTTTTCCCCTCCCTGATAATTTTCTTTTCGAGTTCCGTGTTCTGCTTATCCTTGTCACAGCCATGTGACTCCTGAAATGAGACACCCCCCCCCCCCCCCCCCCACATATAAATGTGATCATCCAGTGTCACCTGCTTGGCGCTTTCAGCTTCACACATGCAGGAGACGCATCACCCAAAGCCTTATGTTCTGCTTCACTCTCATTCACATGAAGCATAATGAATTATTTAGGCTGGGGACTCCGTCCAGAGTCAGTTTCTCTCTTTCTGCTGTCGTTTTGGATCATGCGTTTAAAGACTCTGAATAAATTCAGGTGTCCACGTTTTCTATTATGTAGGTCAGGACTGATAATGGTGGCGATTGATGTCTTGACCTGTATATCTTTTCTGTTATTGACTTTTAATTTGAGCTTTCAGCACTGCTCAGGCAAAACTCTCGCATGTTTTCCAGAAAGGACATTAAGGGGACTCCAGCTCCACTTTAGACGTGATGAAATGGTTCTTCACAAAATTTTCAGAAGTGGATTACAGAGAAATCACAGGGGTGGCCTCAGTAATTTACTTAGACTGAAACTTCATTCTATTCCCTCCTTCTGCTGAAAGATGACGGCTGATTTGTTTCCATGGCAGTACAAATTCCGTTTGGACCTTATTCCTCAAAATACGCATCACTGTGCTTCACTCTCACAACATTTACCCATAATCCTCAAACAGCCCCCTCCCCCTCTCCGAATGCAGTCACTTTCTGCCCAACTCTTTGCTTACCGATTGCTTACTTGACTGAAAGGCAAAACAAAATATTTCCACAGTAAATACTTTTTATGACAATATTAAAATATTCCTGCACGATTCTCTGCTCTTGATCTGTTGGAATCAGTCTTGATGATTGAACCTGATGACGAAAAAAAAAAGCATTGAATTTCTGCACTCCTGGTCCCTTGCAACCCTATTCTGGATATGTGGTTCGGGATGCTGGGGTGGATGTATGGACTGGGATTCTGGTTTACTGGCAGTGCTGAAGGCTGGTGATTGCAATAAGGACTGAAGACAGCGGGGAAGCCAGAACGATACAACCACAGTACCCCAGTGACATTATATAACCGGTATGAGTGATTCCTCATATCATAAAAACTCACAGTCCCCTTTATGAAATTGTGGTGATACTTTTTAAATATAAAAACACTTTACATAAGATTTTACAGCAATCCTATTGTGGTTAAGTACGTTGGATGGATAGATATGTATTGTTACATAATCAAAAGGCAGTCAAATGTCAGTGTCAGGATGGAATTGGTGAGATGGTAAAGGTCAGCCTTTTCTGAGTTCAAATTTTTTGAAGTCCACGTACTGGAGTGCTATGAAATCCACTGTAAATACAGACAAACAAGTGCCTGGCCTTTCACACCTATGGATGAAAAGGTCAGTAACTGAAGGTGTGGCTGTTCTGCATGAAAGCCCATTACAGAGAGCACTGGCGATCAATACTTATCATGGATACCTTGAGAGTTTACCCGCGCCTAATTCACGCTGGAGGGAAATATTTTAGCTTTTTATTTATTTATTTGTTTTTCTTTTACTGCAGTGCATCTAAAATCGTAGAAAAAATCTTGTGGGTTGTGTGTGTGTGTGTGTTTTCAGTCATTTTCGGTACACAGTCAAAACAGCTGCATACCAGTCACTCAAAGGAGAGAAGTGGGTTTCCTTTAAAACTGGTGCCCAGACTGTACTTCTGACAGCGAGATTTACTTAGTTTAAAAACAGGAGCGATTCTCAACACAAGCTCCTTTTTTTAAGAACAGGGGTGAGACACACAGGAGACTGTGAGTCAGGCCTTCACGTGCAATATCAGTGCCTGACCTCACACATGCTCTGCTGGATGAATGGTCAAAAATTCCCACGGACACACTCCACAATCTAGTGGAAAGTCTTCCCAGAAGAGTAGCAGCTGTTATAGAGGGAGTTGGAGTTGGACCCCCCCAAAGAGGGGGTCCAACTCCACATTGATGCCTATGGATTTAGAACGGGATGTCGTAAAGGTTTCTGTAGGTGCAAAGGCAAGGTTTTCCTACACCTTTGTCCATGTAGTGTACTGTAGTAACACATATAGTAACTGCTTGGGATAAAAGGAATCTCGTGATTCATTAATCATGAATAAACATGAGATCAGTATTTCACATGTGTTATTCATGACTTGTTCCTGCAGTAGTTCCTTAGTAGTTCCTTCAGTAGTTCCTTAGTAGTTCCTTCAGTAGTTCCTTAGTAGTTCCTTCAGTAGTTCACAAAGGTTTACAGAATTAACAAATATAGTAACAACTATAGCTCATTAATGATGAAAGGACATGAGATCACTATGTAACTAAGACTGAGTTTGTGGTTAAAATCATAAGTAATAGCAAAATACTATATTATTTGTGCCCCCTCAAGTACAGTGTTACCAATGATTCATTATGGGGTACAGATTAGGTATCTGATAATGTGATATGCTGTATGGTTTCTTTTAAGCTGTGGAGCTCTTTGTGGCTTTGTAACACTAACTACTGCTTTCAACAGACAATTCATTTGCACATATTAGGCCACTCATATGCTAGGAATTTCCCCTGACTTTCTGGCTAGAAAATTCGGTCCTGATATTGTTCCGCGTTTTTGATATTTGAGCACCCAAAAGGTAATTATGGCCTGTTTAGTGTCCTTCTAGCCTTTGGACCTGCCTTTGATTTCAGTAGAAGGTCTGATTCTTCGCTCACGCACCTCGCTCCAGAGTGGTTTGTCCCCGGGACGCGGTACCCTTGCGGAGAAAGTGCTGTTTTTGTGTGGGACTTCAAAGACACAATGCAGCGAAGTCGATAATTCTCTTTTTTCAATGCGAGACTCCCCTCATTGATTTCAGCCACATTTTATGGATAAATAAAACACCATCCGCAGAACTTTTTTTAATGAAGAGTATTCAATTTACACAGAGAGGGAGAAAACGTCAGCATGTGCAGAAGAATGAATAAAACAGCCAAATCTGTTTTAGTCTAGCGCGGAAACTTTGACTGATACGCGAGCTGCACTTTTCCTCGTCTATCCATCAAGCGGCCGACACTGGCTCTCTGGGGTCGTAGGAGCTTGGCACACAAAGCTCGTTTTTCGCTAGCAGTGAATTGCTTGCCCTGATTTGTTTACCCTTTCAAGATCAAGAGTTCCGGTTTGGTAATCCTGTGAGAGATAAAGCCCGCCTCCACCCTGCCTTTGTACCATCTTTCCGAAGCACCAATTTCCTCCCTTGCTGTCAGTGAGAAACATGTGCTGGCATGTGATTTGTAGCTGGTACAATATGTGAGTGTGGCGGGTAGGGAGGGATGGGGGGGGGGGGGGGGTGTT
>JAODJU010000081.1:3165530-3181182 GCA_026776725.1 Gnathonemus echidnorhynchus
GTAGGGAGGGATGGGGGGGGGGGGGGGGTTCTATTTATTACCAAATGTCCCAGCACTGTGATAAAAACCTGTTATTTTGATGTTGTAGGGACAATTTTTTTCCATCCCCACGAAGAGAAACAAATTTTTATAAAAATCTATAACTGCAATCAAAAATGTGAAAAGTCTTTTATTTAGTTTGGTTACTTATGGTTACGGTTGGGTAGGGGTCAAGGTTGTCAATTTCAGGATTAGGGTTTTTCCCATAGAAATGAATAGATGATCATAAAGATGAGAATACAAACATGTTTGTGTGCATGTGCGTGTGTGTGTGTGTTACGCCCCCTGCTCTGGTGTCCCTAGTGTTGAGTTCAGCTGACTGTTGCCCCATATGGGAGGAGAAAGTTGCTGAGGGTGTGTCAGTCTTATCCAATAAATAAGCGAGTCCCTGAAACTGATATATGGGAGGAATCTGCACACGTGTCAGAGAGGTACACCTTTCACACGGCCCATCAGCCCCAGCTGATGACACGACATCGATCGAAACGGGAGCGCGGAGCATCCTGTTCTGTTTAAGGCAAGGTCTCAGGATTAGTTTGAGGATTTGTTCCTGTTCTGGGATCAGTGGTGTCAATGTCGTCCTCTCTGAAGGTAAAAACTACCTATACATTTCCATGCCTGTGCAAAGTTGAACACATGAAGTCATTAGCTGTTTGTTTCTGTCACTATTGGGTGTTTAAGAAGATCACAGTACAGAGATAGCCAACCAGAGAGCAAATAAACCAGTCAAACAGCCGATCGAAGAGCAAATAAACCAATCAGACAGCCGATCGAAGAGCAAATAAACCAATCAGAGAGCAAATACAGATTTCACTACTTATGATGACATATTCCATATTTTAAGTATTTACCTTTTAAGTCTTCAAATATTGAATTGTATTCAATAACATTTTATATATATTTAAAACTATTTGATAGTTGCTCTTAAGTGAGAGCCCACATAAATTGTTGGCTGTGGTATTTTTTGAGCGTCCATAAATTATTCATAAGTGTTTGTCCATCACAGAGCCTGAAGTCTATCCCAGGAACGCAGAGGACGGCGACATCTTGGATGGTGGGTCATTGTAGGGCAAGCAGTCACACACCCAATCGGAGACGGGCCAATTTCGAGGTACCTGAATGTTTTGGAGCGTGGAAGGCAGCCAGGAGACTCAGTGTGAGTCCACACAGAAACACGGAGAGAACACGCAGCCGTGGGGGGGGCGTGTAACTGGAGCAACATGCACTGCATCTGTGCAGTGGTGGCTTAATGGTTAGGGATGTACACTTGCACTTGAAAGGTTTCAGGTTCGAATCCCTGACTTACAAAGTACCACTGAGGTACCCTGAGCTAGGCACTGCTCCCCAGGCGCTGAATTAGCTGCCCCCTGCTATGTCACGATGTCACATATGGGTTAAATGCAGAGGACACGTTTCATTGTTGTGCACTGTGGTGTGTCAACAATGATCACTGATCACTGAATTCTATCTAGGTGCTTTTTCTGTATTAGAGTCTGGCTTAGTAATTAAAAAATTTCACACTTTATTTTAGCCCTCAGTCTTCTTTATTGGTGAGTTTCTTTTTCTTCCAATAGCATTGAAATAGGCAGTGAATTTTAAAGGGGGGATATTTGCTGGGTATACAATTAGTATGCATGGGGTCAGCTAATAACCTGAAAACAAGATGCCTGCTTGCCGTACCGCTGGGTGAATTCATTAAATGCTTCTGCTCCACTGACCAGCGCCCATGGCCTACTGGGTGGAGGGCGTGGATGGGGGGGGGTAGTTTTTTCGGGCATTTGTGTCTATATAAATCCGGGCTCATTGGCAGTCGCCGGATGTGTGCTTCCTGAGCCAGATTTGTGGATTATTGGATGGGGAGTCATTTCTTTTGAATTCCGTGATTCCGTTCTGCGAGTCGACTGACCTCTGATGGTCTCCTTTTGGTGGTAGAGGATGTTTTGAGCCAGATGTAGTTCCGGCCTTAGCTAAGGCAAGGATTCCAGCTACAGACTGGGGGACGGTTAGCAGTAAGGAGGGGGAGCAGTACAATTATTCCAGCAGACGTCTGCGAAGCACAACCGAAAGGAATAAAAACAAACAACGCCAAAAATGTCATTTGGCCAATAAATAAATACTCAGAAATGACAAAAATGATACAGGACGAAGACTGCAGGTTGATAAGACGAGACAGTTCAAGACAAAACAGTGAAATTTAAGAACGAGTAAACAATGCAGTAATTAATAAATATATGCAGTGGCCAAAAGGATGGAAACAGACCACAGTATAGTACAATAAATATTGATAGTTCAATTGATAGTTGATTGAAGTGCAGAAGTGGAATATTGACAATGTGCCATAGAGCGCAACGGTATGCAGGCATAGCAAAGCTCCTGGTTCTCGCACATGGAGTGCGGTCCTGTATGCGTCTCAGTTCTCTGTACTCGCTGAGCGTAATTACACCAGGCACCGGGCATAGCCGTCCCTCGACGCGGCACAGCATGGCCTTTCCGTCATGGCCCATCACTTACGCGTCCGCTACTCTCGGGGTAATGGCTGTTTTCGGCCGCTCCTTTTCCCGGGATTTTCGTTAACGTTATTGAAGTGCTTTTTTTGTCGTTCCCCTGCTGTCATGAAAGCAAAGTAGGCAAATTCCAAGGTGAGAGCGTGTTCCTAAAAGTACGTAGCAACCATGGGTCATTATTCTCCCATATAAGGATAAATAACTAAGAACAATTAACTGGCGCACAAGTTTCTCGAGACCATTCGGAACTACACTATATTGACAAATATTTGCACACATGGCCATTGCACCTACAGAAGCCTTTATGACATCCCATTCTATATCCATAGGCATCAATAGGGAGTTGGTCCCCCTTTTTCAGCAATAAGAGCTGCCACTCTTCTGAGAAGGCTTTTGCAGTGCATCTGTGGGATTTTTTTCTTCCAGAAGAGCATTTGTGAGGTCAGGCACCGATGTTGGATGTGAAGGCCTGGCTCGCGATCTCTGTTCTAGTTCATCCTAAAGGTCTTCAATGCAGTTGAGGTCAGTGCTCTGTCCAGGCCAGTCAAGTTCTTCCACACTAAACTCACCCAATAATGTCTTTATGGACCTTGCTTTGTGCATTGGGGCACAGTCATGCTGGAACAGAAAAGGACCTTCCCTAACCTGTTCCCCAAAAGCATAGGATTGTTCAAAATGTCTTGGTATGCTGAAGCATTAAGTGTTGCCTTCACTGGAACTAACGGGCCTTGCCCAACCCTTAGAAAACAACCCCACACCATTATCCCTCCTCCACCAAGCTGTACGGTTGGCACAGTGCAGTCAGGCAGGTAACGTTCTCCTGGCATCCGCCAAACCCAGACTCGTCCATCACACTGCCAGACAGAGAAGCATGATTCGTCCCTCCACAGATCACGTTTCCACTGCTCCAGTGTCCAGTGGCGGCGAGCTTCACACCGCTCCATCCAACACTTGGCATTGTGAGGCTTGCATGCAGCTGCTTGGCTATGGAAGCCCATTCCATGAAGCTCCTGGTGCACAGTGTTGGGGTTAATATCAGAGGAATTCGTAACCCTGCAGTTATTGAGTCAACAAAGTGTTGCCGACTTCTATACACTATATGCTTCAGCACTCGGTGACCCGCTCTGTTACTTTACGTGGTCTTCCGCTTCATGGCTGAGTTTCTGTTTTTCCTAAATGCTTCCACTTTGCAATAATACCACTTACCATTGACTGTGGAATACCTAGCAGGGAAGAAATTTCACAAACTGACTTATTGCAAGTGTGTCTTATGACACTACCACAATAAATCAACAGATTATACCAAGCAATGAATAATTATTCCGACCAGCAGAACTGCTACAAGGTGGCTCATTGGGCAGTAATGTCGCCTTACACCTGTAGTGTCACAAGTTCATATCTCATCATTTTGTCAAATTTGCAGTATATCTTTTTTCATTTTCTCCCATACTCATGCAGTCGTGTTGGACTCTTTAAAATTGTGTGCCTGTATGTGCTCTCTGATGGACAGGCGTCATATCCAGGGTGTCCCCTGCCTCGTGACCCATTAAGGACAGGCGTCATATCCAGGGTGTCCCCTGCCTCGTGTCCCGTTAAGGACAGGCGTCATATCCAGGGTGTCCCCTGCCTCGTGTCCCGTTAAGGACAGGCATCATATCCAGGGTGTCCCCTGCCTCATGACCCGTTAAGGACAGGCATCATATCCAGGGTGTCCCCTGCCTCGTGTCCCGTTAAGGACAGGCATCATATCCAGAGTGTCCCCTGCCTTGTGCCCTCTGCTGCCTAGAATAAGTTCAGGATTAGCAGTAGTAGTAGTAGATAAGCAGGAGGTTGGACATCAAACAACTTTTTTCACAGCTTTATCTTCCATTTAAGTACCATGAAATGCAGCCATCACACATTTGCTTCTCACGCACAGCCCTCGCTCTCCATACACCTCTAGTGTCTGTGCTCATACTTTCGTTAAACGCTGCTTACGGGGTTCACGACCGCGACAAATGTTCCGCCACGGCCGGCGATTTCACGGCACGAAGCCTGCCTCTTTGCCGCGCGCCGGTGTCCGTGCTCCCCCGTCCCGCATTCCTCCCCGAAGGTGTGTGATTTAGCACGCCAGGGCGGCGCCGCTTCCTCCCAGGTAACCATGCAAATGCGCCTGAAAATGCATCTGAGACGAGTGACCCAGCGGAGAGGTGAATCAGCCGCAGTGCTCGGCAGAGGAGAAGGGCTTCCTTTCGCCTTTGGGTGACGGCGAGTGGAATACTGAGCTTTGAAAACAATTTCCAGAAACATGGCAGCGTTGCGCATTTCTTCAGCAGCCTCATTTTCGTGAGCAGAGGTATTTCGGAATTGCGCATAAAGCGCAATGCTTAACTGACATTTATGGGCGTGTCCAAATCCATTTCGCTATTTTGGTTTTTCCTTGCTTAAGCTATATTCTTTTTCCTATAGTGGTCCATTGAACAGTATGATTACGTGGAAGGACCAGTTGTACTCTATAATAAAACGCATATTAATAAAATTACAAAAAAAACCACTAGTGCACCTCAAGGGCAAATCTGTAATGAGCGTCGTGCACCTGCACGTTTGTAAAAGGTGTCACTTAAATACCGTTTAACAATGAGGCACTAACTTTAGACATATTTTTTTGTTGCTTAAAAGCACAATGTCATTTCGCTGCCTTAAAATACCAATGCGCTGACAGTGTGCCCAGCCACGCCTCATTTAAAGAACACCAGTCCTACAAGCGGAAAGCGGGCACAAAATCATTTGCTATTTTGACGACGTGCCCGCCTGGCACGAAAATGCACAATGAGCTGGTACGAAACCAGCAAAACCACTTTGCGGCAGTGGAAATAGGACCCAGTGGCAACTGGTGGCATTGAGGAGGTAAGAAGACAAAACATTTTCCAACATCGCAATAGTGAATTTTTCCAAAGAAGAGTGAAAATGTGTTTTTCAATGACAATAAAATTTCAGTAATGAGTTTTTTCCAAGTTACTTATTTCATAGTCTAATCTTAAACATAGAGGTACTACCTCCTCTCGCTCTATAGACTAGCCATCGCTGTTGAGCTCAGATAAAAAGCCCGTTCACTGACTTACGCCTAAGGAAAAGGAACTACGACACATTTCTGTCTTGTCTCCAGAGACGACATGCCGGGCTTCTCGCCCCATCTGCAGACCAGCTGCCCGCCCACTTCCATTCCTAACTAAACCCAAGATGGCCGACTTGTGCTGTGTTCCCAGTCTGATCATAGCTGCATCCATCTGTTCAGGGGGGCTAGGCTGGACCGTGGTCAAAAAGAAAAATATATATATATTAAGAGGCATGGGGTTCTTCGCAATAGATTTCATATACTGGGGGGGGCTTGGGGTATATTTCGTCGATTGGGAGGGGGTCCCCATTGGTTCTCTTATGCCAGTCTAGGCCCCCTCCTGCTGATCTGCCTATGCCTAAATCCAGCATTAAGACTGATACCCCCTCAACCAAACCAAACAGAGTCTCTGTTCCATTCTTCTGCCTGTGTGGCGTGGATCAGTTCCTCAGCCAGAGCAAGTCTTCTCAAATGTTTGCTTCTCTGCTTGACCAGACACCCTTTTTTAACGGTGGCATGTCATTCTGGAGCAAAGACTCTTCACAAGGGCACCCTAAGCGCCAAGAATCTTTGGGTAGCCGTGTGTACCGGCTCTGCGTAAGTTTTAATATTTCATGAGTGTGTTTTCACGGCTGCGGAGCCTCTGTGGTCCCCCACTGTGAGATGTGCCCTTTAAGAGGGGAGCGAAGGGCTGGCAGGCCACCAAGCCAGAGCTCGCGGTCTAATCTGCAGATGGGCTGCCGCTGAGCACGGGCGTCAGGTGAAGTGTAAATACAGGCGCCGTCAGCGCTGACAGGGTCACACGGGGGGGCTCGGGGGGGGGGTGCAGCGTGTGACCAGTGGTATGTATCTGAAGTTGGCATCAGAATGGCATCCACTGATCACCGACAGCTTGTGGGTGCCGGAAAAACATTGATGTCGTTAGCATTAGCATTAGCATTCCTTCGTGACGATGTCGTCGATTCTATCCCTTCGTCTCAGCGGCCCGGCGGTCTCCCGAGTGGCCAATCCCGTCACCTCCTGGGCTGTGATCTGTGTTCAAGCTGCGGCTCATTTGAATTCCGCTGCGCTCGTTCTCACGCCGCATTGTTTGTCTCGCAGAGCCAGTTAGAGCGTGCGGTGCTTTGCCAGGGAAGTGGGCGGTGCGGACGTTGGTGTTGGGCTCTCGGGATTGAGAGAAGATCCAGCTTCAGAGACCCCAAGGAGACATCTCCTGCCTCGTGTAGCGTGACGCCATCAGAGGCTGATTCTCCTATTATTCAAACCTAAGTCCTATGAGCTTATCTGGCGAACCCTTAGTCTTGATTGTGATTGAGTTCATCATATTTTTAGCCGGACGTAATTAACTGGGCTAATATTCATTGAAGCTGAGCTTAGTATGATTCTGACGTCCTGTTGCTCAGGTCCTATTGCCAGGAACCCCCCCCCCCGGCCGTGCAAGGTTGTCCCTAACGACGATAAGCACATTGGCAAATTAATTCACCTGCAAGGCTCACATTTAATTTACAGCTATAATGGCCACAGTTTAAACCCTATAATATTGCGCATGTGGAATCCTGGGAGATAGACGATGTGGGAGGAGTCTGATATGCAAATTAAGTGCTCTGTTTAAAACCGCCAGGCTTATTACTTATATTTGTAATTTTCCGGACGCGGGAAGTAAAGGAAAATGCCGATCTGATTACAACAGCCATTTTCTTAGTGCATGAGCTTAGATGTGGATGATGTACAACTTGCAGAGGGATAAAAGCAGATATTTCAGAGTTTCAAACACACATCAGCAGGAGTAGGATGGGTGAGATGTCCTCTGTATTTCTGGCTGTGCCCTGGACCCACATAAATGAGACAAATAGCATTTATAACTGTCACACCATTTTGTCCTCGTTCGTTTACGTTGAAGGTCCTTCATGGAAAACACTGTTTATTTACCCAAAACTGGAAGCTTGTGCTCCTGCATCAGCAGGGACAGAACATCTCAGTCTGTAAGGTCTGGAGTGTACCAATTAAAACCCCTCATTGTGATATATATTATTCTCCAATAATGTCAGATGAGTTGATATCTCCTTTAGATTTGTATGGAAATCTACAGTTTATTTTTGACTATTTGACTATTTTTGCCTTTTCACTACCTCCTGGCAAAGTTGCACAGCGACTGAATAATTCCCGATAAATCAACTCTTCCACTCGTGTTCCTCTCCTCCTCCTTGGTGCTGAAGGAGAGATATGGCAGGGAGAGGAGAAACGCAGAGGTGTACCTCAGATAAAGGGGCCCGGCGGCCTATTTATTGGAACAGGAAGGAGCCCAGGAGGGATTTTAGAGTTTAGATAATGACGCCCGCCGCTCATTTCTCACCCCCTAAGTTCCAGAGCATAAAGGAGAGGGGGATGACTGTTTTTCAGTGGATAGCAGTCATTCGCCTTTAGTGAAGTAAATCTGAGGTCTCTGAAGGATTCTTTTAAATGTGACTCTGCGGAGTTTCTGAAATGATGAGGAAATGGGCTTCATTTGCGCCCTCTTTTTGTGCCCCTGTTGACGAGTGTTCTCCCTTAATCCGATGACACGGTAACCCCTCGCCGGCGAGTCGCTTACCCACTCGGGCCATTGAACAGCGACACAATGCGCATTGAGTTTGGCACAATCCAGGGCTGCAAAGCCATTGGCTCAGACAGACTATTTGCTCTCCCCCCTCGTGCGTCCCACTAACTGCCTGTTTTGTGTTAGGCCCTGGCAAACATGTATTGGCATCCTACATGACAAGAATTTATATTACATTACTTATGTCAGGCACCTGTCTTCATTTTCATAAATTAACATTAAAACGTATGTTTGATTACAGCACAAAATACAGTTTTCTTAATTTACGTGACACAAATGTGCTCTTAAAAACCACAGTGCTATTTTTGTCTATGCTCCTCACAGATATACTCTAATTCCATCTTTTATTTTTAGTTATTTGTGTGTCTGAAGATAAATCACTGCAATGAAAATTGTGTTTTCCACTTGTAAGCTGTAAACTCTACTGCTCATTCGCAGTTAATTAAACATGCATGACGACAGTATATGCCTGAAGGCACGGCGAAAACGAATCACTCCTGACAAATCGCTGCCTTTGCAGTCAAATACAGAATTGAAATTGAATTGAAATTCCTTTCAATTGGGCACAATGATATCAAAGGATAAAACATAATGGAATTCAAATTCAGAATGATCCATTTGCATTATTTAAATTATTTTTAAAGTCTAATATTAGCATTTTTCACACTTCTGCTTAAAATAGGCCCAAGTTCGAGCAGCTCTGCTATCAAAAACTAATTGCAATGTGAATTTCCAAGATAAGCTGCATATCTGTGAAATCTTTTTGTGAACATTAAACTCCAACTGACGTGCCTTTGCGGAAATTAAAAATGTCATGCGGACTGATTAATTATACTTCACTGACAGTTTACAATGGAAATCATTCAAAATACTACATGGATTTAAATGATAAAAATGGCAAATACGTGTTTTGCATACGTGTATATCTTTTCTAATGCAACCCTGAGCTCCTCTCTAGCCCTGCTACTGAAGTAGAGCATCACATTCACACGTTTGTTCCCCACGACGTTTCCTGAAAGGCGGTGATCGCTCCGCCAGCTGTGTAACAGTGTCTCCTGAAAGGCACTAATTTTAGACACTTATATAAAAAAATAGGACCTATGTCCCATTTAAATAACCACACAAGCAGCCAGAATACACTAAGCAGATACTCCATTAACTAAATTAAATAAAGAACCTTTGTGTAGAAAGAGTGTGGATATTTTCTGGATGGCAGCTTTTTATAAATATTCCGTTAGTACTGTCAGCTTAATGTAACACGAGTTCTCTTTTCAAATAATCGATAAATTGCCCTTAACCATTTTTTTGCCTCCCCCACCTTTTTTACATGCATATTAATTCCTGTTTCCTGTCCAACTGTGAATTTAAGGCTGGAATATCGTCCGTCCGCCTAAACGGCTTCCCTCACGCGCCACAAAATGCGACGAGTCTGGAAATGCGCCGTTGCAGCCGTGAACGAGCAGTGACTGTGACAGATGGAGGGGAAGCTGTTTAATTTTACATGGAGCAATAAAAGCTCCACCTTATAAGATCTAACAAGTGTCTCCTTTATGGCTTTTGTGCGTTTGATGCTTGAATAGCATGCATGACGAATGAGCCTGTCTGATCTTAGCACTAAGTGCGGGTTATGACTGTTTATAGCAGAATAAAGCCTCGCGGTACAATAACATATCTTTCCAGATGAGTATTATCATTACCATACTTATCATCTTGTTCACTGGAAGACGAACAAATTCCCTGTCATTTTAAGCACTTTCTTCAACTGCAACCAATAGAATTGCAATTAAGACGTAGCTGCTTTATTTTTTATTTTATATCTTTTTGCCACACCACCGCCAACCAATTTATTTTTCATCTGAATCAGTGTTTTATCTCTTTTAATAAACGGTAAACGGTACTTGAAAACAAAGTTAAAAAAACAAGCAATTTACAAGAAGGATGTGGTCAAAAACGATTTACTGTGAGTGTGAAATGCAACTACAGTTTAATGCAAAAGCAAAGGCAGACCTTTCGCTTGCTCATACCCGTCACTGACTTTCCTCGAACCCGTGTTCGCTGCCAAAGGGCTGCCTGCCCTGTATATACACCGTAGCGGTGCTGTCGTGCGAGAAGTGACACTGTGGACGCCCTTCTTGTTTATTTCATGGCCGCGTTTGCGAGAGAGAACTCGAAGTGCCAAGGCGACAGACCTATTGCCTGTTCAAATATATTGGTAAAACTACCATTTCGCTCGGTAAGCTTCAGTAATAAAAGTTTAATGGCTCATGGTTTAATGCTAATTAAATGCATTAAACATAATGGCAGGAGAGGTGAAGGGGGTCACTTTATATGGGTCAAAAGAAACAATAAACGTAATTAAATATCATTTTGCTGAGCGATCTAACATTTAGATTGCATAAACAGAAAGCCGATCTACTAGCTGTTCATTCATCATCCCGCATCCAGCCCCATCTATGAAATTGTAGGATGCCTGCAGTTCAAGGTGCTTTATTACTGTGCAATCATGTGCTAATTACTGTCAAATCCCAGATGCCCCCGAAGCACAGGGCTAGGACACGCCCCCTTTGCTTTCGAAATCACATGATCGGCGCGACGTCACGAGGTCGAGCTTATTGAAGTGCCCTGTATAGGATTGCGTACTTAACAGAGTCATAAAGAGTAAAATGAAAACGGATCAGGGTGATTTTTGTCTAGATCTCAGGATCCTTGTTCAGTTTCCTAATGGCTGTGATCCCTAATCCCACTTCGGCTGACGCTATACCCATCGGACAAACATGTTGCAAAGCACTCCGGTGTGTCACTAAACTCTGGCCTTGTTTATTGTAGTCCTCTTAGAAGACAGATCGCAGCTTTTTTCAGGGCCTTGATAATTAGAAATTTAAATTTTCTATAATGCAGTGCAGGACGTGCAGATAGATAAAAGGGGATTTGAGGGGGGTAATTTTTTTTAATGACATAATGTTTTTGTAAGTGTTCTTGGAAAAAGGGGATAAAGCCAGCAAAAAATGAGGGGAAAAGTAGGTAATCGTTCATTTCAAATACGATTACAGAAAAAGCTTTTAAAGGTAAGCAAATAATTCCGGGAGCCTGCATAAATGCCTCCCATTAATTTAATAGAAGCGAAACTGAGGTTTGGTTACAGTTTCTAAAAAAGCAATCAGCATTCTCCAAGAGTCTGTCTGGGAACATGACATGACCTACAGTAATAAGCAGCGATGTTTTTAACAATTGTCATTTTTAAAAACCGATGTGAGTAATAGATCACCTTTAGGTGCTGAATGAATGGATACATTCCTTTCTTTTGTTGGTGACAAGTTCTGCATTGTATCTGGAAAATCTCCTAATTTAACTGTAGTCTGTTGAAAACATAAAGTATCTGAAAATTGTTTGAATAAATTAGTTCAAATCTAAGCTGAAATAAAAAGTCTGGTGTATTTTTTTTTTTTTTACATTAACTGGAAACACACACATACACAATAATTTATATTCTATAATAATTTATATATTATGTATGTATATATAAACAAACGATGGTATTTGTGGTCAACGTTCTGATGTAATTAAATGGAAATAATATTGAGCGGAAAATCACTTATTTTGAATGCCTGTACTTTAATTTTGTTGATCGAAGGTGTCACATGTCTGTTGATTCTTGCACCCCCCTGACCCCCCACCTGAGTCTAATGTATCATTCCTCGGGTGCCTTTACGACATCCTGGGCAGTCCGTTGCATATTAGCTGAGAGATGCCAGAAATTAAAACTGAAAATAAAAAATAAAATCTGAAGTAAGCCACTCCAATGTAAAAAGACACAGTCTAATAAATTAAGCAATATTATTTGCCTATATAGGGCTTCAAATCTCTCTCCTTTCAAGGTCGATTTAAATGCCGTGCAGTTTGAGGCAGACTGCTTTATTTGTGAAAGGTCGCTGAAAAAGCCATTCAAGAATGCTCTGCTTGTCTATTGATAACCAAGGAAAATGTGCCGGGACGAGATAACAATGTCGGGTGGCTTTCTGCCGTCTCCATGAATTTATGATCATTTTCCATCTTCCAGGAAATGCTTACCGGGAATGCATGGAGAACGGCACCTGGGCCTTTAAGAGTAACTACTCCGGCTGCGAACCCATATTGGAGGAAAAGGTTTCTGTCCACCATATTCTGTCATGCCCAGTAGCTGATTTTGGGCCAAAGTTCACAAAAATGAATCACTCAACACACAGAGCTTTGATTTTTCTATTTTCCTCATTCATTGCATTAAACATTCTGCTTATATATTATATAAAAATGATCTTTGGCATTTTTACTCCGAGATCTGCATTTGTTAATAATAGCAAATTGTTACAGATAAACAGTCATACTGAATATACTTTTGGTTGTTTGTGCCAAGTACCCAAAGCTGTGAAGGACAGGGTGTTTGGAAAATGGCACAGAACTCAATTTCCCACACATTTAAGTAAAAGAATAGAGCAGACATCAGGGAAAACTCTCTGATACGATTTTTTGTTGGAGAGTAGTCAGGAGATCTTTTCTTGTGACAAAGAACATCGATGCAAAGCAGTCTAAGTCTTAGACTCCCTGATCAGTCAAAGCCAGAGGCAACACAAAATGTAAATCTTAGCAAATAACGGGCCCCTGTTCTTTTGTTTGTAACATATTTGTAAGGATATAGAATGTTTGTGATTGATGTGTTGCACATTATGTCACCCAGGATATGTACATTAAGCTTAAACTGTTTTTCCTTTTCATTTGTCGCCAAATGACCGTCAGAGGAAATACCCCATGCACTACAAGATTGCTCTCATCATCAACTACTTAGGTCACTGCATATCCGTTGGAGCTCTTGTCGTGGCCTTCGTACTTTTCCTGTGCTTGCGGTGAGTACAACCTTATGTTAGTTCAATGTTTCCCAACCGGTCCTCGGAGACCCCTAATCCGGTCCGTGTTTTTGCTCCCTCCCAGCTCCCTGCCAGACAGTCCACATTTTTGCTCCCTGCCAGACAGTCCACATTTTTGCTCCCTCCCGGCTCTCTGCCAGTCAGTCCACATTTTTGCTCCCTCCCGGCTCTCTGCCAGTCAGTCCACATTTTTGCTCCCTCCCGGCTCTCTGCCAGACAGTCCACATTTTCGCTCCCTCTCAGCTCCCTAGAGGGAGCAGAAACGTGGACTGTCTGTAGGTCCCTGAGGACCAGATTAAGAAACGTGTCAGGTGGTACTCTTACAAACATGGCACATTTAATCACTGATACAGGTTCTGTTGTAAGTAATTAACTGCAAACCACATGGGCATTTTTAACTATATATTTTTATGTCTTGAATTCTCATGCCTAGATTTTACTGCCTTATAGAGTTTTGCTTGTGTGTCTTATGTTCCATATGTTGTACCAGTGGAGTCAGAAGCATTTTGAATGTGGGGGGGACACACTGGCATAAAACTAATATTTTATGTTAAATGTGGGGGGTCCAATTGAATAATTATGAAATATGAGGGGGACACATCCCCCTCAGATTTAATGACGGTGACGTCCATGTGTTGTACATATTTAAATTATATTTCTTACTGTTTTTGGACTATAACCAAGAGGAACGAAATTTCATCTTTCATCTTTCTGTATGATTCACGCATCACTGAACTGAGCTGACAATAATGATACTTTGACTTGACATTTTAAAAAGGCAACAGCAGCAAATGTGTTTGCCAGTTTATTTGATCATTGACTAGTGTTAACACCCTCACGGAGAGCGGCCTTTAAAGGGCCAGGCCAGACCTGCGGCTCTTCAGAGAGAAACCCTCATCTTGATGCTGCACAAATGTTCTGGCAACTTAGATCAAAACCTGGAAATGTTACATTACCACCACCCAGAATTCACAATAAAGTCACTTGTAAATCAGTGGTATTGGTTCCAGTAATCAAGTTTTCAAATTGAAAATACATTGCTTCATTCTGAAGAGCTCTGTAGGATCAGAGTAAGGCAGCTAAATTAATTCTGTCATATTTAGGCAGTGTTTCTATATCCATGGGAGATGGCTTGTTGGAGTTTTACTTGCACAATAATGTTTCGAGGGCAGAATGAAAAATTATTGGTTCAGGGAAATAATCATACTGTAGAGGAGGTGGGTTCAAGCAACTAGAGGAGGTGGGATCAACCAATCATATGTATTGGTCCAGCCTCCACTAGCTGTTTAGCCCCACCTCCTCTACAATTTGATTGGTTATCTCTCTGAACCAATCATTTTTTGTTCTGTCCTCATAACATCTTTGTGTAAGTAAAACTGGGAGCTGGTAGATGATGGAAGAACAAATACGGCAACTCGAGCTTTCTGATTTTCAGACTTGCATTCATCATCCAAAATTCAGCCATCCAGAATTCCGGTGTTTACAACGTGCAGATAAGATCTGACAGCACTGTCGGCTCTAGTAGGGAGGCTCCACCTATACAAAGACCATACTGAGTTGTGCATTTTGTCCTTGAAGAGTGCAGTATTAATGTTCATCTTGCACAAGCCTGCATTTACAAATATGGCTACGCTTTGTGAACAGAAAAATTAAGAAAAATAATCACGGCTCTCTGTAACACTAAGCTTTAAGCTATCTTTATTTTTTCTTGCAACCATGCAATTTTTCAGTTAGCTACACTAAAAAACTGCTTCTGCACTGGTGCATCTTAATTGCACGTTTAACACATATCTAAGCACCCAAAACAGACTGGGCGGAAAATTTGCAGGTCCACTAGTCCAACAAAATTTAAGCTGTTTTACTTTTTAATCCAAATGTAATTTGCATATTAACATTACAGACTTACATAGTTATAAAAAGGACTTCTTCTTAAATAATTAACTTGATAAATTTAGAAATGTACTTGCTATATGTATTAAGTTTAAAGTAGTCATACTCATAAGCCTCGTAAAGCTAACGGTCCAATGTTCAGAGTGATAGATCGAGAAAGACTTGCACATGAATAAGAGAGATGTTTTTAGTTAACTTACGGTTCTTAAAAAAGGTTCCTCGGCAAAGACTACTGTTTGGGAACGTGCACCAGAGAACCACTTTGAGTGTGCACAAGAGCGTAAAAGGCTCGAGGCAAAATGTGTCTTTCTGGGTAGAACTATTAATGTCAGGCTGAATAGTTCCCCAAGTGAGAGGAATTCTCCAAGAGATGCTTAGCGTCGAAGAAAAGCAACAACGTAGAGCAGCTGAAAGTTCTGGAGCAGTGAAAAATAACAGATCCGTGTGTTGATTTACGTTTTTTTTTTCTCCCTATGAAGGAGCATTAGATGCCTACGCAACATTATCCACTGGAACCTGATCACCACCTTCATTTTGAGGAACGTAATGTGGTTTCTTCTGCAGCTGATCGACCACAATATTCACGAGAGCAATGAGGTACCTCAGCCTTTTGCCCCCGGTACACTTTGCA
>JAODJU010000081.1:3181275-3199113 GCA_026776725.1 Gnathonemus echidnorhynchus
CCACTCTCTACTCACCATGCAGCTTGTTGGCATCGCATGACTCAGGACCTCACAGCATCTTTGCAGCTGAAGTTATGCTGTTATGAAAATGCTTCCCAGTAAATGTGCATTTGCATCCCATTAAAATTCTCTCAGCATCAGATAATCTGTCATTTAATACAAACATTTACGTCTTGCGTCCAACAACAACAGCGAATCCTTTGAAGGGATCCGGAGTATAGATTCAGTGTCTTGATTTTAGACAGTCTTGAATAGGTGTTCTGTTCAAGGTCTAAATAGCCCTGAGTCAAAAATGTGGATATCTGCTAGCAATAATGATCTGATTCTAACGAGCAAACAACCTCATTTTCAAGTAATCTGTCCTGAAGTAAGGTCACGTTCGTCCATCTTCACACTCAGTTTTAAGAAACTAACTTTAATGAGCGGTGCCGCTCTACAACAATCCGCAAAGCGTTTAGCATGTACAAACATGCAGTGCTACATTATATCAAACTGGGCCATGTTTCCCAAAGGAATTTGTAGTGGCACACAGGATAGTAAATTCTAATAAAGTCAATTTAATTCATAATCATGGCACTCATACTTCTGGGAAGCAGACTTTTAATTTGTTTTCTTTTTGCATTCATGAACATTGAGATGATTTTTTTTGCATAATATGAAAATCATAATCAGTGAAAATTATACAGTGCAAATGTCTTAGGCAGTCAAAGAAGATGTTTAAGGCTATTCATCTGGGTAGTATGTGTATTTTATCTTAGAAAAAAAAAAAACAATTTAACATTGAAACATGCAAATTAAGAGCAACGCAATAAAAACTAACAAAATATCTGCTCTCCAAAACGTTGCTGATAGCTCCTTGGATGGCTAGATGAACACCGCTTCAGTTCCCAGACCTCTCCTCAGGGGCTTGTCACCCATTCTGTGTGTTCTTCACGTTTCGCAACCAATAAACAGTCAGTGAAGGATTGATTGGTCACACGAGGTGTGCCAGTGGTCAGCTCAAAAAACACATGGGTGTATTGGATGCAAACGCTGGGGTGACTTTAGGAGAGGTTTTGAAATGACTACGCTAACGCGCTTTGACAGGCATCATAGTGTTGCACAATTTCCTTTGGCTGCTTAAGACTTTTGCTCCCTACTGCATTTCCCCTCTTTTATTTTACAGCCTTGGTGTCGCCTTATCACGACAATATATAATTATTTCGTGGTGACCAACTTTTTCTGGATGTTCGTGGAAGGATGCTACCTTCATACAGCCATAGTGATGACGTATTCGACCGACAAGCTTAGGAAGTGGGTTTTCCTTTTCATCGGCTGGTGTAAGTATTTGTCTCATTTACTTTTTATAGTTTTCCCTCACAATGTGTGATTAGCTCTACAGCTCACGTCCGGAGATCTGCCGTAACACAAGCTAGACGGCTTTTTATTCATTCTACCTGTAAATGCTTGTGTTTAGAAGAAGGGTTTTGATGAGACTGAAAAGCGGCGCATGCAAATTTTCCTTACCTATGATTAGTGCTGTTGCCAAATGATCGCGAATTTAGAGATAGTTAACACGGACTAAAGTCTTTAAAGATCCCTGATTGAGGTGCTTTTCAGTCCGCGTGTGACTGTGTGAATTAGATATGCTTATATTGAGCTAAAGTGTGAGGCTTACACTCGGCTCGTATCGGCGCCTGACTCACATGTGGAAGTGATTTATGTGTATGTGTGTATATATAGTGCTGGCTGTCAAAGAAACAGGAGATGCCAATGCAGAGTAAAATAATAATTCATTTCGTAATATGCAGCTGTCATGGACATGAAAATTGGGTTTGCTGCTTTCCTGGGTACATGTCCGTGAGCCACTCTCAGCATGTGAAAATTAATAAAAGTAAACGCTGGGAAAATTCACCATGCCGGGAGTGACAGACAGTGTTTTGCTGGCTGGGAGAGCTTCCGGAATATTCCTCTGCATTGCTGTGACAGGAGGAATTGCTTTTAGTCACCGGTATTTATAACAGAGCTGCCATCGCATTGTCTCTGTGTGGGAACGTGTCACAAGCGTTGGCATGACGACCCGCTAGCCAGCGGTCTGTACTGCAGGCGTCCACCTTCAGAGACCCTCGTGCTTAACCCGGCTCTCCACCACAGATCTCTGGGCACCAAACACGGAGCAGACACTTCACGGTCTACCCTACAAGTCATAGCTGACAGTGCTAATTAAACACTGACAGTCTGTACAAGAATCCTGAAGGCTTTCTGAGTATAAACAGTCAATCCAAAGAAGCTCATTTATCAATATGTAAGACAAAACCACACAACAGTATCTATACTTATAATGACTTATAAATTATGTATTTGATGGTGGTGCATGTTGCATTATACGAATTGCATTACAGCTGATTTCTGAACTGAATCATGTTCTAACAGGGATAATACACAGGAATACAGGCAACTGAGATCAGTGTTCATAGTTCCTCACAGACTCATAGCCAAGCTAACATCATCCCTTCGCTAACTTCCTGGCTCTTTCTCATTACTGACTGTTCCATTGGCTTCTCTTGTTGCTGTCGGCTGCTCTGTTCTTTACATTGAAAGTAGACTTAGTTCCTACTCGATTCTCTTGAGCGATATTTATTTGCAGACATTTTCTGATGTCGGATTTTAAGTGTTTGTATGATGCTCATTAGCAGAACTATCTTGCAACCCTTGAACTTCTAAGGGTTCTCGTCCAACTTCACTCAAGAGGGATTCTTTTTTCTGGAGAATTTCCTACCGTTAGCCGAGGAACAGATAGATTAAGCATATATTGTCGTGTTGTCTCACAGGTATTCCGTGTCCAATCATTGTGGCCTGGGCTATTGGAAAACTCTACAATGAGGATGAACAGTAAGTGAATGCCTCTGTACTGCAGACTACTGTATATGTGAAGATATTTGTTGTGTCTCAATTCACTGGATACTTTTAGACAGATAACTTCAAAGGGGGCTCAGGGTTTAGGTCAAATTGATAAATATTTAAATTTAGTCAAAGTCTGTTTATGTGAAGACATACATCCTACTGTAGAGCAGCAAAACATTTTATTAATCATTTTATTAATGTGATCAGGCAAATAATCCCAAAAACGCAAGGTGATAAACCAAAAACCCAATTCAGTATCTGTGTATTTTTGTGCCAATTTAGCCGGGATCTCCGCTGCAAACTCCCAGCGTTCCTGGGTTTTGCAGAACCGGCTCCGTATATGACAGAGCATCACTCAGCGTCTCTGGGCTAATATGCACATTTCATGTCTGACCACCTGATGTGAGAAAGGAGGTGTTTCTCCACAGTGACGTTTTATACCTTAAAAATACTGCTGAATTTTTAGCTTTTGACTATCTACATCACAATCAGGTCTGAAATGTGCTAGGCAGCAAATTCATTCTTAACAGATATAGGCTTCTATATTAGCAGTCTGCTATATATAAATAAAGCTCTCGGTTTTGCCAGTTTACTCATGTACCATGTATGGGTTTATGTCTCTGCTCCCTGACCTCGACCCCCAGCGGAATTCCTTCGTTGGCCACTTTTAGAGAGATCGCTTCATCACAATACCATCTGTCGTCCCAGCTGTGCAACATCAGCCTCATAAAACAACGGAACAAAGAGATCAAACCATTAACAATGACGAATAAAAAAAAAAAAAAAACCCAGATCACGTTGTAGTTACATTATATGAAAACTAATGGATGTCACACATTTTGAATTTTCCATAGATTTTGTCCAGAATAAATGTTATATAAGTAATAGCGTGCAGGATTCATTTTATTTTTGAAAGTAAATAAATCCCTAAAGGTGGCACGGCGTCTCAAACTTCCAGATCTCAGGGTTTGAATCCCTTTCCTGTGCATCAGTTTGCACATTCTCCCACAGTCCAAAGACATGCATTTAGGCTAACTGCATCTCTAAATTGCCCATGGAGTATGACCATGCATGTGTCCTGTGCTGGACTGGCATCCCGTCCAGGGTGTCCCCAGCCTTGTGCACTGCGACGGACAGGCATCCAGTACTGGGTGTTCCCAGTCTTGTGCACTGCATCGGACAAGCATCCAGTACAGGGTGTTCCCAGTCTTGTGCACTGCGACGGACTGGCATCCCATCCAGGGTGTCCCCAGCTTTGTGCACTGCGTCGGACAGGCATCCAGTACTGGGTGTTCCCAGCCTTGTGCACTGCATCGGACAAGCATCCAGTACTGGGTGTTCCCAGCCTTGTGCACTGCGACGGACTGGCATCCCGTCCAGGGTGTCCCCAGCCTTGTGCACTGCGACGGACTGGCATCCCGTCCAGGGTGTCCCCAGCCCTGTGCACTGCGACGGACTGGCATCCCATCCAGGGTGTCCCCAGCCTTGTGCACTGTCCTGCCTGGGATAGGTTCCAGGTGACCAGAACAAACATAAGATTAAAAAGTTTACTCTTTTAACAAAGAAATAGTCGAGTTGTATTCACTTTTTCCTTGAATTCCTGTTCGCATTTCTTCATTTGAATACCCATTTGACACGTGATTTGTTCATTTGGAAGACAAATTTATATGCTGTGTCCTTATTAACAACCAGTACCAGATATTTCCAGTGAAGCAGATCACATTCATTTTATCTCCACCTTGTTCTACCATCCAGTGTGTTCTGCGGAGTTCTTCCTTCCAAATCTGCCCTCATTTTTCTTGATATATTATCATTACTGATGTGTTTGCTCTGAATGAGAAAGGCACATTGAGAGCTAATTCCTGCATAATTCTAAGGAATTGATTTAGTGTCCTTTCTCAGAGGACGCTTAATGTTCTCATATTGTTCAAGCAGTCTTCAGTGACACATCGATAGATTGAAAATACGGCCTTGCACAGAACTGTGTGTGTTGCTACCATGTCATCTGTCAGACACACTTGTCATTCGAGATATTTTTTTTACAGTTTTTTTGAATATCTTGCTGCCAAGTTCTGGTTTCTTTGGGGGTGCAATGTGGGGACACGATACAGAAGGTTTTAGTGCATTTTCATTCTAGACACAACGTTACACTCTGCTCTTTGATCTCTCCTTAATTCGTGCACCTACCAATTTAGGCTTCCTGATGCCTCATGCTTAAATTCCCTCATCGACCTTGTGGTGTCTGTCTAACCTTGGTTCCAATTGTTTCATCCTATTTCATCCGGCTGCCTCAGAAAGAACACAATACAGGACACAAATACAGGGCACCACAATACAGAAAACAGATGCTAATCACAAGTACAGGACACATATACGGAACACAAATACAGCACACAGATACAGAACCCAAATGCAGAACACATATCCTTCATTCCCTCCATTGACTCGAAATACGATGCATATTATTACATTTATAAGATGTCCTTTCATTTAGGGGTGTATAGTGTTTGTATTTGTATTTGTACACATACACACACACACATATATATATAGTTTTTTTTTTCATTTCAGACACTTGCATGCTCACTCATGGGTTTTAGAGAACTAACAGGTGGTCCTTAGCTGTACTCAATGTCTAGGGACAGTAGCTGTGAATGGAGTGACAGTTATAGCTATAAATATTGCATTACAAACCATATAAGGTCCATTGTGTTTAAAACATCTGTCCCACTGCAATAACGACCAGTACCTCTGTGGTACCACTGTAATATGAGGTCTGTGGCACTGGAGGCCAAATGCAGGACTGGGGAATCTGGACCAATTTTTATGTTCCACTACATCTCTCTCTCTCTCGCTCTCTCTCTCTTGCTCTACTGCATCTCTCTCTCGCTCTACTGCATCTAACTCTCTCTCTCTCTCTCTAAATGTAGCGGGGTCATTATGCAAAGTGACACTGGCGTTTATTTTATTTACAGATGTTGGTTTGGGAAAGAACCTGGAAAGTATATTGACTACATTTATCAAGGACCAGTAATACTTGTGCTTCTGGTAAGTAAATAAAAAAATACTTGCAATAAAAAAGGTAAAATGTATGCTGTAGTAAACATGTAATACCTGCAAATGTAATGGTGTAGCCAACCCAGTACTGAATAATCATCATCTTGTAATGTACTATTTGATAATATTGTTGTGGTAAAAAAAGCCTTTATGGTTACTTCCACTAAAAGCTTAAACGATACAGACCTTAAAAGACTTTCTGCCCCTCGACAAGTGGCATGATTCAATAGAATGAACCCGTTTTGGCTTTTAGAATTAGATGCTGGATGTAGTGGCCTAGTGTTTGGCAAAAGATTTGAAGGTCCAGCTGTCTCATATTGACAGCTAAATGCCCTTTTAATGCCTTAAAATCAGGAAATCAGTTTGAAGATGCGCTACTGCGTGTTAGCGCATGCATAATCGCATCCCTGTGAGCCTGCGATTAGGCACGCATTTCCCACACCGATGCCACATTAAGCTGCGGATTCTCCCGAGGATTCCGGACCTCCCGTGTGATTCTGGAGACGCAGCTGCCTTTTCGTTCGCGCATTGTCACGTTTCCCTGGGAAGTTTCATAAGAGGATCAAGCGATTGCAGGGCATACGATGCCATACACTGAGAGGGGCGCAGTCAACGGCGCTCAACACCGCATGGCGTGTTTCTGCGCCGTGAAGAAATATTTGAGAGGAGTTTTGTATTATTGGGGGCTTCGAAATATATGGGGAACCATCAACAGAACGAAGACTAGAGAGGCTGAATACTCTGGCGTAAATCCCACGATGCTCTCCTGGGTTAATGTCCTTCCCAATCCTGTCTCACAGAAGGGGCGTGTATGCATTAAAAACTCCCCAGTGGTCTAATGTATTAATAATATACAACACCTGAGTGATCTTATGTATTAGTCATATAATGCAGCTTCATTAAGTTACTGTTTTCCAAATAGAGCCTGGGAATGTTACTCTACAAGGGCAACTGCATGTGCAAATATGGCTGAGTTCAGCAAGGATGGTTAATTTTATAGCGCACCGTCACACATGGGGTGCTAAAAAATAAAACAAAAACAAACAGAAGCGTTTAATAAGTCATAGTTAAAAGAAACATTGGGCTTATTTAGGAAGCAGTGGGGTGGGAGTTAAGCCAAGCAAACAGCATTGTTTGTCTGTGAAAGATCTGAGGGCTTTGCACATTTACAGATCTTCAGGCCAAAGCCTTGGAAACAAACAACACTACATCACAGTGCTACAAATGTTCCACCCTGTTTTGTACAGCATTACATTTCTGGTTGATTTCTTGTCTAAAATACACACAAACCCAAAAGTTTCAGGCCACCCATCATTAAAATGTCTTCCTTTTGTACTGAAGAGCACTTCGCTCTGATCTCAGGGCTTTCTCTCTCTCTCTCTCTCTCTCTCTATGTGTCACCCAGAGACAATGACACCAAGCCTAGACTCTCTCTCTCTCTCTGTGTTTGTGTGTGTGTGTGTGGCCATCCTCTGCCTCACCGTCCATTTCCCAACACTTCTGCATATAAAATGTCCAACAAAAAACTTGCCCTGAGTGAACGCCACAGCGCATGAGTTAAACCGTGCCGATGGTCTCCGGTTAATCCTTCTCTGAACACTGAGTGAATGTCAGCACGGAGCTTTCTGGGGAAATGACAGGCTTGTCACGGTAGTTTGAAAACACTGGAAAAAGCCCTGACTCTCACCTAGATGTAAAGTGCACAACTTAATTCTGGAATCCAGGTAAATTATACATCCTGCTAAAACGAGTATGTGTTTTCCTCCCCTAGATAAATTTTGTTTTCCTGTTCAACATTGTGAGGATTCTTATGACAAAACTGAGAGCCTCCACCACCTCTGAAACAATACAGTACAGGTAAGGGGGGGGCACATCCAGCATTGTGAGCTCTGCTTAATCAGCCAGTCACACCATGCAGCTAGATGACATTTAAAACTTCACATGTATTGTAATAGTGTGTTTAATAATTCACCATAAGCTGACTTCGTGTATATCGCGCTTTTAAGTATGAACGAAGGTTAAAATCCATCATCATCCTTATTGGCGCGTCGTAGCTTAGACTGATTCTCCATAGTCACCGAATCTCTGCTCTTATACACACTTTCCACGTGACTCGCATTATCGCTTGGCAGTGCCGGTCTTACCATGAGCCGGAGATTCTAGACTTCCTGCCATGAAACTGCAGGTAAAGCACCTCGAGATGGAAGAACGTAGCGCCCATTACAGCCCATGTCTTTTTTGGAATATAATAGAAAGTCGCTTATGGCAATTCTGCATGATTAGGGGTTGTGGTGATATAATTTAAGGAGCTGTAAGTTATATGTGGGTGTGTTACAGTTAAGGAAATTAACTTTTTTAATAGGGGGGGGCTATTGTGATTTATGATTCATACCGGTATGAGTGACAGTAATTGGGGACCAATGAGGGTGTGGAGTTATTTTCGACTTAACAATGAGATGAATACTGTGGAGTATTGAATAGTACTGTAATAGTGGAGTATTGTAGCATCTAGCTACCCGCTGCTTGTAAGTACCTCTGAATTGCGCGATGTGGGGAAGAGCGTAAGTATAATGTCGATGTGTTGATTTGGGGGACGTCGCAGTTTCTTTCGAATGACTAGTAAGACTTGCTATCTAAATTTCAACACCATTAACCCAAGAAGTAACATCAGCATTAGTTCCACCTGCTTAACGTCATTTCAGCCTGTTTTATAATGCGGGAGAAATATCTCGCTGTGACTTTAAGGCCGTTGACATAAACTCACACTGTCATGCTAATAACTCCGGGCGACTGCGGTGACAAAAACTGTGTTCACGTGTGATTTGTTATGTTGCAGGAAAGCGGTAAAAGCCACACTAGTGTTGCTGCCCTTACTGGGGATCACCTACATGCTCTTCTTTGTGAACCCTGGGGAGGATGATATCTCTCAGATCGTTTTTATTTACTTCAATTCTTTTCTGCAGTCATTTCAGGTAAGAACACTGGCTCATAGACGCGCCGGCTTGTGAGTGTCTGATCATATTAACTTGTTTGCAAAGAGCACCGTCGCTTCCCGTAGACATTAAATTATATTTGGTAGCTACCCAGCATCTAAAACTGGAATATGTACCCTGACACAGATACTAACACAGACCTTTGTGTTAGCTGTCACGCTTGGGAGGTTGCAAAAAAAGCGAGCCAGCTTAATCCAAAAAAGTCACACAGGAGTAAACGTGAAAATATGCATCATGCCCTGTGTGTGTTTTACATCATAGCATGCAACCTATTAAAGCCACGCGCAGATTTTCTGGATATGGAGCGTAAGCAGCCGTAAGCTGATATGTTCTATGCGTCTCCCCACAGAAGCAGAAAATTAGACACTCAGAAGATACCATTTGCTATGCCTCGCTGCACCTGTGATAACGCAGAATTAGCTACCATCATTCATGTAAAGTAATTTTAATGAAAAATTTGTTAGAACTCATTCCGAACAGTGTGTATGGAACGTTAGTCTTTAATTGAATTAAATCGTGAATTTAATTTTTTTTAATTGATGACTTCATTGAAGTTCTCTGTTGTTCTATGAAGCAGGAAAAAACAGGTCAGCGATGTTCATGACTGACAAGGCCTGTCTGTGTTATTTTTCTCCTTTCCTAGGGTTTCTTCGTGTCAGTATTTTACTGTTTCCTAAATGGTGAGGTAAGCACGCGAAATTTCATGCCACATATACACATCGAGATCAGATTAGCTCTCGGCTCTGATTGCGCCTACTTGTGTGCTGTGAATAGCCATGACAGCTAGACAAGGCTGCGTTAACCTGGCATAACTAATGTCTTAATCCAACACATCCACAGCAAGGCTGCCACTCACGCGCTCAGATTCTCGTGCTCACACGAGAAATCTGTATTTTTCCATTATATCCTCCTGAGGCCCCACCCATTCATTTATGTCCATTGCAGTGGACATTTTATTTTTGCATCTATCTTTTCACTGATGTTAGGAAACATATTTATTCCCGCTGTGCACTAGAGGACATGCTGTGAAATTAAAAATAAAAATAAATTTGGAAAAAATCTAAATTGTAAGATGTCTTATTTCCTCCAAAGACAAATAACCTACAATTAAAGGACACTTTTTTTCCTTGGGTCTCAGGAGGATTAACCTACAATTAGCTGCATCAAAAGCGTTGGGGTAGTTTGCAAACCCTACAGATTATTTACAAGGTCATTAAACTTTTATACACATTGTAAATCTCACTCCAGCCAGCTGACTATAGTCGGAAACCTTGCCACAGTGTCTATTTACAAAAACCAGACAAAGAAATCTTTGATCTAAGGCAATAATATCCTTTAGCAGATTGTTTTAACTTGTTTGTAGCTATTGAGTATAATTTAATGACTATGAAAGCATTTGAAATCAAACCAAAGAGGCAGGTGAAGGTTCCTTGCATGTTTGTGTTTGCTAATACAGTATTTACCCCCAAGTAATCAAAACAGCACTGAACACTAATGAGCTGACCTCATTGCTGTTGTAAATTCCAGACGAATTCTCACCCCGATACTCTGAATTCTCACCCCGATACTCTGAATTCCCAGCAATATGAACTCTCCGTGCTGTAGATAATGTTACAGCAAATGTTAGGACTTAATAACATTATAATACAGAAAGTTCAGACCCATTAATCTGGAGAAATATATAGATGGTTCTGAAAGCATTCAAAAAGGAAAAAAAGAGGCACAAAGCACACTGGCGGAGGAAATAATTAAGTTTAATTAACAAGCTAGAATTAATTATTTAATTTCACCATATTCTAAGGGATAGATAAAACTTATCCAACTTTCTGTGTTCTTTAAGAACTCATCCAATGTAGAGTCAAGTTTGTTTTTATGGATTAGATTTCTCTGTGTAATGTAATAACTGAACATTGTGGTCGTAACAGGGTAATTAATCATTTCATATGAATCGTGTGTCACATAATAGAGTTTTTTTTCTCCTGCTAATGTGGTGATTATTGGGGGGGGGGGGGGGGGGGGGGGTGAGGTCTGTTTTATCAGTCATCTGTCAGTTGCTACTGTTTTTGTGGGGACCTATAGGTCACAATCCAGCACAGCCGTTCCCCCACTTCGAGGTTATTGCCATCACGGAAAAAGGTTGTGCAATAAAATGTTTTTTGTTGGGGTGTGCTTTGCAGTGATTAAAAGACAATGGGCTGTTTGTGAACATGACCACAAGAGTTCATGTGTATGTATTTATTTACGTAAAAGCATATTTTGGGGGAAAAAAAAAGTCTTTGTTCAATTTCTGGTTTAGTGAATGTTTATTGGTTAGTTTTTGGATTTTTGAAGTTATCGACTAGCTACCGTCGTTCGTAAAAGTGAGCTACTGCTTCCGACTTTGCGCTTCAGGTGCGCTCGGCCGCGAGGAAGCGGTGGCGCCGCTGGCAGGACAACAACGCGCTGCGGGTTCGAGTCGCCCGGGCGATGTCCATCCCCACGTCGCCCACCCGCATCAGCTTCCACAGCATAAAGCAGACCACCGCCGTCTGATCCGCGGCGCCGGACGGAGCCAGGCGCCGACCCAAACTCTCCTGCTCCTCGCAGCAGCGTCTCCGTGGCAACCCCGTTGCCCCATGTCCGTGAGCAGCTGGGCTTCTCTGATGGACCCACCATGGTCTGTGGCCAGGCCTGGTACATGGGAGGAGAATCTTTTTGCACAACAATGACTTGGTGCTGTATTGTGCATCTAAGAAAACTGGACCAAAACTTTCCGTTGCTGGAGAACAATTTCTCCCAGAAAGAGCTGCGAGAAAACATCCCTCAGAAGCATTTCTGGTTGTGTACACAGTGGTCTGGCTTACTATTAATAGTCTGTGCAAGCATTCATCATCATCATCATCATCATTATTATTATTATTATTATTATTATTATTATTATTCTTCCATCTTTCCTGGTCAGGGTCAATGTACTATAGAAGGACGGATGCATTTTATTTACTGAAGAACCTTTCAAGGTTTAAAACATGGTTAAATTGCATTAGAGTAAAATGAGGGCAGTCATTCATCCTTTTCCTCAGTCATTTCCTCATATTAACCAATCAAAATAAAGAATAATCTAATAACCCAAAGCGATCTTTCCCTGAAACAAAAAAAGACTTGCAAATTTATAAAAAGAGGTCAGTGGGGACAAGCAAAGATAATCGACACAGACCGATGGCTTGCAGCTCCTGCGCATTTCGGAGGCTGTTAAAAAATGGAAGCACGTGGAACACGAGACCTACATGTGACAAATTAAAAAATACAGCTAAATGCCAAGAACCACTGAAAGTGACGACATGTACAGCAGGTCCAATCTCTAATACTTCATAGTACATCATATGTAATAAACTTACGGCGGGAAAATGGCCAAAATTTTGCCCATTGAAAATTTAGCTTTAACATCCTCACATATGTAATATTTCTGTTTACTTATAATCAATTGGAAATAATGTTTATATAAATGTGTGTGTGTATATATATATATATTTTATAAAAATCTGTGACTGCAATGAAAAAACTAAAAATGCAAAAACTCTTCTATTTTGTTTGCTTACTTATGGTTATGGTTAGGGCTGGGTAGGGGTTAAGGCTATCATAGTTAGCATTAGCATTTTCCCATAGAAATGAATGAGAGGTCCCCAAAAAGATATAATTACACGACTGTGTGTGTGTGTGTGTGTGACTGTGTGTGTGTGTGTAAATCCTGGCACATTGAAGCCCCGTCTAAATCAGCGTGTGGCCTATCTGCCCCCTCCCTTCCCCCAGCTTAATCTGTGGCAGCCCATCGATGTCATGACCCTAAGCGCTGAGCTGTCTGCCTGTGATCTGATCTGAATCCTGGGAGCACCTCTCCCATATGGGTCAGCTGATGGATCGCAGTGCCACTAACAGCCAGTGCCCCGCGCCCGTGGATTGGCCAGCGTGCTAATTTAACAGCACCCTGCCCCCCCTGCAAAACTGCAAAGCGTTTCCCGCTCTCAGATTGCAATGCCACACGGGTCTCATCAACAACAGGAACTCAGGCCAAAGAAAAATCTCCCCTTAATGGTAAAGCGACATTTGTGGGTCATTATTTCCATTACTGACGCGTCTTAAAAATGTTTCACGACATTGAAGGGTTCATTTGTAAACACTCAGTTTCCTCTAAACATGAATTAAAACAAAGCACAGATTAGAAGCATTAATATATTCATCGCAAACTCACAGAAAAGGCACATTCCCTTAAAATCACAGGTAGAAAGGATTGTTGTCACATCTCATGCCTCATTCGGTGTTAACTGCTATGCGATTAAGGCTGTTCTTTGCCTTCTGACCTGGGAGAGGAGATCGAGTGGGTGGGGGCGCTTATTATCTTTGCCGGGGTTTTGCAGAGAAGGTGTCGGGTGACGGGGGGGGTCGTGTGCGGGCCCTTCCTACTCGAGTCGCCGCTTTGCCCCCGACTGGTTAAGCGGTTGGTCTGTAATTATAGCCACGCAGGGTGCTTGTGAGACCCTCAGCTGTTGCAGCCTCAAGTTCCATCCTTGGCTTGGCTACGACCCCAGACCCTACTGGGAAATGCAGGCTGAAAGGGGGGGGGGGATTTATCATTTAAAAAAGGCGTAATTTTAGGCTTCGATCAGATCCTGATATACTTGTAAATAAGCTACTGCACACTGATAAGTGAATTCATATTGCAGTGCCCCCCCCGTATCTGTGGGTGACACGTTCCAATACCTACAGCACCTAACAGCCAAAATCGCGAATAACAGCAAACCATCTCCGGACCCGACGTATAACCTGATTTTTGTCTTTATTGTTACTGTATTTAATGACTTACTAACATTAAGCACAGTAGTAATAAAGTACCTTGTACATTGTTATACAGTAAATGTGCTCTGTCTCTCGAATGAAAGGAATTCTTATGTTTTAGCCTCAAAAGGCGATATAGCAATGAAAAAATATCATGTATCAAGGGATAACAGAGCAATGAAAATCATGGTTTTTATGCCCCTCAAAGGACGAAGGAACAATGAAAAAGCTGCACATCTTACACATCTTACATATTTTCGGACTGATAACTGATAACTGACACTGGCAGATACTGTATCGTGTACACATCCTTTTCCATTTATATATATATATATATGTGTATGTGTGTGTGTGTTTTTTTATACATACAGCTGCAAGAAAAATTATGAGACCACAGCATAATTTTTTGTTTCACTCATTTCTCAGTTTATGGGTGTGTGTCTGTGAATAATATATATTTCTTTTGCAAACTGCAGCCTGATTCTTCTCTGTTTCTCATTAATGAAGGGCTTCTTCCCTGCTTTATGGGACCTCAGTCCTGCTTCTAGGAGCCTGATATGAACTGTCCTAGCAGTGCACTTCACACCTGCACTTAATGTTTCCCATTCCTTCTGAAGGTCACCTGATGTCATCCTACGATTCATGAGAAACTGTCGGATAAGTTAACAGTCATCTCTGGCATTAGAATGTCGCTTCTGCCCTTTATCTGGCTGGTTTCTGGTCGTTCCCAGTATCTCCTGCTTCACCTTGTTCTTGTGTACTGCTGTCTTAGAAATTTTGAACCTGAAAGCATCCTGCTGCTCAGCATAGCCTTCTGCCAGCAGAACCACGATTAAAACAGGATTTACAAATGCAGATTTGTTTAAAAATAGAGAGTGGTCTCTTAATTTATTCCATGGCTGTATATATAAAGATATTTGATATATACAAAGGATTTTTTATTTATTATGGCGCAGTTCTCTTTAAATAAGCAGATGCAGTATTACTGCAGGAAAAAATATAGTTCATAGAATGTAGAAACAGCAAATGAAATTATATAAATATATAGTTTATACATAAATAAAAATGTCTTAGTTATGTCTTCAGGAATCCTGAAGAGACATTGATATTCTTAAACAGTAATGACACATGGAAATAGGAGGGTTATTTAACAAGCGTGTCTCAGTCACAAGCAGTGAAAGCGACTGAGCTTCCGCCAGATGAATCCAGTCCAAATTAATTTTAGCTTTAGATAAGTCAACATGTATAGGCAAAAAAAAAACACTTTTAATACAGAAAGAAGCACATTATACCATTAAGGATCCAGATGAAGACTGGTTGAAGTAGCCCCTTTGTGTATATATATATAGGCCTAAGTCAATTTTGGTTGTATATGATTACATTGTCTGTTTTCTGACTAATGGTCACATTAATTTTAGTAAGCTGTTTTTAGAGTGATTTTTGTGGTATGTCAACTAAGGATGTGCAGAGATTTTGACATCCATTTCCAGAGCACATTCATTCAAAAGAGGCAGTATAACTTCATATTATTACATAATAACGATTACATAACAGAAATTCTCAGCGTGATTGTGCGAGTACTCACACTGATATAGATAAGAAGGTTTAAAGCCCAGTAATTCATTGCTCATTGTACATACTCAAATACCCAGTGCGAGTGTGAAGAACGATATGAATATCTTACTATTATTATACTAGTTGAATGCACGGGAGACTATAGGAATATTTCTTGTTTTAGTCAAATCTGCCTCTGGCAGACTTAGGAGTTCTGAAGAACTATTATACAAAAACAGTATTATATCAAAATTGTCAAAGATACTTTGATGAAGCGTAGAAACTTTTACAGTTACTTTTTTCCAGCCATTCTTCACTGCAAATTACTGCCAAATTTAGATTCTACAGCAACCAAAGTAACTTCTTCATCGTTCGGAACAATTTCAATTTTAACTTTAGATGAATTCTGCCATTGTATCTTGAAAAGAGTTTTAAACAAATGTATTTAAAACACCTTTCCATAGAATGACAGCTCATTATTCAAATTTTAAAAAATCATAAAATGAAACATATTAAAAATACTTTTCCCCTTTTTAAAAAATGCATGTGTTTAAATTATTTCTCATGTTTTGCAAAGACGATTTTAATTTCAGTTCTATTGGATGAAGCAGGTCTTCCCTTTTCACCAATCGTCTGCTCTCCCACTAGTTGGATCATGTTGACCTTGATGAGTCTTTTGATCTCGTCCTCAAGCCTTCAGCTCTCTGTCTTCAGTCTTTGTAGCAAACCCTATATTAAAGTGAGAGTTTAGCATTCATAATTCTCACAAATTAATTCCCGTGTCACTCCAGACATGCTACAATTTATTTTCTTTAAAATAAGTGGAATTCTTATTAAAGAAGCTAACCTGTCTGTATTTTACTTTTAATGAAAGTTCTCCAAAACTGAACAAATGTAAACTGTCAAATTGTAAATTAATGTAAATTTTTATGTTGTTTTCTTGTATATAATGTAAATACATTTATTGGTGTTTCTGTTATTTAAAATAACCAGTGCTGCCTTATCTGGAAATGGAATAAAGTGAAACAGGAAGTGTATGAATATAGTATGATTCATATTATTGTGTATGTGTTCTCATGAAGAACATGAAGTAAACATTTTAGTACAATGAATGACAATGGTTTTGATATCCTCACTCCTTTTATGTTTACCATTAAACTAAGAGTAGCAAATAGAAAGACAAAATGACACAACAACATGTTCGACACAAACAATCGTGATAGATGTTTTACACTACTGCGTGTTGATTAGTTCCACTGTCATTTCGTTCTGTTCTGTGGGTCGGCCATTTTGGGAAAGGCGATATAGCTATAAAAAGAAATTGAATTGAATTCAGTTCAATTTTAACATCTGTCACGGCACCTTTAGTACTTACTGATTATGAGCCGTCGCCAAACAGCGTGAAAGTTGATATCAGGGAACCTGGCCCCGTGGAAATGAATTCTCCCTGGTTATAATTTATAACATTCTGCACAGATGTAGCCATGGCCTGAACGGACTCTGAAGGCACAGCCAGCTTCAGCATTCGCAGTCAGGGGAGGTTACATAAAACTCGCGTAGCCCTGGTTTCCCACAATTCCTGCACTTGAGGGAACTGGGGCATAAAATTACACAAATGTAAAGACTCGCCCGCACTTCTGCTGTCAATTATGCAGCAACACAAGCCAATAATGATGAGAGGCTGTCACTGTCAGAGCACGAGGGATAGCTAACACTGCAACCAGCACAGGAAATACAAATCAGACGTTTGTTTTCTTGTGGGTCTAATGCACTGTGCTGTCTGCTCTCTCCTCTTCAACTCATACTGCTGTCTCTAAAAAAAATTAGACAAATGTCTTGACTATTCAGTCAAGTGCATCTTGCTTTAATTTAAAAAAATTTGAAGTTAGACACTAGAATAACTCTTTACCATTGCAGGCATGTGCAGTGTGAAATCTCGTCCTGACTTTTGGTCTAAGAATCGAGGGTTGGTCAAAATATCAATGTCTTAGGCCGGTGGCCCCTGGTCAGGAGAAGCAGCTCAAGGATGGATGGGTACGAATGTGTCATTTGAAAGAGCAACACAAAAGATCTGGTCGCCCAAATGCAGCGTATGATCTGTGTGATTGCGAGTGATTGGCTCCCAGATAAGGTAATCCACCCCTGTGTGTACATAAATATATACATGCTTTTTCCTACTTAAAAGGTAATACATACAATCACCAGATCTGCGGGTTATACACTGTAGAATCAATTATTTTTCTGAATAAACTCAAACTCCACCACTGTTCCTACCTCCAAAGGTTTTCAGTTGCCTTCTGACGTCAACCACCTACAGACAGACTCATATTGTTTCTCGTAGTATATAGACAAAAGTTATGTCTGTAGGAGTCACCGCTTCAGTCAGCCCGTCCTCATTGTGCTGGGTAATGGCTGTAAATAAAAAGCACGATGAATAAACATGATGTGATTCTGTAACTCGTTAATTTTACTCCTATGGGTTCCATTGTGTTCCACTCTCTGGGGGGGGGGGGGGGGCCGCCCTGCCCCAAACAAAACAGGC
>JAODJU010000081.1:3199213-3241987 GCA_026776725.1 Gnathonemus echidnorhynchus
CTGGATGGGTAAACAAGAAAAATGGCCACCTGTAGAGGGCATAGAGAATGGTGGAGGAGGACAAGAACCTACAGGGGGAAGGACATTTCATGGGAAGATAAGATGTGCTGTACATCCCAGCCTTGATATGTAAATCCACTGATTGTGAAGTAACAAGTGCAACAAGTTCCCCTGCTGGATGCTGTGGTTATTTCAGAACTTGACCTCTTTCAGACTCCCTCCCAGTATTGGCTAGCTTACGTAACGGTGTTTGCAGAAAACCTATACAGACAGCAAGGCTAATTGCTACAAGAATGTTTTTTATTCTACCTACCAAGCTAAATGTGCTCTCAACCTGCCTTTGTAGAAAGTCAAATAATGCACTATGTTAAAAATTTGGTCTCATCCTAATTTAATATAATTATGTCATTAGAGAAGGTTCTGTTTTCCACTGTGAAATGGGTAATGTCCAGTAACAATTAAATATTTTTATCCTGCAGTAGTAAGTGTGTTTTACACTACCATCATTTTCTTGGGTCAGTTCACCTCTCTGGGTATGTAACTGCAGGTATTTGTGCAACCTGAATACATAACATTTAAATAGAAAGATGGGTTTATCTGCAAGGGAATCAGATAACACCGTTCAGAAATACTCAGAGGTGATTTTAAAATGACAGGGTTTGAAAACCAAAAACACCAAACTGCAAAATAAAGTTTTAAAATGGATCATCAATACAGCCAGTTATCAGACCAGGATGGCTTATTCCTTGCTTTTCTTGTTATATGCTTGTTGGCGCTGTATGGATGACATCACATGACTCAAGCGGACAACATCACATGACTTGATCGGACGACATCACATGACTCTATGAAAGTGCAGAAGGTAAATATTCGGAATGCCAATCGTTAGCGCTGACAATTCTGATGAAATGCCACGTAACCTAACAAATGCCTACGGTAGGTTTTTTTCTTTGTCACTTCAAGCAAGGTTACGGTCACAAAGATATTGCAACAAATTGGGATGACCAACAATGCCAGAGAGGGTCTGATTGGTCCAATTCAGTGCCACGAGCCGTATAGATATAGGACAATTAATTATGACAAATGTGTTGTGTGGAATTTCTTTAAATAAACTAAAGGAGAAAAGAAGGCATGTCGTCTGTGCAAAACAGCCGCAAGCAAATACTGAATGCTAACACATATGGGGTCTCTGTGTTAATTATTCATTACTTGCATAGTGATGCTAATGTCTTTTGGGGCACCATCAAATGTCAGTCATGGCGGGTAAGTTAATTAGAATGCATCAATACTGTTTTTATTTATACTCTTCGAATAAAAACACAACACTACTACATAATATTGTCCTGGCGTTTGTTCACTGTGTGGTTCCATGTTGTAACATCCATGGATTCCTAATGTATACGGTGTTGCCAGAACCATTCTTTGAAATACATTAAAAGCTTTGCCAGACTTCAAATATGTAATAATATCATGGAAATAACAAGGAAACAGGAGGCTAGGTAGGATTTTGCAGCATTATTGAGAAACGATTCTGTCAGAATTTTCAGGAAACCCTTTACTGAAAACAGTCAGAAATCATTATACAGTAGATACCTTCATAATGGGTAATAATTCATAAAGCATTATACAACCGGCTATAACTATTTATAGATGGCATAACACATCATAACCATGTTTATTATGCATTATGAAAAGTTCTCATCTATAATGCACTATTAATACCTTCATAATACATTATAATGGTCAATATAAGCCATTGCATTATGAAGGTATTTATAGTGCATTATAGATGATAGCTTCACGGAGCATTCATAATGCATAATTAGCATGGCTATATTGTGTTATGTCTTTTTATAAGTATAGCCACGTGTATGAATATTATCATGCATTTTGAAGGTATTTATAATGCATTATACATGGATGCTTTAAATAAAGTGTTACTGCATTTTCTAGTGCCATTTACAAGCTACTATTGTCGATAGCTGTTGGAGCCCCTCTTAGAGGACAGGTAGTGAGGTGACCAGGATGTGCACTCGTCCAGTGGGGCAGACCCCCCCGGCTTCCTGGCTGATTCAGGGCCCCTAATGACACTGAGACACTGACAGGTTAGCGGCCCAGTCAGGGAACGAGAGCCTGCGTGATGGATAGAGCGTAACATTTAGCAAAAGCTCCGGTGTCCTGTTTGTCCTCCGGGGAGCTGTCAACACCACAATCACTCCGTCACCAGGCGAAGTTAATTAAGCATATTTTAATGTGTGTGTGGATTATGTTTATATTACATTGTGGGAACCAAATGTCCCCCACAATGTAATAATAACCTGCTATTTTGATGATGTGGGGATCATTTCTCAGGTCCCCACAAAAAACTGTGAATGCAGTCAGAAAAGTAAAAATGCTGAAAGTTTTGTATTTTGTTTGGTTATTTTTGGTTACGGTTAGGGTTAGGGTAGAGTTTATTCCCATAGAAATGAATGGAAGGTCTGCATTTAGACAGGTATGCCAACATTTTGTGTGTGTGTGTGTGTGTGTATGTTTGATATGTTTTTCAATGATGTTGACTGATATGTCTCAGGTGAATTGTTCTTTCCCTAGGATTTTATTTTTTTAAAGAACCTGATTTCTTTGCGGTTACGTTTGACAAAAGTGAAGCCGTATATCGACTTACTGAGAGAAACATCTAAGACCATCAATGACATGCGGTCTATTCACAGACACAAACACACGTCACGCAATAACATACGGTCATTACGGAGGTGTACAGGTCACTGGCAATGCAAACAACTCCCACGTGTGGTTTTAAGTTCTTCAGCGAGCGGTCCAGCTGAAGAGATCTGAAGAACGGAGAAGGTCGGCAGATGAAACAGGAAGGTGTCTGATACTGATGAATTTAACGTGAACAAAGATGGCAAATTCCCCGCTGCTTGCAGCCGACGCATGTAGTAAAAGCATTATTAGCTCCCGGTTCTAGAATGTTCCACTTCATCTTCTTGGCCCAGCCAGCGGTCCCACTCTCATTCTTCAAAGCACCTGCTCTCTCTACATCATTACCAGGATATTCGATTTTTAGTGAAAGTCATTGCGGCGTTTAATTGGATTTATGGATATGCTTAATGATTTTATTGTCAAAAGTACCATGCATAACTATATTATCCGTCTATCTTCCATCATGTACAGGGTTATGGGGGGTGGGGGGGGGCTGAATCATCTATGATTTCAGGAAACACAGGGTACGGAGGTATGGAACGGCCTTCAAAGTAATTCCAGTCCATCACAAGACAGACACACACCATCAAAGTTCGGGAGCTATTTACAGATGCTGTCTAACTGCATATCTGTGCCTCAGTGGGCAGAACCTCTCTGTGTGTGATCAGAAGGTCACGTGTTTGATTGCCAAGGCCGGCAGGCTGATGGAACTGTGGTGACCCAATGCAAGGCCCCTAACCCCCAGAGGTGCTAGCCCTGCACTGTGACACCTCCCATCCCCGCCCCCCCACCCCCAAGCTTTCCCTCACCTGTTCATGTGTCTCATGGAGAACAAGATGGGGTAGGATGAAATGAGAATTTCCCCATGGGGATTAGTGAAGTATCAGTGGAGACCCACATGACACTGGGATAACTGGACAACACACCCACAGCAGAGCCTGGATTTCGGTCTCTCACCCCGGAGAATATCACCATGCCACCATCCCATCCTGTAACTACTAGCCAGAAAATGGTCAAGTTACTGGTGACTTAGTAATAAGAACATAGAGCTGCGATTTTCCCAGCTCTGAATCGGTTCCCTTCATTCTGAGACAAATCACACCTTTTTATACCCGCATTTTATACGCCCGTGTTTAAGTGGGTCTCTAGGATTAAGAGGGGGACACGCCTTGTAACTCATAAAGTCCTCTCATTAGCTGTGAAAACATTCACATTTTGCTCAAGCAGACTCCAGCAGCATATGCGTTTTATTAACGTCCAAAGGTGTTTAATCAGTGTCGGCGCTATTTCCATACCCAAACGCAAACACGGAACAGTTCATGACATTTCTCCGACCGGATCTTTTTTTAGGCCCCCCACTCTGCAGCCATGCGGCCGAACCTGATAACAGAAAGCTATCCATCAATGGGAACTGGTTAAAATATAGCGACTGGGATTTTAGGAGAAGGGATTGCTGCGAAAATTAGACTTCAATTCCCAGAAATCTCAGCTCTGGCTTCTCAAAATCTAACTAAAATAGCCCCCAAATGTACATTTTCTATAATATACGCTCAGTGACCAGATAATCAACGAACCATGCATCTGCAAATTAATATGTGCAGCCAGAGCTGGCACCAGTGGAAAATGAATGGGGGGGGGGGGGCAATTGAAATGCAGAGAGGGGGTGGTGACTTAACGCAAAGAAATTACGCATGCTGTGCACAGCTTAACCATTGTTTAACAAGTGCATCATTTCACCACTAACAGATCAACAACCCCCAGGAAACCCGTATCATCACACACCATTGCATGATAGCCACTCTCTGAACTTGATTTCAACAGAGCCGACAACGTTCACCAACAAAGCAGCGAGATACCTTGAAATACCGTGGGAAAATCGACAGCTCAGAGTCCGCCATACGCAACGCAACCCAGCAAGCTTTTGTCACGTTAGTTAGCTCAGAGTCATCCAGACAATCAATCAAGTGGATTTGTGAGGATTTGGAAATGTAGGCTCAAGCGTGACTTTGGGTTCAGCAAACAATGTTTGGATGGATGGATAGATAGATAGATAGATAGATGGATGGATGGATGGATGGATGGATGGATGGATGGATGGATAGATAGATAGATAGATAGATAGATAGATAGATAGATAGATAGATAGATAGATGAGGCAGGGTAGTCCATCTGAGGGGACAATGCCCATTCATACCCCCTGTACTGCTGTGTATGTGTTCAGCATGCAGGTAGGATTACAGTGTTCAGTTATTGTTTATATGTGCTTTGCAGTGGCCAAGACGCCCGATTTACATAATTCTGAGTGCAGTGTGATTGGTGGTAGTATATGCAGTGGTTCCAGAATCTCGGGAAGAGAAAGCCTCCTGGGATTTTCACGCACTGCAGTGTCTACAGTTCGCAGAGAACGGTGTGATGAACAAAAAAAAAAAAAAAAAACATCCAGTTAGCAGTAATTCTGTGGCCAAAAACAGGTTGCTAATGAGAGGAAGAAGAGGAATGGCCAGTCTCGTTAGAGCTAACGGGAAGGCTGCAAGAGCGAAAATGGCAGGTCAGTACAACAGCGGAGTCCTGAATGGCTTCTCCGGACGCACAGCCCATCAAACCCTTGAAGCGATTCTCAAGGCGATAGTATATATAAAAAATGCAGCTTGGAAAGTTAGCAACTGACAAGTAGGTCCTGGTGGTTTGTGACCTGTGCTTAGTGCGGCAGCTTCCCAGATAAGCATGCACGGATGCGAGGATGGCTAATGTTCGAACTGGTATTAGCCTGTGTTGCTTTTGATGGCAAGAATTGCAATTAACACCATTCTCCAGATTCCGGATTGTTCAACTTCAGCTTTGTGCTTCGACAAAATAGAAAATACCAGTATGGTAATTAGTGTGTTTTTTGCAAAACACACTCTAAATGAACAGTGAGAATCATTTAATAACTAATGTGGGAATTTATCGTACGAACATTCGTACAATTACGATACTCCTGAAGAAGGCGCTAACAAGCTAATGTGCTAGTAGTACTAGGATGAGTAATAAAGGTAGGAGTTACTGGGACATACTCACATGCCCCACAAGCCGAATGATCTCAAAGGAGGTCATGTTGCTAAATTTGCTCGCTCGGCCTGGTATGGTAGCAGCACATTTCATAAAGCATGCCGTGAGGTTGATGAGAAAGTGCTCAGTGCACAGTGCGCTGCACAATTTCCACCCATCTGTAAGATTCTTCTAGAACGATCTGGGAGTGTTCCGGTCATGCTGAAAAGCATCCACATTTAAAGTGCTTCAGGGGGCATCGAGGGCACGCAGGTGATCATGGGATTGGGAGACACTTTAGCCTGTAAACAGCAAGGCAAGAGCGACGGTGTGGAAAACAGGGGCATCTCATCTGAGGACGAGCATGATTACAATTTAACCCTCACTGCACAGAGCTGTTAACGTGCTGGTTAAAACCGTAATTGGCAATTCAATGAGCCGTGATCACACGAGACTCATTAAAGAACCTTCTCTAAACAACATTTTTTTTCCCCTGCTCAAACGCACCTCATAAATGATTGCGGATTTCGCCTTGAGGCTCAAATGTATGGTGAGATTTAAAATAAACATGAGACTCTGCGATTGAGATTCGTATATCGTCCGGGTGACATTTCCCATAATGCTCCACTGGCAGCTAAGTAACTCACCGCGATGAGTTCATCCAGTGTTACATGGCTTGAGCATGACACATAACTACGATCAGGGAGATTTCTCAAACACTCATACAGTATCCTCCTAGTCAGAGTGCCAATGGGGGGTTCAATCATCGTAAGACCTGTGGGCCAAAACACACCAGTGGTGGATTATTGAAGTGCTAGATGTTGGGTGAGTCGGTGTTTCCAGAAAAATGGTTATGATTATCTATGACAGTGTGAAACATATTTTGAGCAAGGCCCTTAACCCCAATTGCTGCTCCCTGATCCACACTTCTATGTCACGATGGACAGAAGGTGCCGGTAAATAAGTAATGTAATGTAAAGTATTTCTAGCTGGAGTACATTTCCCTCATCTGTACTTGTATTTTGAACTATATATTATATTATATATAAATATATGCTTATATTTGATTCGTTACTGCCATCTAGTGTACACGGCTAGAAATGGATGCAATTCTTCAGGTGTACACAGGTTTTAACTATCAAAAACATGCAAAGTGTGTCAAATTCTATGTGTCATTATTTTCACAAGGGACAGTAAATTATTTATTCAGTATGTTTATTGACTTGAAATTCTCAATGAGGTGTTAAGGATACAAACCGTATTCATTTCCAAATTTAGAATAAACAGCTACACAGGATGTTATATATACATATACACTATATATGTATGTATAGTGTATACGTGTATGTGTGTGATGTATATGTATATATAATGTGTGTGTGTGTGTTTGCGTATATATATGTAATGACAGACACTTATAATTTACATATATATAATCTGTCGGTTCTGATTCTAGCTCAGTTCAGGATAGGTGTTCCTCTTTGGGTAACTATTGGCTCTAAATTAACCATCATGTATGACTGATTACTGGCGTGCAATGTTTACCCCAGCCACATACCCTGTGCTGCCTGGGACCAGCGCCCCGCCCCCCCCCCCCCCCCCCCCGATCAGGATACACAGTTAGAAGATGGGTGGATGGACAGATAGATGCATGCATGCATGGACGAATAATAATAATTGTAATAAAATACCATAAAGGATTTTCACTTGAACAAACACTTTCTACAGTATGAAACAGACTCTTTGTGTCTGTGAATAATCGCGATTTTCACGTGGCACAGAGACTGCCATCCACAATGCATCCATCAGTTCATTTTTCCAAACTGCTCGTCCCGGGGGGGGGTGGTTACATTCCTGCAGCCAATCCCAGGAAGCTGAGGGCATGATTTAATCAAAGACCATCACAGTACTTATTACGAGCATTTAATCTACTTCCTGGGGCTCCTGCACCACCTTGGCGGTGCCCCTAGGGGGCAGTATGACTCTGCACACAGGCTTCAGCGCTGCTCTGCTCGCAAAGGACATATGTACAGCCCTCTTTCATATTTACTTTAATATTGACAACCTCTGTCCAGGGACCAAATACAGCCAGGAGAACGACTCTGTCTCTCTCTTGCTTTTAATTGCCTAATTTCAGCCCTGCAATCAAAGCACTCGCCACCCCTCACCCACCCCCCCCGATGCCCATTTCTACCATGCTGTGATACCCGCCACCCCCGACCAAAAACACCCATTCGTTTGTAATTCGAGTCCCACCCAGATTCCTCCTCCAGTTCACCCACTGCCATGTCATTAGTAGGATTCCACACAGGAGATACCGAAGAGGCTATAATCAGAGAATCTCACCAGCACACCAAGCCGGCTGACAGGGCCGTTCAGGAGCCGCAGTACTACGCTCTATCCTCTAGGGGCGCCGGTAATGCTGCCAAAGCCACAGCACACCTATGTCTGCATATATAATATGAAATCTTATGGTAAATTAGTAGTTAGCGCAATATTTATGTGCACAGATGTGCAACTTGTACTGGTCAGATCTTTGCGACATACAAAATAGATGACAATATGGAGGCGTTCGTTGATGTTGTTGTTGTTTCCCCAATATAACTGCAAAATATCAAACGCTTGCAGCTGTAACCAGTCAGATATTAGGCCTTTATGAGATAATGGGTATTAGGTAATTGGTAATGCTATAATGCTAGCACTTCGTGTTTGTTCTTCGTAGACCTTGGTGTGTAAAGCTGCCACTTCTAACTAGCAGTGATCTTATTCCTCTGCTAATGTGATGGTTAAAGCCAGTTTTTCAGCAGATAGTGACACGTTTACGTTCACATGTTTGGTAGGTGCTTTAGTAACCAAAGTGACATCCAGCGAGGCGAGAGCACGGTTCCTTAGCAGCTGACGTTCTTCCCCGGATCTGGATCAGGTAGACCTGGGCCTTGGCACTGTGTCTGTGGTTCCCTTCCCGTCCTGCTAGGTAGACCTGGGCCTTGGCACTGTGTCTGTGGTTCAGTAATCAGCCACCTTTTTCCCTTTGTCTAATATTGCATTGTGATCTATTTCTGTTTTCTGTTGAGTGCAATTTGGTTGTTAACGTCTGTTTTTGGTTTAATTTTGGAACTGTGTGTGCTAGTGACTAAACTTCAGTCTGTATTTTTACCTCTGTTGTGATCTTAGGCTGCATGGTGACAGGGGCCGGTGTTTTGTTTCTGGCATTTCACCCAAAAAGTCACAAGTGTAGTGACTGTTCGTGGCCAACAGGGGGCCCCCAGACCTCAGGGCCCCATGCAAATGCCCCTGAGTTGTAATATCCCTGCTGCTGTGGCTTGTTTACGCTCAGGCAGTCTCTCCATGGTCTCACTGCTAGTCATTAGAGGTGCGGCGTCTACACCAGGGGTGTCAAATTCCAGTCCTGGGGGGCCGGAGCCCTGTGTAGCTTAGTTCTTTCCCTGTTCCACCACAAATGATTCAGCGCAAGAGCTGTGTGGTAATTAGCAGAAGGAGTTGAATCAGGTTAAATGTGTTAAATGAGGGTGAACCAAAAACTGTGCAGGGCTCCGGCCCCCCAGGACTGCAGTTTGACACCCCTGTTCTACATGGTGTCATCTCTACTAACTTCCTTTTCGCTAAATTTGAATGTGTTCCTGCATTTATAATATGAAATCTTAAGGTAAGTTAATAGTCATCTCAACATTCATGTGCACAGATGTGACTTGTAATGATCAGTGCTGAAGCCTTTTCACTATGTATAAAAATCGACCGGTATTCATAAATTAACTTCCTTGAGTGAATCTGTCAGGACCTGCCCTGTCATGTTCCCATTTGGCCAGCAGAGGTCGCTGTGGATCGCCATTCCCTCTCTATTCCGATTGTGAAAGAATCCATGGGATTAGCATTTCAGGCAATTAAACTCATGTGAACCATATACTATGCATGAAAATCCATTCAAATTTATATACTAGCACATTCCTTAATGAATTTTAAGAAGCCTAATTTAATGCAAAAACACCTCTCTAAAATATTATTGGGGGGAAAAAGTGTCCGTTAGGCACATGTACTTAGTGGGTGAGAGACTGAGACTCGCAGTCAAAGGGAACCACAGGATTTGAGTGTCCCAGCCACAGTGAGGAGGACAGGGCCGCGATCAGAACCGCGCACTTTCCCAGAAATGAGTAACTAATTACAGCCATCCATATTTTTTTGCTCGTTAAGTCTCCGCTTTGCATTGTTTCTTTTATGAGCCGATATCGACGTAATAAGACCTCAAAATCTGTGCATGCGAAAGACATCTACTTCTCTGGGCAGCCTGCTTTCCCCCTTTTCCCTGTCATTTGGGGTTCAGAAAGTAGACCACATCTCTGCCTGCTTCCCTGAGAACAGCAGTCCCTGTACCCTTTTAAAGGGTAACATAAGGCCAGGCTGTGGCTACTTACCATGCCTGTGACGCTAACAGACTCTTTGAGTTTGGCTCCAACCCCGCTAACAATTTTTCATACTAGGAACGTTTACCGAATATTATGATTACGGTACGGAAACATTCAAAGTGTCCAGTTTTCTTGATATTCCCAAAACATTATCTCACTACTACTACTACTACTACAACATTCAGTCCAACGCAAAAACCACAGAACCATAGAACAGCTACATCAACAACAAAAACAAAGGCAACATGTAGCTGACTCTGGTTCCAAAGACTGCTCCCAATTGTCACGTCTTAGGGCGGCAAAAGATTTTTTGCCTTGTGCTGATGCATGGGGTAGGTCTGAATATGGGAACACTTCTCGAATCCCTGTCGTTTCTCTCTCACATCATCATGTTCTCAACCAATGGCAGTAAAAAAAAATGACTTAAGTCTGGTGAGTTATCCTGTCCTGTTGCATGAAATCTAAGGACTAGATTACTAAAAGCAGATAAATAAGGGATGAAGAAGATGATTTTTGGGCTTCCAAACACTTGAAGTAATAAAGCTTCCTTTGCGTGTACATATCCATCAATCTTCCATAATTGCTTGACCAGTATAGGCACATTGTCAACCCAAAAGCCTATTCCAGGGTATAAGGCTGGGGACACCCAAGGCAGGAGGCCAGACAAACACAGTCATCACTGTTCAACCAATCGGGCAGCATAGCTGGCTGCCTACGGCGCCATCTTCAGATGGGGCACCGACTTGGCAGTTCACTCTATCTAGGGCAGTACGCACAACGCTCTTCATACTCTTTACACCAGAGGGCGCCAGAGAGCATGCCAAGGGCTCCACCGGGGCTTCGACCGACATTGTTCACAGGGCATGTATCCGCAAGTAGCCCTGTGCACTATGGGCAATGTAGAGGGCTGAGGGCAATCCACAGAATCGCGGGGAGCACATGCACAGTTCGAGGCAAGACATTCATATATTCTTTGTTAGGAATTTTTTTCTCACGGAGAAGCTTTCTCCACTTTGGTCCTTTAAACAATGGCCTGAGGCTCAGGCCACAGTGGTTTGGCTTGGCACTGACAGAATGAAAATGATAGATTTTTAAATGAAAATTACCCGTGACGAGCGAACACAATGCAGCCTGTGTCAGCATGTCCTGCTTGTCTCACGAATCGTCTGTTTATAGAGTGTGACCGTGAAACAACATTGCCTGTTTTTCATTCGTTCGGGCCAAATCGCATTTCTGGGTGCAGTGTAACGCTGGCGATGGTACTCGCCACGTCCGAGGGGCAGCACTAAAAAGCATCTGCCTGCTCCCAGCATGCCTTGCATTAGTACAAATAGATCATGCTCATCGGTAACAGTAAGCATCTATTAATAGACCGTCAAACGAGGTTAGAGGATCCCTTAAATTGCAAGTCCAAACCCAAAGAGGAACTGTTGTACAGCTGGTACTTAGCATTGTACATTCTGTGTGTCCTGTATCGTTTAAAAAATTAGGGTCCTAATTAACAGCTTTGTTACTACATTCTACATAGCTGTGTGGTACATTGTAAGTAGCAGGACTTTTACATAGGAGTCTTAGGCCACTTAGAGGGGGGAGCAAAAATGTAGACTGCCTGGCAGGGATCTGGGAGGGAGCAAAAACATGGACTGTCTGGGGGTCTCCGTGGACCGGATTGAGAAACACTGGCTTGGAAGACGAAATTGGGTGGCAAAAATCTGGACCCATAGGGTGACTCAGAAGGCTCTGAGGCAGGAGAACTTCAGACTGTTTGCGAAGAATCAGAAGCCATTTGCCCATGTTTGCGTTCAGGGATAGCAAACTTCACCAAGCACCAGGCTAAGTCATCCAACAGTAAAAACGCCGTCAGTTTATTTTAGAAGCGAAGACCTGGCAAGAAAATCATCAGGGTGAACGTTTCTGACACAGGAGCTGCAAGTGACACTGCCCAATACTCACACAAAAGAGTGAAGGAAGTCCACTATCTATTTCTGCCAAGTTAACCTCAAGTTCTCTTGCTGCAGGAGAGATTACCCAATGCAAAGTTAGTTATACAAGTTACAGTGCACAAAATTCTGCACCAATTCTGAATTTGGATCTGTTGACCTGGCCTGTTGAACTATATTTTTTGTTACACTGAGTCCAAAAGCAATTTCCAAAGATGGTATTATTGCTAAAGACACTATTATACAAGGTTATGTCATTGGACTCAGCTAGCCTCTGCCAGGAAAAAAGACTGAGGCTTATTTGTTAATGTAGATTGAGCATGTCCTTGGCAGTAAATTCCCTACTGGATCTTTCTAAACAATGGAGCGAACCTCGGGGTCTGTAAGAATTTGGCTGTCATTTTGTGACTGCATGAAACACATTTCACCACTAAGGGGCACTGTTGAAAAGGTAAGAGTTTGTGCAGTGAGACGTATTTCTATGTTGGCGCACGCAGATTAAACAGCAGTGGATCTCTGTTAGGTTGCAATTTTAAAATGTAGCGCTTTGCTTACACTTTGAATAGCAGCACTTTATTGTACATATTCATAGACTATCTTACAAAAAATATACAGAGTAAGGTTTTTTTGGGGGGTGGCAAGGTGGTACAGTGGTTGGCCCTGTTGCCTCACACCTTGGGGACCAGCATTCAAGTCTCTGCTAGGGTCCTGTGTGTGGTGTTTGCATGTAGACTGGAGTTGCCACATTGCCCATAGGTGTAAACGGTGTGTGAGACATGCAGCGGGTTGGCACCACATCCTAGGTCATTAATGTCTTGCGTCTGTAACTTTTCGGACAGGCTGTGGACCCCCTGCAACCCGAAATAGGACGAGCAGTTACAAAAAAATGGACGGATGGATCTTTACTAGTAAAAATCTTTGTTTATCCCATTATTAAATTCCAGGTCAATGTCACCTTCTGGTGACCCTGTGGCCTTTTCTCCGGATTGTTCTGTCTGGGTCTACAGGTTTCTCTATGGCATGTTCACGGCTATAATACCTTTTGTGACTCCTTGTTGCTTGATCACTTGTATTTACTTTCCGTTTGCACTGAATCCCATGAAAACACATGGCTCCACTATCATGGTGATTGCATTAATATTGATGTGCAGCAACAACAATGAGAAATCAACTGAATGCCACCTTCTTTGGGCATTAATTTATTTGTTTATATGCTCAGAGGGTATCTTGTGTTCTTGGTTTTTAACTTGTTGGCAAAACTAATGTAGCTAATCTATGCCACGTGTCAGGCTCTGTACTGTCCGACCCGCCTCCTGTGACCTTTCCCCATTTGGCCCGTTGCTGGCCATTTCTCCGTTCCCCCTTGCCATCTTAGTTCCCAGTCTCCCCTATTGTGTTTTCCCTGTTCCCTGGACAGTTGCGTAGCTCTGTGGGCTGCGTGTGTGGCTGTAAACTCTTCCGTTGTGTATTCAAGGCCAGCTTCCTCTGTTTATTTGTAACTATTGGATTTTGTTCCCCAGTGTTTATATTCTATTTTACTTTTCTTGTTCCTAGTTTTTGGTTTGTGTTCTGTTTTGCTAGGTGCCTGTGTTGTGGTTCTGTTTGACTTGTCTTTGTTGTGTTTTTAGTGTTTGATTCTGTTTCTCAGTTTCCCCGTTGGTCTCTTGGTTCCATGATTAAGCTTATTAGACCCACCTGTTCCCTGTTTCCTTGTGCCTCCTGATTGTTCTACCTGATTGCTTGTTGTCCTGCGTCCTCTATAATTGGCAAATTGTAAATTTTAAATGGTAAATAAAGATTGTAAATTGCTAAATAAACGTTTTGTTCCTGCTTCTTTGTTACCCAGTTTGGTTTGTCTATTTATGTTCCTGCCTTAGTTAATTTTCTTAGTTGGTTGTTGTGTCCGAATGTGTTGAAACGTGTGGATGTCTAGTTGTTGTTCTGTTTAGATTTGGCTCCCATTGTTTCCCTAGTTGCTCCCTTTTGATATTTTTGTAGTCAGCGCTTACTTCTCCCATTTTCTTTTGACCCCACGTGTTCCTGTTGTTTTGTGCTTTCCCCAGTGTTCAGTTTCTTTAATAAACCCCTTTGTGTTCTGGGAGCCCCGAGTAGATGGTCACCCTCATTTCTGCCTGCACCATACCCTGCCCTAACAACCATGAATCGTTTAAAAATATCGTACGTAGGATGTTGCTAGATCAGTGAGATGCTACAGTTAATTGCAAGCTTTACTTTTTTTTTTAACCCACACAGGTAGATCAGGAATGACAGATCATGTGAATAATTCAACAATTCCAGATTGCTCAAACCTACTTTGAGTGCAGTGCAGGATAGGGGTCATCACATGCCTGAAAACTACTTTGAGTACTGCCCAGGGGAATTCTACCACATAATGACACAAAAAAAGTATTTTTTTTTTTTTTTTTTGCTGGTCTTTCAGCCTGCCAGCTGAGAGATTGCAGGTGTTCTGATGACTGTCAAGAGCCAATCTGGCAGATGAAGCGCTGTTCACAAGTAGGGCTGTCGCACTCTGTCATTGCCTGGTAGAGCTTTTTCCCAATAGCTCACTACGCAAGGGAGGGCTTGACGGAGCCAGCGGTACGTGACCTGGCCCCGAAAGCTCAAGCGATTAAGGTCTGCAAGCTAATCAGCGGCGCTATATGAAAGCCTTACTGTTTGTTTATGACTCCTCGTGCGGTAGCTATAGGGTTACTCTCCATGCACGCGACTTATGCAGGCTGTTCAGCCTTGAATATGCCCGCAGGCGCGCGGCTCTCGCATGACTTTCATTAGCGAGGAGATATTTACAAGTTAACCTAAAACTCGACTGTGCGGAAAATAAACAGAGCGCATTTTGAATCGCTATAAAAATGCAAAGAAATCGTGGCGGGTGAGGGCTTTGGCAGCGCGGCGAAACGGAGACTTAATTTGGCCGGTTGCTGTAGTTTTCGCCGCAATTTCAAAAAGAATAATGACGCAAAATTGGAAAAACCAATTAGAAATCCAAAGACGTTCTTAATTAAAATAAAACGTGTTGTACAAGTCTTTTCATGGCATGTGAAGCTACAAAATTTGATTACATATTTCTAATTACCCTATATTTATTAGATAATCTTTGCCATATACTTTTCCTTATTTTGTAAAACCACAATGTACCCTTTGCTTTTGTTAGAAAAATTGCCTTAAAATGTAATTTTCTTCATGTTAGCTAACTGCAGAAGTAGGTGGACACCCTTCCCGTAAATCGTTTCTAGTGAAAATTAACCGTTGCCGGATGAGGAAAGTGTTCCAGCTGTTGAAATTCTTTTAAAAGCTTTTCTGACGTCTGAAAATGCCAACTGATACTGCAGAAACTCCAATGACACATCAGTGACCCCTGAAAAACAATCCAATGTTGGCAACTGCCAGTCCTTAGAAAGTATTCGGAACTCCAGCACGGGTACTGCAGCCTCTACCAAGGGCAGTGAATGATTTTGCTCTTCTCATTAATTTTTTTTTTTCTAAAATCAGTGGCTAGATTTTCAAATCAGTCTGATTCAACGGAACTTGGGTGCAATTTCTAGCTCTGGATGCGCAGAAACTCTGTTCTGTGTACCCTACTGTCTACTTGTATCTGCGACTGCATGGCAGAACATATAAAAGTTTTTAATTACACGCTAATAATAACAGATAACAACAGATGTCTGGTCATCTTTTTAACGCATACAACCAGAATAGAGGAACCCAGGAAACTCAGAAGGAAATCCCCAAGCGTGATGTACTTGCCGATTAGAGCCTCACAGGAGGGCTGTAGTCAGGGGCGGATTAACGCACAGGCTAGATATGGCTTAAGCCTAGGGGCCCCACGTGTGCCAGACTGCAAGGGGGCCCCCATTGGCCAGTAAAAAATATAGGGGGGCGGGGTTGGGGGGCCCACAGACTACTGTAGCCTAGGGGCTTCTGTACACCTTAATCTGCCCCTGGCTGTAGCCTATAGCGCTAAGCAATTTTGTTGTCTTATGTGCATGTAATCATAGGAGGTCACAAAAACATCTTCATGTTGTTTCATTCATGTATCTGTTGTGCTGCTGTAATAGACCAGCAATCTCCACAAAGTATACTTTCTGTTTGCTTGAGTACTTCCCTGGCAGCAGTGCTGTAGAGGGCACATTTGGGACACCAGGGGGCGCTAATGAGAAAAGTTTGACCAACGATCACTCAAACAATTCTAACCGTCATGGGTTAACCGTTAACGTAAGCACAGAACCATACCTACTCATCTATAGATACACATATATGTGCATATTTACTTTACAATATGAATGCATTGTTGATAGCTCTAGAATGTTCCAAAAGGAGTTATTGTCATGGTTTTAGCCCAACATCTCAGAAATCTTACTCTTCACAAAGCAGAAAATAAATGCATATCAGATGTATGCTTTTCTGTAAGGAACTGAATTTCTATATCTGTACTATATGAAACAGACATAAATATAGAAAATCTGATCATGTTACATTTGTTGTCATGTCTTTTTAGTTTTTAAAGGCATTAAAAGGTCAGACCCTCAAGCTGATTAATGTGCACAATTTGGAAAATACCCTCCGATGACAGGATGCTGTTCTTTCTGTAATTCAATTGAAATTCAAGTTAATGCTGACTAGTGACATTATTTTTTACCTAATATTTTATTTTTAAAAATCATAATGTTTTCATGGCATGGCATGGCATGTTGAATAGACAATCCACGGAGTGGCTCTCAGGCAGATGGGATTTTATTTTAACAAACCAAACATGGGAGAAAACCTGAAAACAATTAAAGGTACCACAAGGGCTCAAAACAAGCAGGGAAACACTAAGGGCTTTTTTACAAGGAGGTTAGGGTAACATAGTTGTAAGGCAAACAAACTCTGACTATTAAGGGAACAAGCAGGAAACGAAACAAAGACAATAAAACACAAGGGAACCTGGAGCAGAAACACACAGCGGAACAGTATCTAACTTATCTAAACCAAACACACTCCACGACCGACTGAATCCACAACCGACTGTAGACTGAAGCTATATGTCTGCTGTCCTGGTATATTAAGCAAAATACTTTTTAAATTTCTTAGCATGCACGCCATCTTGATCTCTCTGCTGTATCAGGAGTTTCTGCAGTATCAGTTGGCAATTTATTTTTTTTTTACTTCGCTTATCATTGTTTTCTGATTTCGTAACTTTTTTCCAAGATGGCAGTTGCATTGTGTTTGGAGGCTACTTGCCTAACCAATTGACAAGGAAAGTCCCACCCTATAGTACCGAAGTACCCTAGCTGGTTTGGCACTTCTAGTACTGGAACTTTTGGTGCTGCTACTCAACCGGAAATGAATGGAAAAGGGAAAGTATCAAAAGTATGGTACTTTGTGCGGTGGAGAAGCACCCTTATATAGACAGATAACTAAATTCAACAAAAGACAGGTAGTGGCAATTATTAAGAAGAACGAGGAATAGTGTGGGCAATAAGAGACCAATGGGGAGACTAAAATAAGGGCAACTAAATATTACTACAAACAGTGAAATAACAACAAATACAGAAGGAACCGTACAGAAATACACCAGCACAAGAATAAACCAAATGTAAATTGCTAAACACCCACGACAAAAGGGAGCCTCGATGACACAGCTGCTGGCTTAGCCTATCAAGCCAGGCGGCAGCCAGGGGAATGGGAGAATCCTCGAGGAGATTTGAACAGCGACACCTGCTGGTCAAATAGGGAATTGACATGCAGAAGGATATCCAGCCTAGAGCCTATCCCAGGATGCACCGGGCCTGAGGCCAGGGGACACCCTTGGTGTGATGATTCTCTGGCACAGGGCACAGGGCATGCTGGCCCACGCACTCTCGCCCACATACTGTAGTCAAAGCGTATCTGAAGGAACCTGCAGGTGCACATGGAGAACATGCAACACTCCACACACACAGATCCGGGGTAGAAACAGAAGAACTCTGCCCTGAAGGTTCTGCTCTGCCACCCAATTGGTCAACTTTAGCTTGCGCTATCTGAATCTGCCAATCACGTTTAGTTCATTCGTCCCATCAGATCTTCTTCGACGGAGCTTTTGTAGTCGCCTGTTAAAAGTGGTGGAGGAGTGTTGCGTTATTCTTATTAAAGCTCCTTCTTGTTAAAATGTATCTTTACTGCTGTAGTTTTCTGTAAAGCTGTGTTGAATAAGGAATTTTGTTAGCAATCATTTAGTTACAGTAACTCTTAGATAGTTAGTTAGCTAACATTACTGTTGGCTAGGAAGCTCACTAGAACAGTACAGTGGAACTCCCTTATCCACCAATTTGGTAATCAGGGTGTCAGTGTAATTTATTAATTAAACTTTATCATAGGTATAAGTACACAAAAAACATGTAATGTTTAGTGTTCGCTGCTATCCAGGCTTTCGGATCTCCGCGGTAGGTCTTGGAGCGCGTCTCATGCTGATACGGGTCCACTACTGTATCTAACATGACAGTTTGCTAACATTCATATCAGCCAACTTGCCATCTTTGGTCAGCTGGCTGGAGTGAGATGTTCAATTCGAGACAAGTCTGCACACACATTTAATCTATATACGAGTTTTATTACCTTAGAAATAATAATAAATAATAGTCTGTAGGATTTGTAAACTACCCCAAAGCTCCTGATGTAGCTAAATTTGCCATAAGATTTCTCACGTGAGAACCTGAAAGCCTGAGTGTCACGCCAGATGTGTGTGAGCTGGAAACCCTGTCAGCGCTCAGTATAAGTCAAGTTACCTGATTACATAGATTACATACTATAATTCACTTATATTTGGTTAGAAGACAATTCTGTCCAAAGCACCACACAGAAATCACAAAATAATAATAATAATAATAATAATAATAATAACCTGAGCAGTCTAGATCCAGGCTTGTACAGAACACAAATAAATATATATATAACTTTGATAATGCATTTTGACCCACATTACTTTTGTGTCTGATATACCTGTATACACATGATTGTCTGCACAAGTGCCAAGTTAGATGTTAAGTGCATTCTTTTTTAAATGACTATAGAACTGTGCATGACATACCTTAGTTTGTAGTTGTGTCCCGTGCATGAACCGTACTTTTCCAAACCATTTTCCAGTGGTTATTCTGAGTAAATGTTTCGTTTCAGGCTTACTCCGAGTTAATGTTTTTCTTTGTGTCCAGGGTTTCTGAAGTTACTACATGCATGCATAATGCTCCACAGCTTCATGATTGCAATTACTCAGCTATTTCCCCTCCGATGCGCGGCTTAGAGCAGACCCTGCCATCGTCAATAGCGCCTCTGCTAATTACCCGGAGCAGCAGTTTGCAGAAACAGCCATTGACCTTTCTGTAAGTATTGTACCTTTTGTTCAATGCCTAAGCGAGGCAAGAGTTACTGATGCTTACCCTGAGGCAGTTTTCCTTCTGGCACTTCGTGGAAATGTTGCAAGAGTAGGTGAAGCCCGTAGCATACCTACGAGTACCTCCAAGCTCCATACCTTAGAGATAATATCTGCACGTGGTTATATCTAGTGTTCAAAAAGTCCGATATGTCTGCGATATTTGAGCACTGCATACATTTTGAGCAGCTGGACACCGTGATTCACCAAAAGTATTTTTTTCTTTTACTCTAAACCTTCTTGCTTGAATAACCCACAACAGCAGCGACTGGGCTGCTCAAAGCATATGGAGATGTGTAATTGATTGCTATTGTAATTCTTTTCTATTGTTTGATTGAATATGCTCAAGGCAACGGAATTGTCATTTCCGACTCATTTCATGCTGTTTTACAGTTTTCTGGTATGCAGTGCTAATTAATTCTCAAACAACTGTCTAATGAATATCACATTAACGGAGTATTACGTTTTGGCTTGAGAGATGTGTGTATAATTATGACAGGATATTTGAACAACTTATACTCTGCATTCTAACTGCTTGTATCAAGTGATTATTTTGACCCAATTATGATCGAGTGGTCGTGCCTGCTGTAAAAGCTGGGCAAGTTTCATTTGCTTAAGATTGATAACAACCCATTTAGTGTTCCAAGTTGTTGGTGATTAATAAAACCTGATTTTTAACAACTACTGCATGTGACATGGACAACCAATCAATATGAGACATGCTCTGCCATTTTTCTGTAAAATATGTAACTCTAAAAATCGCTGACTTGGGTGCTGTTTGGTCGCAGTGGCTTTGAGTGTGTAAGACCAAAAACATAGGCCAGTTCCAGATTATTTAGAAAATGAACGTGTGACGAAAACTCAGACTTGAATCACTCTTTCCACTTTATTAAAACATTGGATGGACATTGAACAGTGGTGCTGTACAGCAGAGCAGATGGGATAACATGATGGTCAGCAGTAAAAAAATGAGGTGGAGTCTTTGTAGTGTAGTCAAGGGTGCGGACGAAGGAACACGTCCCTGATGGAATCTGAGGAGGGAGATCGGGGAAGTTCACTTCCCACACACTGGAAATTATCAAAAGAACGGATCCTCTGGGTAGGTTGTAGACTGACCTGCTTAGCCTGCCATGATGTATTTTACAAACGCTGTGGAGAGAAGGGAAGGGGACAGAGTTAGTGCAAGACAGGTACTGATTACCTAACCGAAGTGCTGCTTTGGCAGGATGAGTATCGACTAGGGCAGGGGTCTCCAACTCCAGTCCTGGAGAGCTACCCTCCAGTAGGTTTTCTATCATACCCAGCTTCTAATGAGCCACACCTGTTCTCAGGTAAATACTAGGGCCAGGTGTGGCTCATAAGAAGCCAAGTGGGACAGAAAACCCACTGGATAGTAGCTCTCCAGGACCGGAGTTGGAGACCCATGGACTAGGGCATAGGTTTGGTTCCAACATTCGTAGGGTCCGAATCCACTTAAACACTTAAATCCCCCTAAACACACGATACAATAATAATATTGACATGTCTGCACCATCCGTACTCAAATCTCCGGCCTTGTGTACAAGGTACATCATTGGTTTTCACCCACTGTGTTGCTCTTTTTTAGACCTAAAACAATTCTCTAATTTTATAACTGTTGTCTGATCTATACACCTCCTTGTTAAATGTCATTGTCTTCTGGCATTCTTTACTTCCATCTTTCCTTTTTTCCCATTTCATGCACCATTTTCTATAAATGATGTAAGAGATGATTGCCACACACTCCTGCCAAGTGCCTTGGGGCGACTGTGTTCTGAAAGGAGCAGTCTAAAAATGAACTGAATTCAACTCCGCCGCCCTTCATATCTCTTCATTTCAGTTAGGTGGAGTTCAGATGAGGTTTTGGGTCCATGTTACAAAGATGGGGTGAATATCCCAGACAGACGGCAGGCCACCTTCATAGTTTATGCAGCCGTTGGCATCCTCCTGTCCAGCCATGAGCTGCTCGACTTCGTCCTCCTTCATCTTCTCACCTTATTTTAAAAGAAACAGAGCCGTCAGTCCTGATCAGGTCTCCATGACGAGAGCCCAAGCACGGGTTACGACTGAGGATAAACTGAAGACTGACTTTAGTTGTGTTTCGTTTCTTAAATAGTGAAGGTCATTCAACACCCATTACTGCCCATAAGAAATTTTACCAAAGGTCCTTTTAAGAAGCACGAAGCAACACACCACTCAACCTTAGTCATCCTGTGGTAAAGCTAAGAGTAAATGTGAAAATGACTACAATTTAGCATCATGTGAATTCACTCACGGCTAATGCTAATGCTATTGCCGCGTGGCTGATTCGGAGAGCCCCGCCCCCCCTTCCTTGTCCGCTTACCCAGAGTTGCCAGGACGTGCCTGAGCTCAGCCCCCATCACGGTGCCATTCCCCTCCTTGTCGAACACCCTCAGGCCCTCCACGAAGTCCTCAAACGTGCCCCGGTCCTTGGCTTTGCAGATGTGCTGATGCATCGGCAAGAAGGTGTCGAAGTCCAGCATCTTCGACTGCATTTCTGCCCGGGGTGGGGGGTTCAAATCAGTGGCGGCAGGTGCCATGCTAACGGCCCGAGTTCCGCAGTAGTTGCAGGTGACACGGCATTTCGTTTCATTATCACTAATCTTCATCTGTCAGCTGTAACATACTTAGACCAGTATCAGAAATGATTGCCCTTGATGAGGGTCTGTTTCTCGCCCCAGGTTTATCACTTGCGACCCATTAGCTAGTTACCAGACTCCACATTAAAAGCTACCTGTCGCTTCTGGGCAAATCATTATGGGTCCTGTTCATTAGCGACCCAACCCCGTCCTTGAAGGTTCATGTTTCCGTTCCGCCAACCACCTGATGGATCTTATCATAATCGTCACTGAACCGTGCTGATTCGTGACAGTGTTTCCTGGTAAAAGTGTGAATTGGGAGGAGATGAGGCTGTCTAGAGTAATGAACTCAGAGAGCAGAGCGGACTCTGTTTGGACAGCTGACTCTTCTTAGCCCCAAAGCCCTGTGACAGCAGACAGATCAGCCGTCTTGGCAAAAGTTCCCCCCTGGGATGAGTGGAATTTAAACGAGTCATTATTGGTATTAGAGACAAACATTCTTTTGAAATGAAATCCATCTTACCAGAAGTGGTAAAGAGAACATAAAAGCTTGAGGATTTAATGCTTTTTTGTGTTGGGTTAGTACTGAAACCCATAGCTTGTTAGCATCTACCATACTCCTTATCATAAGACATCTTGTCTGGAACTGTTCAGTATCTGTTTGTGAAGATCTCCCTGCATGGATGCATGGTAGGACGGATCCTTGGTGGTCCTCACCTTCAGCCTTCGGCTTGCCCAGGACATGCATCACTTCAGTGTTGGTTGGATTCTGACCCAGAGCCCTGATGAGATCTCCACACTGAGCGTAGGTGATCTTCATCTCGTTTGTGGGGGTCCTGTCGAACAGCTGGAAAGCATCCTTGAAGTCTGGTGGGGGAAGGAAGGTGTGCCACTAGATGCTAGTTTGGAGTCACGTGATCATCTGTGGAAGTGTTTCCCAACCCAGTCCTCAGGGGAACTCCGGACAGTCCACGTTTTTGCTTCCTCCAAGCTCCTAGCCAATCAGGAACACCGAATACCTGGTACAGGTGCACTGGGAGCTTAGAGGAAGCAAAAACGTGGACGGTCCGGGGTTCCCCCGAGGACTGGGTTGGGAAACACCGACCTGTGGCACGCTTGATTAGGAGCACTGGAAGTCTGACTGTTGCTGGAATAATTAATGTATGTGTCTGAGGGGAGATTGTCTCACTCCTTCTGTTGCAAAACCCCTAATGGTTTTCTCCTATGGCAATCCCACATTTTTTTTTCTCAGTCCAAATTACAGGGGAGAAAACCTCCACACAGTCAAAGACGGCATGGAAAGGATCACCGGTGCCAAAACCAGTGAGTCCTTCAAAGCTCTGCTGCGTATCCCTAATTAAAGACATTTGCCTATAATTAAACCCCAAGGTTACCATGTGTCAGGTCATTTTCCGACTGGATGGACAGGAATCCCAGCGGAGTGGAGGTTTTAGCCGTAAATGGCCTGTACACACTTCAGTGCGTATGTGTGGTAGGGTTAGGGCCCAGTGGAAAGAGCGTCACCAGTATGGTGAATCCCACTGCAGCGCATTTGTGTCTTGCAGATTAGAAGATTCTAAATCCTTAATTTCAGAAGCAGAAAGTGGGATGCATTTTTTTTTTTTGCACATAGCATTTTACACGTACCTTCAATTTGCTCAGCGGTAAATTCAAGCTGAATTGGGGGGAGAAAAACAGAAAAAAATGATGTCACAAATTTTGAATGAAGCAAATTCGTAATAAGCATCCCTTCCACAGGAAAATAATTTTATCCTTTCAGGTTTTTTGTCATTTTAGGAATAAAAATGTTCCCTGTAACATAAGTTCCCTTTATAGTTTCTACCCTGTTTAAAGTCAAGGAAAGTCATGTAGAGTGCTCCTCAAATTTCTATATATGCATGAAATATAAAACCGTTCATAGGCAATAACATGTTTAAATTACTGATGGCTCTGTTAGGACCTTAATCTCTCTAACTCCAATAGTGGGATGAGTGCAATATTTCACAAATTCATGGTTAGATAGTAGCTAAAAGAAGTTCCTGGGTGGTAGTTCTCCATGTAACACTGTCTGATAACCTTAATTATACACCTGAATTATGTACTTATGTAAATTTGCAGTCTGAACTGGGCAACTGTAAATATTGCAATCCATTGTAATGCAAATTACAATAGAGCAATAGAGCAGCTTCTGCTGGGCCCACGATTTTGACCTTGGGGGGGTCCTGCCTCCCCACGGACCCCTCCGTCCCTTTTCGATCGCATACACAAACATCGGCCACGTTCCCGAGGCTCGGGTTGCGTGCTGCTAATTCGACAGCCCCCCCGACCAGCTGTTGGTAGTTCTTTGTTGGCGGGTGTCACAGGACATTCAATGACTGACCTCCAGTCAGGGGACGCCTACTGACGACCTTGGGGCTGTGGCGCCCCCTAGTGGTGAGACACGGTCAGGAATCGCTGGGCCACTCTGATCACTGAACATTTTTTGCTAACTGTCACTTCAGCGCAGATCAATCAGAATGTTCTTGTCGTGTGAATGGGACTCACACGAAAGGTGCATGTTAATCCTTGATTTATTTTTTTTTGCCTTTCCCCAAATTCATGGTAATCAAACACTCCATCATGGGAATCAATTCACGGGAATAAAAATCTCCAGTAAATCTACCAAAAAAGGCAGACCTTTTTAACACCAGGTGCAGAGCAGGACTATGTCAAACTTTCAAATACTTTTAAAGTACTGGTTTTGTAAAAATAAAAGTAAAAACATACAGTGCAAACATTTTTTTTGCCCCTCTAATTAAAGTGTGTGTAATTTATTCTGCAGCTAAACTATAGGCTCAGAAACCGTCTGGTTCTTGGTCACATGTGTGCAAAATGGAGGTAAACTGGGCAAATCAGTGTCTCTGGTATTGGTGACATCTGAGTGCAAGGAATTCGAAATTGTCAAGCAAAAATAATAATAATAGTAAAATCAATGGCTCTTGAAGGTCTGGCCCCATCAGATGTGGGATCTTCTGAAACACCAGCCGGTTGGACTTTCTACAGCTTTACCATAAAAGCAAGCAAACCCTCACTGAATAAATAGCCGCTCCCTCAAAGTAAACTGACACCCAAAGTAGGCCCACGAGTTTGACCAAACTGCTTATTTTATCAGGCTTGTTTTGATGAGTTCCTCATGGTATTGTCTCACTCAGCTCCATTCAGTCAACAGTCATCCCTACGTTGGTTTTGAACTCGTCCATGTTGTCCTTCACATTTCAAGACTGAAAACTCACTTTTCTTTAATGAATTTCACTAAGTGGCTTTTATCATCTGCTAAAAACTGGTGTCCTACGATCGTCCTGATACAGCGTCAATCAAAAAACTCAACAACGTGTTCAATGATGGTACAGGATAACATAAAGCTGAATGCAATTATTCACACAAAAATTTTTTGCTTTTGCTTGCAGGAAATATTAGCCTACGTAGGGATAATCGGGGGGGGGATTCTCTAAGTGAAGGTCGGACTATTTCCTTTGCTCAAAAACCCACAGAAGGTTCTTTGACTATTTCCACTGATTTGCCCTATATTCCCACAGAAATGTCCCATATTCCCACTATTTCCTTTGCAGTTTAGCAGGGTGGCAGAAGACTTCCTTGGCAACATTGCTCAGAATAAATTTGTATTTGTGAAAAATCCTAAAAACCAAAATCACGTATCTCTTGACACTAGACAATAACAAAAATAATTGTCGAAAAAAAAACTAAACAAAAAAAGGTATATACCTGTACAGCTTTGGGGTCAAATTCTGGCTCCTTGGGGGGCTCCGGCTCTGGGGGCTTTGGGGGGGGTGCTGGTTTGGGCTCTTCCTTCTTCTTGGGTGCCATGGTCAGTTACTGGTGCTCCAAGGACAGGGCAGCGCTGGGACGCTGGGAAGGACTGGTAGCCCCATGTGTTGGACCCCAGGCCTTTATCCATTGTCCCCCCTCCCTGTGTCATTCACACCCCCCATCCCCTCCCAGGATAGCACTAACAATAGGAAGATGCCTATAAAAGGACATTGCTTTGTGCTGCTATTTAAAATGACTCTTCAAATTGTCCCCAATAGACACCATGATGGACCTTGGATTGAACTCGAGTTGCCTCTTCATTCAGCTGTTTTTATCTGACAAACTCTTTTCTTGTTGTCTCTCACAGTACAGTATAACATGTCACAATCCAGGAGACCAGGAAATCACCAGCGTTTTTCACTCAATCAAATATTAAGTATCACGTCTGTTCAAATGTAATCACCTAAGAATTTCCCTAGCTGCCTTCCAAGTAATTGAAGAAAGAAATATATCTTAAAAAGGGAAAAAAAAATATAACCCTTATTTCACAGTAAAAATAAATAAGCATTTGTCAGTCATAAGGAAGTACTATGCAAGGGTTGATTAAGAACTCCTGATCACTTTTGTTTGTCCAGCTACGGGATGCTTTATGTCCAATTTATAAGCTTCCAGAAGCTGGACAAACAAAAGCGATCAGGAGTTCTGGAATATGAACTTATCATGCTGTGGCTGACTCTTTACCTGCAAGGCTAACTGGAGTGATAACAGTTTTAATACCTCATGCATTAAATTTCAGCAGATGTTTCTGTTCATGAATCGCTTTCTCGTGCCAGCCCACCCTTTCCAAGATTAAAACAATCAGCAGCTTTGTTCAGTCATTGGTGTTCTTCCTTTGGTGATGAACCAATAACAAATAAGCGCCACTTGTGCTGGAATATGACCAGATCGGGCCCATTAGCGGCCTCTAGCTCAGTGGTCGGCAGTCCTGATCCGCGAGTGCCGGCATCCAGCAGGTTTTCCATCCTACCTGGTCTCTGATGCACCACACCTGATCTCAGGCAGATAGGAACTCACCAGGCAGGATAGAAAACCTGCAGGATACCGGCACACCAGGATCAGGACTGACGACCCCTGAGCCAGATTGTAGATTCTGCTGCATATTTCTTTCCTCACATTTCCAGCATCTGATCAAAGATTGATGGCTTAATGATATTGGTTTGGCTGCTGTGTTTATAGCTGTATGCAAATGAATTTAACAATAGTTCACACGCCATTTAAACCAGGCTACTTGCTTTGTATTCAAGCTTCAGTGTGTGGCACATCAAAAGACAGGATTTAATGTGGAGGGGAAAACCACAGGTAATATGGTGAACTAAAAACCCAGCAAGGATGTCCAGCATCAAGACCCGATTAAGACGTGCTGGACAGGTCAAAGGAATTAGGAGCCATTTTGAGAGACCATGTTTATTTGTTTACTAATATGGCTTCTGAAAGCAAAGTGATACTGTATTGCTGCGATTGCCGAATTGTCATAGTTGTTCTTGCAGCCACGATTCTAACATCAGCCGTACAACGTGAGATGTGCTTAGCGCACTAACAGCTTAATCTGTGAGGGTCAGTTGTGCTTCTCCACATGTCAACGGACACATTTGCTGGCCTCGCAGTGGCTAAGCTAGACACCCGGTGCGTTGGTCTCGTGCCTGCCCCCCCCCATGCCTAACAACTGGTTTTAGGTTTTATTTAAAGACCATGGGATGAACCCCTCCCCCATTGTGTCCCAGGGGGTGAAATAAGTCTTCCATTATGAAGATGGTCATGGCTACAAGTGTCTATGCAGGTTATCCATGTCATGCTTGCCTGTACAAGGCCGACTTGACACACAAGATCCCCTCTACCTTAAAAAAGAGCGAACATTTTCACTTTTCACCTCTTGTAGGTGTAAGAGCTTATTTTCTCTCTCCTCTTGGGCAGTGGACCCTGTCCACCACCTCAGCAGATGGGCTGCAAACTCCTGAAGATTCATCTCATTTTTTTTCTTTTTGAGGGGTCCATTGCAGAAATCCCCTGAGCTGCAGTTTCTGAAAATGGAAATTTTAATATCTAATAACACCTGACCGTTCACATTTCAGCACACCAAGTATTAAATCCATACCTAAAGTACTGCAAAAATTGTTATATTTGAGCTATATGACAGTAAATGTGCACATCTTAGCATCTTAGCTACTTCATATCAAATAATTCTTGCTTAACGTAATTAGAATAGAAATATCAAATTTCGTATTCTTTGTCTGAACATGTGGATTATAAACGGCTCCAGTAGGTCATTGGGCAGTCCCAAAATGCAGCTGTCCGCCCAGACTACGTTACGGGGTGGAGATGGAAGGTGTCACGCTTTGGGCACCAAAAAGGAAGGATCTCCAGGCCTTCCCGGACTTCGACTCACTATTTTAGTTTCAGCCTGTTGTTGGTTTGGTATGTACAGTGGAAGTGAGCCAGATGGTTTACTGCACAATCAAGGCCTCAGCTGTGAAGCGGTGACCTTCAAATACACGTTTCAAATTAAAAGCACGCAGCCTGCCCAGCAAAATGACTCCTATACTGTAGCGTATGCTTTCCACCTTAAAGAAGTATTGTACGAGGAGCTTAACCGTTCATTAAAGAACTATATTTAAATACAGTTTGCTATTCCTGTGAATACAAAATTTACACAGTCACACAAGAAATTAGCATGGTAACGCTTTGCATTAACTGCACCTTTACAGTGCATTTATAATGCATTCATAGAACATTCAGTGGACCTTCATAATGCAATTATAATGCATTCATAGAACATTAATAAGCAGCATGTAAGTATACCTTAACATCCTAACATACTTAACAGCTTTAATATACATTAATAACAAACATTAATTAAATGATTATATTGTTTGTTATTCTTGTATATTTTTTTATTATTATCGTATATTAAAGCTGTAAGCATGCTGCTTACAAATGTTCTATGAATGCATTATGAAGGTGCACTGAACCTTCTTACTTTGTGAAATATACAAATGCACACATTGTTTCAGATATAGCCCTCATGAAAGCTATAAATAAATTAATCACACGAAACAGATGTCAGTGAGAGTTTTTCTGAATGACGCACTGAAAACCTGGAAGGCAGTGAATAGTCCATACATCATTAGTTAATAACAGGCATTATTGTTGAGACAGCAACCAAGATCATTTTTCCATCGTCCTACTACTTATGGAGTATAGAATGGCCATCGAACTCCATGTGCAAAACAAATGTAGCAGACTGCACTGCACACAACAGCGCAGTAAAGTCTTTGTTTTTGCTGTAGTACATCAGACTATATTCACACATTTGAGTGTTTTGGTTTTGGTTAAGAAACAAATAAACAATAAAGGCTGGAACAATACAACAGTCTCTAGCCTTCAGTGTAAAACAACAGCAATAATAATCAGCAAATACGGCAGCAGATATAAAACTACTAGATAAACAAAATCATTTTCAAATTTTTGAAGATTCTGATCCGTTGATTGTGGAATTAAAGCCTTCAAAGACACCAAAACAGGACTGACATGTTTGTTTACACTGTCTACTACTGTTTTCATCTAAAGATACAAGGAGCTCTGTTGAAAAAAAGCAAAGAAAAAGAAAAGTAACTTGTATTGCAGTAACTCGTGTCATATTGTAGAATTTGCTTGACTGATCAAACCGATTTCTGTGTTCAGGGTAATAATGTGACTCTGATGGTCTACTTTAATCTTACTGGAGAAGTAATTTACCTGCGGGCAGAAAAAATGATGAACAATTCCTTTGCAATCTCAGACTGAACTGCCTTAATGCACAGGTTTACTCGGGCTGAAGTACAGGGGCCTCCACTTAAAAGGGGGCCTCACCTAGCCCTGTTTAATAACATTTTAAACCTGAAGTTCACACCTTGGGGCAGGGATGCTGTAAAGAGGAGAGAGTCAGGCGGAGGCCAATGGTCCCTGAGTGACAGGGGCCCCAAAAGGTGAAATGTAATTGGATTGGTTTGGGTTGGGGGTCCAACATAGCTTATCCATTTTTTATCGTGTTTTAAAAGAACGTAATTAAAAAGGACCCCTGCAGGGTATTTTGGTTCCCCTCACCCCAAGAAGGACTGTTTCTTATAATTGTCATGTTGAGCCATGCCGCATTATTCAATGGACCTTTTCCAGGGCAAATCTATTCCTTTTCTTTTTTTCCTGGTGCTCATTTTCAAATGTTTTTTCCCAGTTTGTCTTATCTTTGCCAAGCAGATGGCACACTGTTAAAATACGAAACCGGGTGCGACCCTGTCACGTGTCTGTCGCTTCCCTCCAACTGGCAGCGCCCAAGACAAATCAGGCTGAAGTAATAAGGATCTTAAAAAAAAAAACATTCTGCATGGTCTTCAGATAGGACTTCCTCATGGCTTTTTAAAGGAACGCTGGAATAGAAACATACTGCGTGACTAATGCAATAAAAGTGGCTAAATCAGTCCGACTAGATGTGGACGGCCTTTGCAACCCATGTGTAGTAAACTGACAGGCTCAAAGAAAAAAACGCCTCAAGCGATGATGATGAAGATACCTCCATAACAACGTGGTAATATTTACATGGCATGCAACCTATTGGACTATGTTTTGGAGGCCCAGTGAATGCTAACACACAGATTTTTGTTTATTTATATGCACAGAGCACAAAACAAATAAAAATGTTTATAAACAAGTGTAGGTTTTTTTTGTTTTTTGTAGAGGTAACATCAGACAGTGCATTTCAGTTTCCCAGTTGTATGTTTAACTGGTTGTTCCCCAGCATTTTCCCACCCTGCACGTAGTTACCCCCAAGGGTTTAATCGTCAATAGACGCATTGCACCACTATCCCAACCAATGCAGTTAGGTTTCCTGCAAATTCACGCAGCTGCCGTTTTCAAGAAGCATACACTTTGAACCTGGAGCAAAAAGCAAGTTAAATGACCTAGACGGCATAAATGTGCACGACAATATGTAAACCACGAGCTCCGAGTGTGAATACAAACACTTTGTTAGATTGATACTGCCATCGGTTTTTCTCCAGGTCTAAGAATACGTAGCTGCATATTAAGCCTTTAGAACAAATGATTAAAATCACAGGGTGATCATTCTACAGCACGAGGCAATACAGTACGTCTCTGCTTGGCTCTGACAGACTGCGATTTCAACTATACCGTATAATTTAATTGCATACCACTTGGGTATGGCATCAAGTTTGATATATGTAGACTATGATGATCCTACTGAATCATAGGCTACAATGCAAGTCAATATACTAGAATGAAACAACATCAGATTTGGAAATTTAGTAGACATAGGTCACAGCAGCAGCTGCATTGTGGGATGGTCATCCTAAATATCTGACATTGACAGAAATTTCTCAACCTACTTTTGGTTGCAAGACCGTGACAAAGTTCATCTTTGCACCTCTCACAGTGCGATGTAAGACTATTGTTTTGGAGTCATAACCAAAGATATTGCCAAAATTCTTTCACGTTTCATCTGGGACAGCCAAAAATCTCACAGCGTATACCGACCTTAAGGCAGTGAGTCTACAGGCAAAAGATTTTAGTTTAGTCTTTAAATGAAGATATATAGTGTCAATCCAACAACCAAGGATGCTGTCTCCTTCATGTGGAACCAGCTGTACAGGATATGATGATTACAATCCTAATGAGAAGACAATGTTGTTGAGAAAACTGACTCTCTTCCTCCCTCATTGAAGTTAAATCACATTACTAATCTTCAAACATGATCCTGTGCTTTGTGGAAATTAAAATACCATTTGAATTAAATCTGAAGTAATTAAAAAATGGCATGTATTTTTTTTTTTTTTTTCAAATATCCCACATGTGGTTCTCCATACTTGCATCTTGGAGGTGTCTGCTTTTGTAGGAAATGGCAAAATTAATTAAAATAAATCATTAAGCGACAAACAGCAGAGTGATTAATATGATTCACCCGCAAAGCACCATTAGCACATGAAAGATCAAAAAGTAATGATTTAATTTACGTAATTATCATTACAGAGCTGGCTAAATCTCAAGTTCAGCTGTGCTTGGAATAGGGCCACAAATTGAATTTAGGGAAACAAATCGAAAACAGACTTACTTCTGTTTGTAGATCACAAACAGTGCACACACACTAGGGTGTTTATAACCACATAAACCATCTTCAAAAGGGCAGTGTGGATATTTTACTACAGGCTGAGATCGGATCCACTTCATTTGGCCGATTGTGGCAGTTTATTGAGGGTTTTCTATGGAAGTCTAAGTTAATTGAAGAACCAATGTGTCAAAGGTGAAGCATATCTGAGCTACTCATCTATAAAGAAGGCTACTGTGGGATAATGTTGAGCTTTTAGTTTGAAAAAGAAGAACTTCTATAAGATTCTATATTATTAGCCTGGTTTTGATTTAATGGGCAAGCCCCAGGATCACATGCTGTTCCTTCTCAGGATTAAGGGAAATAAATGCTAATTGATTCCTTTCAATACTAGAACAACAAGCATGAGAACATGAACGTCGTCTTATGGTTCTGGCATCAATTATGACAAAATCTTTGGAAAACTCATTATGCTTTCCTCAGTGTGATGGGTTATAGACTGGTGGGGGAAGGGGGGTTGTTTACTGGTGTATTGACAGAATGTAATATCTGTGTACAAGTATGCTAATTAGCCTGCATCATTAACAATGACATCATAGGGAAAGGCTGGTGTGACATTAGTAACATTAGTGAATACTTGTTAACAACAAGGATTTTTGAAGGGAATAAGTGCATGGTGGCCCCGGATTGGAGTCTCTGCCTTGGCCCCATGTGGGTGGAGTTAGCAGGTTCTCCCTGTGTCGTCTTGGGGCTTCCTCCAGGTACTCCAGTCTTCTCCAAGCTCCATAAACATGTTGAGGTTAATTGGCGATATCAAATTACTCGCAGGTGGCGTGTGTGAGTAACTGGTGCGTGACTGTGTCCGGCCGTGGGTTGGTGCCCCATCCTGGGTTGTTCCCTGCTTTGCACCCATAGGCTCCAGCCCCCCCGCCACGCAACCCTATAAAGGGGTAACAGAAAATGAACGAACGCATGTTACATGTGGTTCAGCGGCTCAACGGGTAGCACTGTGGCTTTGCGTATCTGCATTTCCAATCCACACTGTCTGTGTTGAGTTTGCATATTCCCCCTATTCCCCCTATGATTTGTGGCTTTTCCTGCAGCAATCCAAAGACATTCAGTCACATTAGTTGGCATCACGAAATTGCCCACAGTGCATCCAATGCTGGGTTTCCCTTTGCCTGGGATAGGCTAAAAAGTATGTATTAGCTATAAATACACTGTGGACATGTGTAATATTTAAGAAATTATAGTATTTTAGTGTTACAATACATTTAAAGTAGAATATAGTAATCTATTATATATGTGTTCTGATCTAGCCATTCTATTCCATCTTAGACTTGTCTACCGTTTATACTGGTCAGTTTTACATTTGTAGCATCACAATGGGAAATTGAATCCGAACTCAGTATGACACACTCAAAGCTTTACAATGAAGACATCTATGCGGGTTTTCATGACTAAGCAGGGGCTTAATGTCACAGCACACTGCCATCTGTAGGTGAAGTGCAGTCAACACTGAATTCCTCACAACGGCATGCGACCCGAATAAACCCACAGGCTTCCCATGCCGTCCTTGCCAGCGCAGGTGATCGAATTAAAATGCAAAACTATTCAAAACTATTCCATCACCCCAACTTCTGGTCACCCATCCTATAAGGATTGCGATGCAATCTAATATAACTCATCTAAATTACAGCTCAAACATGCATATAATTGAGACAGTGAGTCAAATATAAAAACACAAGACTATAATCAATAGCCAGTGCTGATGGTGGTTTTTTGTTAGCGTAATCATATCAAATATCAAAACGTGGCGCAGAGGAAAGACTGGTGAACAAATATATTTTGAGATATTTTGGCCAAATTTGACTTTTTTGTGCAGAAACATCCTTCTCGTCAAATGCTTTTTTTCCCGGGCCAAAGATGGAGCGCCACCTGCTGGCCGTCTGGTTTTCAGCTGAACACTCCCTATCCCGTCATTTCTGCTTTCGGCTAGGCAGAGTTTCATGTGAAATCCATGGCATTTCAGCACTGGGGGACTGCAGTGTGTGTCCTCAGTTAATGAAAGCTGTAAATATTTATGACAAACATATAATAGAAAACAGAGCCAGTACTGGATAAGGACTTGGATAGATGGATGGATGGATGGATGGATGCACGGGTGATATTTTAATAAGACTGATTTCACAATTATTCCTTCCTAATAACAAACCAATAATGTCAAGATAATCCTGAGACTCAAAATTCTGCATTTATTACAATTAGCACAGTTAAAATTAAAGGGAATCCACTACATTAAACATTCAAGAGCTTTATGATAGTGGCTTTGTGCCCCGAAATGTACCACAGCTAAAAATAAGACAGAATTTGTCAGTTATTAAGGTAACAGTTATTCAGCCTAAAAACCCAGAGCGGATGCCAGCAGGTGTAAACGTCAAGATGGATTCATGTGTCGAAATCCCGCGTCCTATTCAAAGAGACATTTGACTGTCAGCTTCAGTTTTCTGAAGCTAAGCAGTTTTCCCCCACGCCATAATAACAGAGAAGTGGCTCTGATTCAGCATGCTGAGCTGATGCTAAATTATGCTGCGAATAGAAAAATATTTGGCTGCTTTCCTTTTCAGTTTTATTTCATCATTTTTCATTGTTATATTGAAAATTCTCAGAACCAACGGAAGCAAGAAAGGCTTTCACGATAAAGCAAAAAAAAAAAAAAAGCAGAATAAATTAGGCGTAAATGTTGCTAGTTATGCAGTTTAGTGACAATGATCATTTCTCAAAATTTCCGGCAGTCAATTGTCCTTCCTGCAACTATCCACTTTTTCCTTGCGTGTGACACGGCTGACTAATAGTATAGCAGTCGCGTAAAACAGTCGCATGCTTCATACTCAGAGTTGCGAAGCAGATACCTTACAAAAAGATAAACTGCCACTGCAAGAGACGTGTATCATGTCTGACATTAAGCACCTGAAAGGCAGCCATATTCTCTGCAGTTTGGTCTTTCCTTTGCCCCCCACTCCCCCCCACCCAGAAATAACATATAACTTACGAGTTCTCAAGGAAAATCACTGCTGCCCGCATTTTGAAATGGGTCTTGCTAAAAATAAAATTTTTGGCGCGGTGACTCATACGTCTTGCTCTGGTACTCTGAGCCCCTTCTGTTGGGTTTTTGTGTGTCTGCGTGTGACGTAGCGCGTCTTCGCTGTCGCCTTTCCTGTTGCTCCCTTTCGACTTCGTAACTTTGAGGGTTTTATCAGTTCTTAAACTTCGAAGTATGCTTAAGCAGCGTAAGAACTTTAAGCTGGCGATGGCCAATCAGTACATCGACGACTGATCTGATGTGTGATTTGAGGGAGGATCTGGCATTTTCCCCCCATGCGAGTGTGTGTGTACTGCAGAAACTACAATATCTTTCCACAGATGCATGCGATGACGTAAATTTTGGCCTCTATGTCTCCCCGAGTACATAAGCGTGTGAGGAATTGAGTGTGATGGACTGGCATCCTATCCATGGTTCCCTGACTTGGGCCCTATGCATGGGGCTACATGCTCACCGTGATCTTTCATTGGCTAAATAGTTATGGAACATGGATGGATCAAGATGATGGAACGTGGATTTTTCCTTCTGAACCTTTTGTAAGATTTACACATCAGTCAGGCAGATGGTTCCGTATCAGGTCAGGATCCCGACGACTTGTAAGCCATGGCGACCAGGGTAACATTTCATTCTCCCTTTTTTCAACAAGTTCACGATTCCGGCTTTGAGTGTCTTCAAAGGGACACGAGATTCGCAAGGCGTCTCACGGAAGAGCATTCTTTCTGGCCCACTTCTTTCGGAAATAGAGCGGGACGCGGATCAGTCGAGGTGTTGCGGCGTCGTCCTCCTGGGAAGCCTCCGCGGCGATGCGCTCTTGCCAGGCGCGATGGATCCCGCGGCTCCGGAATAAGGTTTGCCTCGGTCGGGGAGACAGGAACAGGAGGCAGATTGGCAGAACATAATGAGAGCTGCTCTGCTGCGAGGATTCAGCTACCCAGGTAATAATCTCAGGAGGCTGCAGCTCCCAAAGATCAGTGAGATGCATTATGGGTACCAAGTTTCCGGTAGTGAGAGACGTGGTGCTAGGCCAATCAGAACCGCCCTGTTGTGGTGCAGTCTGAAATGAGGGGGTCAGTTCTGTGCGGAGAACACCAGAGGAATGGAAAACCATGGAGCATGTATCTGGGGAAATCTGGGCACGGTGTGGATAACCGGAATCGATTCGGAACGGAAAAACTCTAGGGGATGAAAGCCTGGGAATATTTACAAATGTGCACAGCAGTGTATCTTGGAAACAGAATGAAACCATAATTGGTCCTTTCTGTTCTTCCTCAGTAACATAAATTTTACACAGTTTGTTCCTATGCTCTGTCATTGTGTTTCGCAGGACATGACGTCCGACGTCAGTAACCTCTTAAGAGAGAAATACCGACGGAGAAACTGTAAACATAAACGACAGGACCCAGAGTACGTAAGTTTGCTGAGATGGAAAGTTCAGGTTCAGAAAGTGCAAATCCAGACCAAGATTTTGTTTCAACCAATCAGTTGTATATAAAGAGTCACGTTCACAGAGTACGCAACTGGTTGGTTGTAACAAAATCTTGGTCTGGATTTTTACTTTCTGGACGTGAACCTTCCACCTCAGAAAGTTCAGAGTTTTAATGAAAGCAGTCCAGGTGAGATTCTCACTGTGGGTCAAAATGACATTGACTTTTATCTTCAGTAAAATGTATAATCAAGTCTGATTCAGGGAGCAACGGACCGGCCTCACTGCTATCTAACCCTGTCCATTCTTGGCAAACAACGCGCCCTCACATTTCCTCTAGCTGGGGGCTGGCCCGCCCTGTGGGAGACATAGGCAGTCGCCTAGGGCGCCATTTTATTAAAGGGGCCAAAATGTGAGTGAATATAGCCAGTACAAATATCTCTGGTTGCATTCCGTAACGTTACATTTGCGTAATATTTCACTACTTTTCTGGAGAAACAGATGCGAACTAGCTAGTTAGCAGCCCCCCTTATGCTACTGAAATGTTTTTAATATAAATGAATCGACAAAATCTGTTTTCTGCTGCTCTGGGGGGGGGGGGGGACGGGACGCTCATCAGAATCTTGCCTAGGGCACCAGAACAGCCAGAGCCGGCCCTGGGACTTTTATTTTGAAATTGTTCCGGGCTAAGATGAGGTCAAGACAGCACTTCTCAGACTCAGGTATGTCTGCTTCAGCGTCCCATTGGCATTCAACACGAGATCCTCAGAGATAATGTTGAGGCATGATGGCGGGCTGGAAGAAAAGGTTAAGTAGCACCACTTATATTCAGCCGCTCTTCACAGAGGCCCCATGGAAAACGCCAAGTGAAGATGACAAAAAAGTAATAAATGTTTTTTCATATATAATACTTGCAGTATCAAATTAGATGAACACATTTTCAATCCCAAATTGATATAAAATTCACCCAACAACACTGACATATTTCAGTACATGAAATTCTCATATTAAAACAGTTTAGAAAAATATTGAGAAATTTTGAGCTGTGTGTCTGCATTTCATTGATAGCCCAGTAGGGGGCCTGACGCAAGTCTACAAAAGGGATACTGTAAGTTTTCAATTAAATAGCTGGTTCCATAGTGTATCATATTTGTTAGTTTGTTATTTTATAGTTAAATGTCTAGGCAATCTGAACAGTAAAATAATAATATACAGTTTTAATTATTACTTACAATTTCTCCAGTTTTTCTTTTCTTAAATTTTTTTTTTTTCATTTTATTGCTCACAAAATGTGGTGCTTTCTTTCTCCTTTTTTTCCATTTCAGTTCCTTGACTGACAGCATACGGTAAATGACAATGAGCCAGGGTGCCACACAAAGGGGGCCTGCAGTCCAAGACAGATTCTCATTCATCCCACTATGCCTCGCATCCCATGGGTTTACATTAACTGTCGATAATCATCCTTCCGGGGTGTTCCTTAGAGTAACACCGACTTGTGGCCATGGAAACAGCCAGGGGGATTGGGCATACAGTGTGGGGTCCATTGATCCACTGGCACTATTCAGTGCGTCATGCAAGATATCCCCCAGTAAATAGAACAGTGAGAATGGATGAGAGGAACCAGAGAAGAAGATGATAATGACTGTATATTTCCTGAAAATTGCATTTCCACAGTTTAACCGAGAATGCATTAGAAATGGGGGTTGTAAATTAAATACTTAGAAAGGGACAATTTTTCCCAGACAGAAGCATTCTTTTCAACGTGAATCGTTATTCGTTTAACAGAAAAAAAAAAGACATTAGTTTTACAGATTGGGTGTGCAGAGTGATCATATCAGAGTTTGACAGCAACTGTGGGCATGTAGCAAGGCAGGCGGCCACTGGAAAGGCAGGCGGCCACTGGAAAGGCAGGCGGCCACTGGAAAGGCAAGACGCTTCTGCGCAGTAGCATCCTATGAGCGACACCTGCTAACTTACCAGGGAAAGGAGATTCCCATAAGCAGTGGCTGTCTTTCTACCTGCTCCTCTTTTAACTTTTTTTAGCACTTCTAATGAACGCCACTTCAAACTCCGTCAATTTCTGACCGTTGAGTCACGTGACATGCAGATTTGCACTTTGTCACGATACACAAGTCTGTTATGGGGCGTGGTGTGGCTCAGCGTGTTAGGCCTGGCATCAGAAGGTTGCTGGTTTGACTCCCATGCTTGTCATTGTAGCCACGTGCCTGTTGGACCTTTCTGCAAGGTCCTTAAGCCCCTGAAAAATGCTCCAGGGCTTCAGGCATGTGGAAGAATAGCAGACTCTGTACCTCTCTCTCTACATACATATATACATATATATATATGTGTGTGTGTTTGTGTGTGTTTCTTAAAAAAGAGAGCATGATGCAATATGTGAAACACATACTGCGATGTACTTGTTTTCCAACTTGTACAAATGGCAAAGAAAGCTTGATTTGATTTTAACACTGCAAATGATGGCGTCGATTATCTCATAAATTAATCTGGATCATGCTGTTTCCTCAGTATATACGTGTAATACGGGGTGTATTTGTGATCTGTTGTGAAGTCACAGACGTGCAGTCACTGTCAGCGGTGGTGTGAGATTTGGACGTCTGATCTCCTTTGCATGTTTGCACATTAGGATGAATGCAGTATATGTACGGTAATTTCGAATTACAGGGCTACAGATGTAAGACCTTCTATCTAAAAACCTGAGTCTTTGACTGAGGACTCGTTCACGTAGTTACTCGAGGTTCTTTGTTGGATATTTATCTAAACTCCGCTGTTACTGATTGTCATCTGATTCCCATGAAAATGAGTTACGCTGTAATCCACAGTAAGATGCGGGTAAATCTTTGCATTCCCTTTGTGTCCCCTAAAGAGAATTGCTCCCTTGCCTGTCTCCCGGCTTAAAAAGGGAAAAATCGACCGCTTGTTCTCACATTTAGGCGAGACGGTCTGTCTTTTAGAGATAATACCATGCGGTTCCTTGAAAGAGAGCATCCTGTGGGTCTGGCCTAGCTATCTATCGCTGTCCCCTGGTCCCCTAGTCAATTAAGCAGGTGATGGCCTTATGGATCTCCTGACACTGAAGCTCACTGGAATTGACATGCAGCTGCCCTGCGCTAACTAGCCACTGTGGCTATGTGGAATGCTCATCAGCGAGGCCACCAAGAGACCTGTCACTTCTCATTTACCCTTTCCTGCATTATTGCAGACCTCCCAAGCCTAGTGGTCCTTCCACCTGGAAAGTCAGTGCCTATGGATCAGTTATACTCTTCACGCATAGGTTTGAAAGGTACTCTGTTTTATGTTAGTCTTACTGTCCTGCTTCCAGATTTGTATAAGGGATGAATTACTGCTGTCCATACTCACTGTCTTGCCCTCACTGTTTACTTGTATTATTGTTATTTACTATTGTTGTGTACTATTGTGTATGTTTTTTTTGTTCAGTATTTATTCCATCGTTATCGTTCAGCTGTTTGTTCCAGCTGTGCTGCTCTGCTGAAACGCAGTTTAGTTTCTTGCGTGTGAAATGCCAAAAAAAGTGACGACTTAATTTGCCCGGTGGATCGGGGCCTGGGCTCGTCATTCAGTTTGAATTTGAAGTGCTGCAGAAGATTTCCGGTAAATGGCTAGAGAGCAAAGGTGGTTTCGGGTGAATGTCGGCAGTGAGTATCAATGCAAGAACAGGCTGCCGTGTAGCTGAACAGGCTGAAACCTTGGGTCATGAGTTTGAGGCTGGCTGGAGACCAGTCTGACCTGTTGGGGGAGGTGAGTGGGTTCGGCCTCCATGCTGGTGATTGGAAGGTTGCTGGTTCGAGCACCGGCCGCAGCAGAACAGTCACATGTCAGTGGACCCTTGAGCAAGGCCCTTAACCCCCAGTTCCAGGAGTGCAGTGACCCCCGCCCCCCCCCCCCCCCAAGCCATGGAGAGCAAGTCGTCGCAGAGAAGAATTTCAATGTACCTGTACTGCAGAAAAAGGATTTATCATAATGTTTGGCAAACTGTGGATCTGCTTCTCTGGTAGCAGAAATTTCAGCTTGACTTAAAACGCCGCTGAATGGTTAAAACGCTGATTGCAACTGGCACAAATGTTACTTTATTTGATTTGACATTTTTTGACATTTGGCAAGTCACGGAAACCAGCAAGTCGCACGGTGGTTATGGGATATATAGCAGAAAGGTTAGCAGGCTTGACTTGCTGAAAAGGACATTGGTGTTGTACCCTAGAAAAGAGGAAGGAAGCCTTAATGCAATAAGGGACATATTTTTTCACACTTTTGTTTTAAATGTGTCTCAATTTCATTGTTGGATCCTTCACAAAAGCCCAGAAGCCTACATACAGCGGAGCCATCAATTATAAATTATCAATATACAGGATTCAATTTAAATTTAGTCTTTAACTACCACTAATGTTGAATATGTTCAGGACAAGTAGGAGAATTGGATTGAATTGAATCGTGGGTCACTTTAAGTCATTAAACTTGTTCATTTACATTATTACAATACAGTATATCATATTTTGATAATATAGCTTTTAATCCAAACTTATGCTGTATAAATAGCATATATATTGTTTTTACTCACGTGTTTATTTATTTTTATTTGTGTACAGTTGGTCATGGAAGAGAAGATGCTTTATTGTAGCAGGTTGGGGTTGGTCTGTCCTCACTGGCACCAGAAGCAGGAACCCAGCTCCTCGTCACCTACGACTGTGTTACTGGTCACCAGTCGAACCCTCCAGGCTGGTTATGGCACAAGCATGAACACGCGTCTCCACCCGTACGGTCACATGTGTGAGGACGTATGTGACGTGCATCCTTATAGTCAGGAAAAAAAACAACAAAAAACCTAATGATGTCACCATTCTTGTGGAAGGTTAGGAGCCAGAAACCGTTAAAAATTATAAAAACCTTGAACTTCTCGTTAAATATTGTAAAATATGATTTACGTGCCAGCAAAATGTTCATGTTTGTCCGACCAATGATTTATTTATTTTTTTTGGATTAACCTCAAAGTAATCAAGCAGAGTTTGCAACAATTTTGCAAACGATTTCTTTTCATTCTCATGAGTTTAGCTCTGTTCCTGTATCCAGGGGAAAATTGTATGCAAAAGCCAAAGTATTTTAGTTAACTGAAAAACTGCCAAATTAATATTTATGAACACTTTAATTTTTATAATAAAAATATCATACTTAATCATATTCATAAAAATCATAAACAGAGAAAAATCAAACTGTAAAATAAAAGCCAAATAAATTAGTTCATGTTTATTTTTGACCAAGGGCCACATAAATGACAATGGACCAGTCTGAGCTCATCCTCTCATACCTCCTGTTATGGATTTGCAGAGTGCAGGTTTGAAACATGCTGCTGCTTTCTTGCAAAATGGATTATGAGCATTTTCAAACAATGAAACTAACAACAGCATGCTCCAGTAGTCAAGAACTCAACTTCTTTGCGATGCAGCAGATGCTAAATGCATGCTCTGGGGCTGCACCGTTCCGCATTTCACTGGTGCAGTGCACTGTCTTACAGTGAAGGGGCATAAGCTTTAACAATGGGAGCACAAGCCTGTGAGTACAGCACAAGCCAGTGAGTACAGCACAAGCCTGTGAGTACAGCACAAGCCTGTGAGTACAGCACAAGCCAGTGAGTACAGCACACCTGTGACGAATCAGCTCAGAGTGACTCCTGGGGCATTGTGTGGCTCAGGGGCCTAGGCCTCTGTGCCCATGATTGGAAGGTCACGGGTTCGAGCCCGGCCTCGGTAGAATAATCATGTCTGTGGCCCTTGAGCGAGGCCCTTAACCCCCCAGCTCCCAGGGCGCTGCTACAGGTGGCTGCCCTTCCCTGCTATTCATGCTCTCGGCTCTAAAAATATGTGTGTGTGTCATGGAGAGCATGATGGGGAAGGTGAAAAGGGAATTTCCCCACAGGGATCAATAAAGGTAATAAATCATCATTTCATTTCTCTGGCCCCTGGCCAGTATCTGCTTGAAGGCGGGGTGGTGTTCCACAAAGCAGGGTTTCTCGGTTAGCCGGGAGCAGTCCATGGGCTGACATCATTTGCGGTCGCGACAATTGTGAGGGTAGCCGTAGTATCAACAAAATTAACCAATAAACATGCCCACGACTCACAAGAGATTGAAATCGTATGAACAGTCCT
>JAODJU010000081.1:3242018-3259562 GCA_026776725.1 Gnathonemus echidnorhynchus
CAGATTTTTTTTTGGTGGGGATCCCCCCCCCCCCCCCCCCATATTTCTTCTGGGGAGTGAGCCCACCTTAAAGGTCAGATGCTAGAATGACCCCTGACTTCTTAAAGACATAGTATTTGATTTCTCATATAGCCTTTTTATTTATTGAAAGAAATTGTAGGAATAATTGGTCGCTTTAAAGCCTTTGCATGAAAAATCTTGCAGTTTGATGAACAGGAGAATCTTCAGGTAAGTGTTTCACCAAAGTTGGTTTGTATTCACTCCCAGGTGACTTTACCCAACTTTACATCAAAGTAAACATAGCTCTCTTAAGTTTCAAAGTGAAATGTAACTCCAGCACTAACCCTCTCAGCATTACAGAATCAAGGTATTGTAAAAGTTCATTTGTTTAATCTAATCACCACAGTGCTGGTCTGTATCCTACAGGAAGGCAGTAAAAACAGCAGCAAACAGACCGAATGATTTCAAACCGTTGACCCAAACATTACAGCGTAACACCAAGATAATAGAATCCCCCCTCTGATTAGCTGCTCTGCGGATCAAAACAGATTGGAATTTCTGGCAATCTTTGATACAGGAACAACATATATATAATATGTATAAGAGGTTTGAAGTACACAAAAAATACATCCTTATGACAAGACTGTATTAAATGAGAAAACACAGCTCTCACTTAAATAGAAATTCAGTCGACACCTGCTGTTTTTTTCTCCCATTGTTCTGAACTTTCTTCGCATTTCCCCTGTGGTTTGCTTTCGCTGCGTGCAGTGTGTGTGTGTGTGTGTGTGTGTCGCAGAGCATCGCTGTCCCTCCTCCGTCGCCTGGCCCCGTCTTCTGTGTGAACTGAGCGACAGCAGGTCTCGTCTCTCACATACCTGGAGTCCCAGAAACATGTGGCCCACAGTAATCAAACGGAACAGGGGGAACCGGGTTCCCAGGGGGAGGATGTGAGGCCCAAAAAGTGCTGAGAGAAGCATGTGTGTGTGAGACTCTCCGACTTACATCTGTGTCCTTGGAAAAGTATGATTGCCCTTCCTCTCGTTACTTAGAATCCATCCATTATTTAACGACTTTTCCTGAAGCCCATCCCAAACAACATAGGGCTCAAGGCAGGGATACTTCCTGGACAGGATGCCAGCCAATCACAGAGCACATGCATACACTACGGCCAATTCGGAGGCACTGATTCACCTAGCTGCATGTCTTCAGACTGCAGGAGGATACCAGAGCACCTCAATCAAGCCCTCCCTCAATGCCATCATGTAAACTGAGCTCATGTAAACTGAACACACACAGATAGGGATCTGAACCCCCCACCATGGGAGTATGAGACAGCAGTGCTACCTACTGAACCCTATACCACCCTCATTAGGAAAGATTATTGTTGTTGTTGCTATCCTTCTAGCAATCAATTTTCTATATCCTTATTATTATTACTATTATTTTTATTATTATTATTATTAGTAGTAGTAGTAGCATTTTGGTTGTTATACATTGTTGTATAACTTAATTTATTGCTGATTTATTGATTTTTATTAATTTTTATTGAGTTGATTTCTATTTAAGCTTTTTTATTACACAGGCTTTCGAAGTAAACTCTCAAAAAACAGCCAGCAATCCATCCAATCCTTGATGATACGTAGTTTGCACAAAACAGCATGGCTCATTATAATAGAAAAATGCCATAAGGAGCCTGTCAGATGATGAATACATCACATTTCACATGATTTGGTTAAAATAGAATTGGAAGATGCTGTTGAGCAGCATCTTCATATTTTAATGTAAGAAGAAGCAGTATTTTGTCAGGCCTGTGACATTCTTTTGTACATTCTGTAAGCACTTAGGTAATTTATCTTAGGAGGAATGTCTAAGCCCAGCAATACTAACAAATCTGCTCTCTATATTGGCTATATTAAACATTTGTTCCAGATTCAGGACATTGCATCCAATATATCTCCCGGTTTGTTATAAATCATCCACGTATTCATTAAAAACAGGGTAAATATTTTTGGAGAAAAAAAAAACAAGCCCGTTACGTCATGAGACTCAATTGCAAAAGTTACAAAAGAGAAATATGAATTGAGCTGTGACGTTTAACAAGTGTGAAATAAAGATGGGGATCATTTGGGGATCAATCTTATAACAAACACGCAGACATTTCCCTCAAGCATATCAACAAAAATGCCACATGCCCAAAAGTTTTTTTTTTTGCCTTTGTCAAATTGTTTCGAAAGACGCATCACTACCTGTGCATTTTCTTTGCACGTGAGTATAGGTATAACTTAACCTGCTTTTTCGTTGCGCTTCCTATCTCAACACCACGTATAAAGCGGAGAGGTACCGCGCGCTAGCAGCGATGCGCCGCTGAAGCCCGTCTGAGTCACGTGTGCGGCGTTGCGGACCAATCAGCGGCCAGCACGCGCCTCCGCAATGCCAGCCTCCTGCTCTGCGAGTCGTTAAACTGAGATCCGCACGGAGCGCGAGTCGATGGCATCTTCTGCTGTAGCCCTCGTTAGTTTCAGAAACTCTTAACTCCTAATTATTACCTGGAAGTCTTTATGTAGTTTTATCAGTGATTTTTTAATTATTTTAGAAGGCTTCTTTGCTCTCTTATAGACTAGTTGACTTAATAGTGTGGTTTTAGGTTTTGCACGATCTGTCTGCATCCCCATGCGTTAACACATTAGTTTGGCTTATAAGTTAAAAAAATCGGTTCGTTTAAGTGGCGACTCAGCTTAAAACTTCGAGACTGAGGAGTTGATCGGCTTTTCCATCCCGGGATGTATGTTTGATCCGCATGGTGGGGATGCATCCTCCGGCTTCATTAGCTAGCGGCGATTACCCTGAGCAGGGCATCGGCAGATAAGCTGCTGTAAGGCTATTTATTTGTTACGGTGACGCGGAGAAAGTTAATATAAACAGCGGGTTTTAGTTTGTGGCAGAGGGGTAGAAGAGTGACTGAACGGGTGTTAAGAGACTCATCTGCGGTCTTTCATAGTGAGTTTATGTGTGACTAGTTAAATACATGCGAATTAAAGAGAATTTGGGCATAAATCGATTTTTGCTATTCCGTATTAAATATAATGCATACTCACAGCAAGAGCCGCAGATCTGACAGCAAAAGCGTGTCTCGGGCTGCATGCTGTTAACACAGACTACATTTTAAAACTATATTTCTCTATAATGTGTTTTCAATTTACTCAAGGATTGTAGCTCGGTATTACTTTTTTTAAAAGGAGGACATTTTATTAGAGTTTTAATCTCAGTTTAAAAGAAGTACTTTTGCAAAGCGGAACGTTTTTAAATAGTAAGGCTGGGGGAAAATTAAAAAGACCTAGAAAAAGAAAGTGCTGGTTTCTTCTCCACAAAGAATCATTTGAACTTCCCACCGCAGAGCGAGAACGACATAAATAGTTTTGACATGTGGATGTAATTTCAGAAAAAAGACAGATGCAGGGAAATAAAAAAAGAGTGAGCTCAGTTTGAATGGGTTACAGATTTGAGAGCAGAGGAGGGAAGCCAAAAGATTATTTTTTATAATTTTATAAGCCACTATCAGCTACGTTATGGGGGAGCAGATGGATTGAGAGTGACTTATCCTTCGGCGCCGCTCTAAGCGGAAGGGTAGAAAGTCAGAGAAAAGCGCGTTTAAGTGGGCGTCACATTTTATGAAGTTACTTTATTGCAGCGGATCTGCTTTAGTTATGGGATCCACTCTGCTGATCCACGGCGTGGGTTTTCTGCTTTGCTGCTCCATCATGAGCTGCATCTATGGTCTGGTAAGTTTTTTTTTTTTTTTATCTATCTATCTATCTATCTATCTATCTATCTATCTATCTATCTATCTATCTATCTATCTATCTATCTATCTATCATCTTTTGTAATAAATGCAGCGTGTGGCATGTGTGTGTGCCCTACACGAATAAGCCTTTGTTATTCCAGAATTTAACTTCTATATTCCCTTTTCTCCTCTATAATAAGCGGCGTTACGTGTGACAGTCTATCCGACTTTACCATCCGCCAATATTTACGTCTTAAAATCTCACGTTTGCCATGACTGGCCGGATTAATTTTCTCGCTATTGGTTGTTTTTTTGTGGGTTAATTTAATACATAAGCGTTGAAATACTGCGTCTCGCTTATCTGTTACGTTCGGTGTTTTAAAGGGACTTAATTCTGTTGAATGTGCAATTTAAAATATTGCTTTCCTTTTGCAAAAGCATTATTATCTACACGCCTCTTATCTAAGGAATGCTTGGTTTTGTTTGGTATCCAGAACATTCACATTGCTGTTTTTAATGCCTTTTTGTTTATCTCGTATTAATTACGTGTATTAACAGTCAGGCTAATGGTTTAAAGTGATGAATTGACCGCGAACGACATAGTCATGTCTACTACTTCACAGTTACACTTTCCACCAAAATACTTTAAATCATTCTCATGGAGTTAATAATTACCATAAGTAAAAACAGAAATTCAGTGTTGCAACTTTTTGTTTATGCTCATATCTACAATCATTTTTCTAATATCGACCTTTCAAGTAGCATGTTGCGTATTTTATGTCAATTTTAATTTTAACTTTTTTTGTTTTTACTGTCTCTGTTTTAATGCACAGCCAGTATTTTTCCACGCCATTTGTTTCAGCATTTTTTATTTAAATTGGAGCCATGCGTATAAAGTAGAAGGGACTTTTCTCAAACGAAAAGCCGTTTACAGATAAGATATATCAGGTAGGATGAGGGGGTGTTTGGCCGCTATCAGTTGTCACTTTTCCGTACAAAATGAAACTGTTTATTCATGGTTATATGTTTGGGAAAGGGCGCGCGCCTTGAGAGAGTTTATTTTTAGTAGGGGGGGACAACAGACTAACGCAACTTCTGACTAGTAACTTAGGAATATTTAACTAGCAGGCTGCCCATATATCTCGGTGCAGTTATTGCATGCGTGGTCACTGTACTCGGATGCATTGGGAAAGTTTCTGCGGGGACGCGATTCGCTCCGTGCAGCGCAGACTGCGCCTCCTCTGGACTTAACTCCAGCATCCTGATCATCACTGTGAGCCTGTGTACTGGCTCTGTGCACAGTAGTTACGCGGCAGGGAGTGTGCCGACCGCCTTCTTGTGTGTCTTGGCAGGGGCAATGCGCTTACATCGGGCAACTGGCCCGGCTGGTGATGTGTTTTTTTTTTCCTCTCTGCCAGTGATGTGGTCTATCCCTGCACCAGTGATTTGGAGGCACGGGAAAATAGTATGAACCGGTCGCTGGGTGCTGGCGGCCAGTATCCGGTGATGATGCGGGATCTGCTCTGCTGATGGACGGTCCGCTGATGTCGCCCGCAGCTCCTGATAATGTGCCGTTTTTAAAATGGATTTCGCAGTTCGTTATGAACTTCCCGAGTGCTGAGAATATAGTTCATGCATAAATCTGCCGTGGACTGACATCCTGTCCAAGGCATCCCCTGCCTTGTACCCTGTGCTCGTTGAGCTCGGCACAGCAGGACCTAGTGCAGGATAAATACGCTATAAATAGATAGATAATTAGATGGATAATGCATAAATACCTTTTTATTTACATCAACGTTGATGATTTGGCTTGGTGTGATGGGTTATTTTATTATTGTTTTAGTTCATTGATCAGGTGATTGATATTATGGTTGATTGAAGATCAACAAGAACAAATGAATGTTTTTTGGTTGTCCCAACTAAAACTTTATGATCTTTATATTATATATTTAACTTTTTAATTAGAGTTTGACATTCTAGGGATGTTGACATTGACACATCGCCTTACTCGGAGCCACACGTCTGTTTGTAATGCTTTTTTTTTTGGATTCAGACTTGGCAGTCAGCCCAGAATCCTGATCCCTGCTACCCCACCCCCCCCCCCCCCCCCACAGAGCTGTGTTCAGGGCTAATTCTTTGAAATTACTGACAGGGGTACAATTTCCTTCAGAAGGTACTGATAGAGGTATAATTAATGCTGCACAGGGAATGAGATGCTGCATATGAGCATATGTACAAGTCTGCAATTGTGGCTGCTTGAGGCCCTATGGATTCCTTTCCGTTAAGTAGCACCTTTCGCACGGCCCGTACAGCCCATGGCCTGAAATTATGTCACAGGACTTCGCAGGAGATTTGTCATGCTTGAGGTCGCCCAGGCTAAGAGCGCCTGTCACAGACAGGATTGGTTGGTGTGGTCTGCTGTCCGGATCGATGACTCTTGGCCCTAGTGCCATTCAAAGCCCCTGTGGTGCCTCAGATGGTGCCCTAGGTGATACCCTAGATGGGTCCATGTGGTGCCCTAGGTGGTACCCTAGATGGGTCCATGTGGTGCCCTAGGTGATACCCTAAATGGGTCCATGTGGTGCCCTAGGTGATACCCTAGATGGGTCCATGTGGTGCCCTAGGTGATACCCTAGGTGAGTCCATGTGGTGCCCTAGTTGGTGCCCTAGGTGAGCCCATGTGGTGCCTTAGCAGATGTCAAGGGTACTGTATGTGCAAGGGTGTAGGTTTGATATCAGGGGGACACAACTTAATCATTTAAATGTGAAGGTCCATTTTTTAGGGAGGAGGTGGATGAAGCCAAGTTAAATATTGGGGGATTCATGTCCCCCCCATTCCTCCTGGCTCCTGGGTGCCCTCCAGGAGGCCTGCCGTGGGGTGGTGTTGGTGGTGGCGGTTTGCTAAGCTGGCGCCCCTTCATACGATACCGCCCTGCTATCGTGCCCTTGCCAGTTTCCCCTCCCGCCTGGCCCCAGTGATTCACATGCGGGTGATATGGAGCCTCATTCGTGGTAGTTTCTGCTGCTCGTGGGGCTGCTTGAGGCTGAGTGAGATCCCAGCGAGGTTCTCCCTCACTCCTGTCCCTCTCGCGCGTATACGCCAGGCCCGCTAGCCATTTACTTTGGACCATCTGAAATCCGCAGAGTGTGTTTTCATCCACCTGGAATTTTTGCAAACCATAAAAACTGAGCATCACGACAACGGACATGCCACGTCGTGGAAGCCAGACAGAAGACGGAACATCGTGGAGAAATGATGTCCACATCCATTTAAAATCTAAATTAATGCGTGACATGATCCATCCGATCCATTTTTGTCTCTCCACAGAAATGCATTAAGCATAAATGTTTGTTACACGCCCTGCATTCTTGGAGAGCGAATTCCGAGCGGAAGGTTATCTCTGTAGGACGTTACTGACCTCCCCTTTAACCTTTACAGGGAACCCTGTAACTCCTCAGACTTAAGCTTTGACATCCATGGCTGACTCTCATCACAGCGCAGTAGGTCATCTAACCGAACGAAACTACATTCTCCAGATGAAGGAGGTCTTTGACTTTTCACCGCTGTAGCAACCTGAAAACTCACCCTAGAGTTTTCAGCAGTGAAAAATACACAGCTACGGAATTCAGACGTGGGAGGCGGCTGAAAGCTTAATGTCATCTAATTTGATAGCTAGGCCTGGATCCAAGTCTACTCACGCAATGATTAGTCCTTAGTATTCAAAATAACGCAAGTATTACTGTCAAAAAAACCATCCTGCCGTAGGATTTTTATTTGCATTTAATTAATTTCATTAATTTTCATGAAGTTTTTAAATGTGGATGCTATGATCCACTGAGCATGTCTCGCTTGCAAAGCAAGCGTTCTTTAATGTCACTGAATAATCTGACATTGATGTTTAATGTACGACGATGCAACATATGCATAATATTTATAGCGCGTGTAGAGACGTGTATCTTTTCAGACAAGTTATAAAGGAGAATGACTCTTATAATAAGTTACAAACTGTGCTCACTCTGTATTCTGACCGTTTCGTCTCCTGGAACAATTCACATGAGTCATGTTTTATTTCCATCCGTCTGCTTGTTTCTGTAAAAACCTATTGACCATATTCATAGTGCTCCGGTCCCAAAAGGAAATCATTTTCCCTCATGCTAATTTTCTGTTCTTTGATGGTGTTATGTTTTCTCAAACCCCGCTATGGTTGAGGTCTGCCCTGGAGTTTCTGCTTCAGCTTTTAAAACAGGGTTTAGCTTTTTCAGAATAACCAAATGCATCATTTAGCTTAAAAGGTATTACGGGAACCAAAACAAAACGACTATAAAAGAACATTAACATACAATATTGTCAATTAAGAAATATACATTCATATATCTTCCAGCTGTTTGTTCAGTACAGAGTATGTTGTAATTGTGGAAGATGAAGAAGAGATTAGAAGGATAATTCAAAATGTCAGCACAGTGCTGTCATCGTGGTTAGATTCATAAATATTGTAGAAATAAAACTCCTTCGCTGGCAGTTACCAAACCATTTTAGAGTTGAACAATGACTGCAATGAAAATATTGAAAACATGGAAATCGAATAATACACTTTGGTTTGTCGCCAAGGCTTTTATGCCTGGTAAGATATTTTTATATTAACAGCACATTAGTGTAAGGATCAGAGAATTATAGGAGAGCCCCTTAAGGGACGTGGCTGAAAAACAAGTCCACATATTTATCCAGTATACTGCATTACAAAATACAGATGTTTAAAAGCATCGCTAAATTAACCTGAACCAATCGGAAACCAGAATTTTACATGTGGTTTTGATGTGCATGAGATCAAAAGACTTGAAGCTAATGTATAGACTTGACATATATAGATGGAAGGAGGTGATATCAACAATTAGGAACTGTCAGCATATATTTGAGAAATTTCCCAGCCAATCCTCTAAGATGGTTCAGTCAGGCTGTGAGGGAAAGAATACAGGTCTATGAAACTGCAACAGATGACTTCATAGCGTCATGCCTTCCAGTAACAAGACTGGATGATATTTCTCAGGCTGGCGTCACCAAACACCTACACCTTTTGTAGAGCTTTATTGGAAGATGGGTGCCGTTTGATAGATGCTTCCCGATTCCCTGCAGAACCTTGGGGTCTCCTGAGGTTACTCTCCACGCCCTTGCTGGTGGCGCGCAGGTGCTTTGAGGGCGTTGGTTCTGATCACGGGGCCGTGTTAATGTTTGGCCACTGGAGTTGGGGGTTTCTCCTTTGCTTTCGGGCCTGCCGACCTGTGATCTGGTCCGTCTCGCACCTAAATGCAACGCAGACAGCAGGAGGCTCTGCTGGAAGGCCTGTGTTTTTGCGCCCCCCCCCCCCCCCACTTCAGAGTGCCGCAAACTCCTGCCTCATGACTCTTATTTACACCCCCTTTAATGAATGAGCCCCCTTTCTGCTTGGCTAAGGCAAGACGGTGGGCCGACAAGCCTCAGAAATTATCCTTCTTTTGGAAAGCAAGCAAAGTTACTCCGAAGGCAAGCAAGCAAAGTTACTCCGAAGGCAAGCAGAGTTACTCTGTCAGGGTCTTTGTTTTCAAAGGCTCAGATATCGATCGCGGTATAATCAGCATGTTCAGCGGAATACATGGGAAGTTTTCTTGCGGCCGGTGATAATCTGGCAGAATTAAGGGCACCGCTATTATTTTACTTTGCAGCATCATGCAAAACGGCGAAGCTGTTTCAGGCAGTCAGTCATCTCCCCCCCCCCCATGACGATTGCTCGCATGGGCGGCCAGACGCCTGTGGGCGAGCCTAGAGGTTTACGCTCCGCTGGTGCGGCCGACCTTCTTCAGGAGGGGAATCCTGTTGTGTTTTACGGATTAGAAGAGAGAAATAAAAGCCCCCGCAGGCCATAAATCCGATTTCCGCTCCGAAAGACAACACTCATCCAGCGCTCCATCGGGACTAGGCTTGCGGGGGCCCCGATTACGGTCGCTGCTCGAATTGATGCCGTCAGCAGTCCTTGCTATAAACGATCCCGTTAACAGAGGACCGGTGGGATTCTGAACAGGCCGTGGATGAAACTTCCGCGAGGCAGGAGTTTAGAAGCGAGGCAAACGGAAAAGATCCTACAGAGAAAATACAATCAAGTATTATAATGAACGATATACACATTTTTTCCCCTGTGGCGAAGACAGACTCATATGCAGTGTCTCCGAGATTTATTTATTTATTTAGCTTACTCAGGGGTACGGTGTTTTCAAATAACTCAACCCCCACTTGCTATAAATGTCAACTTGTCATATTTTTGTGCGCTAACATGTAGTATTAAGAAGACCTTAGAAGATCAGAGGCCAGCGAGCTGCTACAGGCTTCTACCTGCTCGAGCTGTCAGAGCAATTTCGGTTCTGTTTTCCCAACGTAAATCCAGTCTAGGAGGACAGACACGCACACAAAAAGAAAACACTAGTCTAGGACAACTTAACGACTCAATAAAAGACAATGAGATCAGTCCTGGAAATAGACGGCCTGTCGAGGGCTGAGGTTCTGGCGACGACCCCAACAGCCAGTGCCACACGGTGGCTTTGATTTTACGTAGCGAAAAACCACACCACTCCGATTTGTTTTTGTCTCATTAACACTAATTCTGCAGTTTCGTAGAAAAGAAGATGTTCGTAAAAATAAGCTCTTTCTGTCATATTAGTAAGCAGAATGTAAAAGAAAAAAAAAACATCCTGCGAAGTGTTTCGCTCAGCGGATAGCACTGTTACCTCATTCCTCTGAGGTTGCCATGACATTCACATGGTTCCCTCCCCTCTGTCTAAAATCATGCAGCGTTTTACGTTACCCTTAGTGTACATGTGCCCTGTGCTGACCTGGCAACCCATCCCCTAACTCTCTGGGATCGGATCCAGACTCAGTGTGACTTCTTACTGGATAAGTGGTTATGGGTATATCCATATGATGGTGCAACATGTGGACTGGATTTCTGGGTTATTTATGGCCATTCTTGTGCGGTGCACAAGTATTAGGCAAAGACATGTAATCTGAACGTTATCTGAGTCGTAAGTGTATATTTACTCAGAAACTATTTAACATCTGGTTGCATCCACATGAACAGTGTTCTCTGAAAGTTATTGATATCTAGTTGGATGCCAAGATGAACACTGCTTCAGTTTCCAAACCTCACCTCCGGGGTACCTCAGAGACTCCATGTATATGTTAAATTTCACCACCAGCTCACTTAATTAGGTAACTTAATTAGTTAAATAACTCGATGAGGTATAGATTAGCCAAAGGTGGTGTACTAGCGGACGAATCAAGAAATACTTGGGCACGATGGATGGTCGCTGTAAATACTGGGGTGATTTTTGCTGAGGTTCTGAAATGGCTAAGCTGACACACTTTGACAGGCATAACATCACAGTGTTATACCAACATGAAGATTTGAACATAATTTTCACTTTCTGCCTAAAATGTGCACGGTCCTGTATGCCAGAAAGAAACGTCGAGAATGTTAACAAAGTTTCTAATCAGTAAAAACAACACAGTCTGTCTCTTGCTAGAATTCTGCTATCTGGCGTCTTGTGGCCTGCTGTCCATTTTCCTGTCTTTAATCTACACAAGCAGAGAGAGAGAAAACACTTTGTAAGATAGCAGCGGACAGCACAGTGCCGCTGGCTGGATTAGACAGCAAGTCTGCTCAAGATCCGCAGCGCGGAGGACAGTTTGGAGAAGATGCTGGTGTGTTTTATTGCCTTTCCAGCCTGTAAGAGGAACGTTTTGAGTCATCCCTGGTGGGGTGGGAACTTGGGAGCAAACGTGCTTCTCCAGCAACCTCCTTCCAACATGAGATGTCTAAGATTTCCAGTGGGAATAAATCAGAATGTAATGCGTTTTATTTGAGATTTGAAATAGGAGTTATTGTGTGAGTGACTTGTTTCAGCTTGCTGGTCTCTGTGACCTTAACCTGGGCCGGCCCGTCCCGTGTAATGAAGTGCCGATTATCTCGACTGGAGTCAGACTTGGGTTTCGCCACCGTACCGATTCCCGACGGAGGTGCCAGACCGCAGGCACAGCCTGGGGTGCAGATGGATGGACGGAGTCCCTCATAAAAACGCTCATAATCGCACTTTCCTCTGGTGGTGCCCGTCATTGAAAAAGGAAGGTCGACTGGATTCGATTATTTTTTTTCCCCCCCGTCGCCACGGGTCACTGGGCAGAAATGCATGCAGCGGTGCGCCGATGAGACAGTTCGCGTTGCTGTCTGCCGAAAGTGCCCCCACTGGATCTGACAGTTCTGGCAGCGCGGGATGCCCTTAGATAGCAAAGCCAGAGAACATGTGACCAGCGTCCTGCTGTAGACATCTTGGACTAAATAACTTTACCCCAGTAGGAGGGCAGATACCTTTAGGTACCCTAATCACATCCCCTACTGACTGGCTGGCAGAGGAGGGGGGTGGGGGCTGGATTCTGGCCTTACCTCCAGAACTACAGATATTGGCTGTAGGTCTGTGCCAGTGTTTCCCAGTGCATTTTTTTGCTACCGGGAGTTGGGAGGGAGCAAAAACGTGGACCGGCTATACGTCCCTGAGGATCGGGTTAAGAAACACTGGTCTATGCAGAACCACCCCTCATCATGTTCATGGCCAGCGGGGGTGTGGGGGGGGGGGGGCAGTCTTAAAGGGCCAGCACTTGTCTTGCCCACTCCCACTGTTTTATCTTCACTATTTTTTTATTTATAGGCAGAATCTGACTCTCCTGCTCTTCACAATCCCTTTAGAAGCAACAGAATATTATCAGTTCATTACACATTGTGTAACTGGCTTAAATAACATACGGCATGTGTGACAATAGAGCTTTCGCAGCCTTGAATAGCCTGCATAAGCTTTTGTCGCGCTGTTGGTTTTTGAATTGAACGTACTTTCTATACAGATCTGTGATAATCCTGTCGTTTAACCTCATAATCGCGCATCTTCACGCATCTGAATAATTTCCCCTCACTTGCAAAAAAAAAAAAACCAATCATTTACACATTAGATGCGCTTTTCAGTTTTTTTTGCAATTTTGACAGTTCAAATATAACTGCGTAATCGATGAGAGAAAAGTAAGCGAAAAAGAAAAGATGGTACAGATGTCTCCATTGGAGTTTTTAGTTTCGGGTTACAAATGTTTTTAGTCAGGGGCTGTTTTTTTCTTATCTTGAAATCTCGTTACACGCGGCTGTTGTTGCACTGCTGCATTTTTTGTTTATGCGTCTTACTGCGCGTGCTGCAGTTTTTCTGCACGGAGAGCCATGACGCGGCGACATTCTCCCGCCACGGAAGGGCTGGTTTTAAGAAACTTTCACTGCCGACGCGCTGGCGGCGAGGGACGGGCCAGGCCTTCGACCTTCCGCTCCCGACATAAAGATCTGTTTGTCTCCATTTTGCCTGGGTTAACACAAGGCTGATTTTTGCAAAACAAACTTTTTTTGGGGGGGGGGGGGGCAAATATCGGCAACATCAGGCAGCATCTCATTGTCTCCCTTACGTTTGTCAGGCTCCCAAAGAATGTTCTGGATAGTGTATCAAATGCATGTCTCACACAGAATACTGATCTTGCTCAGAAATCAGACTGGCACTGTCTCAGAGCTATAAATTTTAGGCCGACTCAGGCATAGTGCGCCTTTCAGAGTGTTCACCATTCAAGGCCTCCCAACTTATGTGCTAATAGTGGAGTCTTCAGTTTCATTGACGTGGTAAAGTTACACCACGTCAGTGTCTGACTCAGGAAAAAGTCGTTCCCCTGACTCCCCGTGACCTTTCCTGTTTTTCTTTCATCCCCCACCCGAACCCCCTTCCCCGTCAAGAATGTGTAAGCGTGAGTTATTCAAAGACGCTCTTACACCGGGACTGAGCTACTGACAACTATAGCGTAGATGTTGTTTTTTTTTTGTCAGACGCTTCACTTGACAGTGCTGTGGGAAAGGAAAAAAAAAAGCAGTTTCCGTTCCTTTTTAGCGCTCGTCGAACTTCCCCGCGACTGACGCTGAGGCTTTTCTGCGTGGAAGAGATTTTCTCAGTACCTCAGTGAACCTTGTACAGTCACAGATCCCACAGCTAAAATCAGAAGCCGTTTATGATACCAAATCACACAAGTAGTTTGTCACTTGTGATGACTAAGCGAAGCTCATGAGTACCTACTGTATATTGTGACCAAATCCCCTATGTTACATTTGAGGTTGTTACCTTTGCTTGGCACTGGTGGCGTCGTGGAAGTAAACGGTAGACAGGTAACTCTATGTATCCTACATTCCTTGTGAAAACAGTCATTTTATTACAGTAGCATCCATCTACTTTCCAGCCATTCATCCTGGTCATAGATGTGAGGGGCCTGGGGTCTAACCCACACAGCATATAGGTCAGGGCGCCCTCTGGCTGGCCTGCCAGGCCATCGCAGGGCACATACCATGAGGAATTTAAGATAAGATAAGATAAGATTTACGTTATTGGTCCCTGGGGGAATTTTTGTTGCCTACGACAGCAATTTACATAAAGTGCACAGATACTAGCATATGGTGTAAAGCAGGACGACGTGCGAAGACGGTAGCCAATTAGTCTGACTGCGTGTCTGTAGAACACAGTAGGACACTGGCGTACCCAAAGGAAATCCACACAACACAGGGAGAATGTGCAGACTCCACACATCTGAATCGCCTGTTTCCTTAATGAAGTCTGTGTTATTAAGGCATATCATCAAGTGTTTGTTGCATGGTCTCAGCTGTCAGTGATAAAATAATAAATGAGATGGATAATGAGCTAGTCAGTCAGCTGGGGTAGCGCTTTGTTCTTTGGGGCATTTAAATGAATTTTCCCTTTGTTGCTTTCTTGTCCCCCAGTTGGTTTTTGATGGCGTGGTTTGCCTACAGTTGACTGGGCCACCAGTCTTGAAATTTACTCTCCAAAATCACCTGTCATCTTAACATTCTAAGGTTTGGGGTGTGGCTAGGAGAGCAGGGATGGTTCTGGAGCTGATAATGACCAGGTACACTAGAGGGTCCCTATGATGTTTCCTGCTCAAAGGAGGAGGTGATGAGATAGTGGTGTGACCGGGTTGTTCCAGTCCAACATGATGTCGAGGTGTCCATGACAGCCGCTCTCCTAATTGTGATGCCTTTATATTTCTGTTGTGTTTATGTCACTCTTGACTCTCGTCCTCAACCTCAGCACGAATCTGATGTGTAATGAATGGCATGATGTGTAATGAATGGCATGATGTGTAATGAATGGCATGATGTGTAATGAATGGCATGATGTGTAATGAACTAACCATGATGTTGGCTCTGCAGCTGGAAGGATGTGTACAGCGCTATTGTGGCTGATATATTCTTTCTATCTGATATGTGGCAGTGTGTCTAAGAAATTGATCTTTTTTCAAATTGTTTTGTATTCACATGGTTTCAATGGGCTGGAACAAAACATTTTCAAAAACATTTGGGCATTTTTGCCTCGTGAAACAGGCAACTGGTGAATCGAGCTGTAGAAGGAACAAATGAATTGTTAGTGGGGGGATTTGTGAAATACAAGGGTAATTTTTTGGTTATTGATAGCATATGCTGTATAAACATGTTCTTAGTGGTGGAGGGTGGCAGCGGGGATTGGCAGCTTACCCACTCTAGCCTCATAGCCTCATGAGAACAGTCACACTTATGTGTGTATTTATATATATATAAAGTATTCTCTTTTCTGCACTTCCTCAATACAGCCATAATTGCTACTAAGTTCATTAGAACATCAGAATTCAAGTCACCTTTAAACTCAACAACCGTTTCTGAACTGTTAAAAAAAACCTGAATCGGGTTAATTTTGACATAAAGGAAGTAGTGTATTAAACAGAAAACGGCAACACTGCATGAAACACCATAGATACGAAGGCAGTCGCAGCATTTCATTCTCATTTTGCATTGTGCCTGACCTAAAAAATACAGTGCATGAGCGCAAATGAGGGGCTTTCTGTTTTTTTTGGAATTCGAAAGCTACTTTGGTCATCGGCATGGAAACCGCAGAGATGGTGTAGTCATATATTTAGGCTACACACACCAACATAAAAATATGCTTTTTTAAGAATAATAGACTCTGTAATGGAACAAAGTCATGGGAAATAAAATAGAGGAACTCAGTGTTGGTGTATGTGGAAGACATTTCTGCAGTGGTCTCATTGTTTTTCATTACAAAGCTTATTCATATGCATGGGTCGCAGTTCGGATCATAACAGCTTATTAGGTATGTTAACATACAAAGAAGAAACGCTTCCAATTAATGTCTGTTGCTTTCTATAGTTCCTAATTATTTTTCTGTCACATTTATGTTACTCTTGACTCTCATCCTCAATCTCAGCATGAGTCTTATGCTGATGGGTAATGAATGGCATGATGGGTAATGAATGGCATGATGGGAAATGAATGGCATGATGGGTAATAAACTAACCATATTGGCTCTGCAGCCAGAAGGATGTGTACAGCACTATTGTGGCTGATATATTCTTTCTATCTGATATGTGGCAGTGTCTAAGAATTTGATCTTACATCAAATCGCGTTTTATATGTATGTGGTTTCAATGGGCTGGAACACAGTGCATTTCAAAAATATTTGGGCGTTTTTGCCTCATAAAATGGGCAATGGGTGAAACAAACTGTAGAAGGTACAAGTTAATTGTTAAGGTAGGTTAAATGAATTAAATTAGTCAAAACCACTTGCCAAAAAAAAAGAAAAGATGTTACTTTCCGGTTGGAATGTGGGCGAAATGAGATTATTTCATTTCCGCAAAAACAAGCCAGTGTTAAAGGGTAATTGAGGGACAATCAGCCAAGTGTAACAGGACGTTGTGTCGTTTGGCAGAAAACTTGATTGTCATGAGGAGTGGTTGGGAATCAGATTGCAGGATTCTGAGAATCTGCACCGCAACCGTAAAGCAGGAAGTTTACCTGAAGTTTACTCTCAGGCGGATGGCTGTAGAAGATTTTGGTTCGCATTTGATGACCCGTCATTTTCATGAGGTTGGGGTTTGTTTTTAATAGGATGGGCTACAAAACACGAAAGCATCGCTCCTCGAAAATAACTCCTACCACTCATGTACAGTCATGCTGTTGTGGCCATTCATCTCCTTAATTATATCTAATTGCACCAAATGTCTATATAATATATTTTCGTCATTTCCTTCCCAGGTTGCTTCTTTCTAAAGCAGCTTCATATCTTTCTTAACCTTTCTGTAGCTTTTCAGCTGTTTTCTTCAGTTTATTTTACCTAAGAAATGTATTCACCTGGTGTCCACTTTATTAGGTAAACCTGCTTCTGAACACACAGTGAATTATGTGGTGTGCAGCTGAATACTTACTGCACCACGACAGGGGCTAAAGGTCCAGTTACACGTTTCACAGAATCCCCCTTTACCAAATAATATAGTTGGTACCATTCAGCTGTAGTAGTTCCTCCTACAGTATGTAAGTTGCAAACTATGTTGGCGACTGTGCTTTTGTGAAACATACCCCTAAGCGATTCTGAGCATGGTGTGGTTATTGGTATCATACATGGTGGTTACAGCATCTTAGGAACAGTCACAGTCCTGGTATTCTCATGCACTGCAGTGTCTAGAGTTCACTGCAAATGGTACTACAGTCGAGCACGGTTATTACGATTTTCTGGGGCCGGCAGATTTCTTTCACTATAACCGAATTTCGTTATATCCATTTTCATGTAAGATTGCTATGTATTATGACTGATCGCTAGGCACGTGTATTAT
>JAODJU010000081.1:3259662-3272258 GCA_026776725.1 Gnathonemus echidnorhynchus
GTCGGGGATTTGGAATCGAAGCGTTACAAGCGTGTTTTCGTTATAAGCCGAATCGTAATAACCGTGCTCGACTGTAGTTAGGTGTACCTAATTACTACTAATTACTAGTACTAATTACTAGTACTACCCGGGACTAGCTTGGTGTACTTATTTATTGGGTCCTACCTGCCAATGGCTACGAAATTAGGTCGGTCTTACCAAGTACTTACTAGATGTACCTAATTAGCAGGGCATCCAATACTGCATGCTTGCACAGTACTGAATTTCGTTATAAGCCTACTACTTGACTGTAAGTGTAAGCATGCATGAGAACAGTATGCATACAGTCAGGCTTGTTGAGCTCACTATGTTGCGCCTTGCCTGAGGTGGATGTTTAGCAATGACCTAGCTTGACCCCAGCAAAAGTTAAAAACAATCAACAAAAATTTACATATTTGAGTCAACTTATGTAACTCCTCTTCCATTTAGACAAGTGACATTCTGCATCTCTGTTTGCACCCCCTAGCGGCCTTGTGGGATAGTGTATTGTCTGCTGGTTGCACACTTTGGAATTTGGAATTTATGTCGCATGTCGTCCAGGTACCATTCACCTACTGCCTCATCCATACTGAGATTTGGACATGGCTCTCACTTTGCATGCTACATTTCGTATACTACATAGCAAACACTAGCCAGACGTACCTAATTAAGTGGCCACTGAGTGTATTTCTGTGTGTGTAGAATATCTCATACCTGTGAAAACCATGAGCCCCATTCCTAAGCTGCTAAACAGGACATTGTTTAGAGTGAATCTTTGTTTTTAAGTGATCCTCTCAACCTACTATCACCTAAACACTCCAGTAAAATACCTTTGAAAAAGGCCATTTCCTGCACTGGTGGAACACCCCGATGCTAGTGGAGTAGTCTACGTGTTTCCCGCGTGTAGATCTTACCCCTATCAGTCCAACTCAATGGATGAAGGACCTGGGGGAGTGAGTGTTCTTGAAAAGCCCTTTATTGGTTTTGTAGGGAAGTCCCCCCGCCAGAGGTTTTTTCGTGTTGGTAGGTATGTGGTTTTTTTCTCGGGTTGGTTGGTATGCCATTTCAGTTAGTATGCCATTTCAGTTACTGTAGTATGCCATTTCAGTTAGTTTGCCATTTCAGTTACTGTAGTATGCCATTTCAGTCAGTATGCCATTTCAGTTACTGTAGTATGCCATTTCAGTTAGTATGCCATTTCAGTTAGTATGCCAGTTCAGTTACTGTAGTATGCCATTTCAGTTAGTATGCCATTTCAGTTAGTATGCCAGTTCAGTTGGTATGCCATTTCACAGCTATAATTTTCCAGTGTAGTCCCAGAAACCCTCCTACTGCTGCTCAAACTATATCGGACCGGACTCTGATTAAAGATGGATGCTCTGTAAAGATTCGGCAAGCGATTGGCTGGCGTGGAGGATCGGCCGATACACTGTAACGGGTGCCGTGGGTGAAGCGGCAGTGTCTGTCGGATGATGACGCACATTTGCTTTTGCTGAGGAGCTGGGTTTGATATGTTTGCCCTCTGTATCTGTTCCAGGACTAGGACTCTTACGACGAAACAACGTAGCTATCGATAGCTATGCCCGTACCCCCCTTGTCTGTCTCTCCCGGTGTCTCACTGCTTTGCGAAAACGAAAGGGAGTAAATTTCAGGGAGCGAGCGAGTCGCTAGCTTGGAACAGCGTGGCAGGAAGACGTACGGGAAACACTGTACCGCATTGATGCCATCCGGCCCAAGTCCACATGCCCGCCCATTAATATATGCGAGGACCACGAGTTGTGGCGTGGGCCATGCTATCAGCTCGTGTTTTCGGGGCAGCGTGCGCGTCTACACACTGCGGTCCTTTGACGCGGACACCCAGTCCCGTTTCCGGGATCCTCTGTTGCTCTCCCGCTCGAACATAAACACATATCTCACGTTCAGGGCGTGCCGAAATGTAGCCTGAGACCATTAGCGTCTATTGGTGTTTGTTAATGGACCTTGTGGTGTGGGAGGATTAGCCGTGCTCGGTAAGGCAGGGCCTCGAATGTCATGGGAATATGGGCCTGGCTGTAGAAGGCGCTGCCATTAAAACCATGGAGTGACACACGCTATGCACTGAGTGAACCTCCTGCCTGCCTCTTTGCCATTGACAACATCATACTTTCTGATGCTAATCATGCTAATTTCTTCTGGCATCACTGCTGATAAGTGAGGTTCAGTACAGGAAACATGTGACTTCTGCAGGAAGGACTTCCTGTACCATGGCCAAGCCGTTTTTTAAGTATCAATGTACCTTTGTTGTCTACTTTTCACATCTTCTCCGGCACTAATTTAATTTTGATGCATCCACCTCCAGTTTGACTAAGTTATCAGGTTTAAGGAAAACATTTTCTCTTTAAGTATAAAATCTCGCCCTATAAAAGCCTTGATTTATAGCAACGGCGAAAGGTGTTTGTAAAAGCACATACTTCTTTTCTCATTTGGCCCCCAGCCTAACAGTTAATACTAATAGATGGAGCCCTGATGGGGGGGGGGGGGGGGGGTGTTGGCCATTGGCGCCATCCATCAATTTCCAGTCGCTGCTTTTCCAAGTAAATTTGCAGTGATGCAGAGCCAATCCCAGGCGTGAGGAAGGGCACTTCCGCGACAGGATGCCAGCCTGTGGCAGGGCACTCGCACATGGGCACGGCGGTACAGGGGCAGCTAGCCAGCGCCAGGCCTGCCAGTCCACCTGGAGCCAGAGGAAAAGGCCGCGGGAAAAGCTCACAGCCTCCGCCCCACCAGGGCCGCAGATTATTTTTAAGCCTTTTGACTCTTTTGCATGCAGTAATTCCCTCACTGGACGTACGTGTTGCGTCGATTCCATGTCTTTAAGTCCTTAAAGATAAGCTTCCATATTCTCTCTTCTGTCACATTCGTTACACATGCAATACCAGCCAGTCTGGGGGAAAAAAAAGAAGATGGATGGATGGATGGATGGATATTGAGCACTTTAAATTTAGTAGTTATCCCACATATTTGGAAACTCATCCATTACATTTATAAAGTATCATTTTCTCTCACATCGTAATAGGATAAATACCTGTAATAGAAGAGCTAATACTTAAACTTATACTAAAACTAAAAATGCATGCGCATAGAAATTTAGAGATGCAATAAAAACTAGATGTGAACCTGAATCTGAAATAACTTATGGCAAAATAGATGGGAACCAAATTTGACTCTAGTTTTTCTGTAGTTAATTTGCAGTTGATGTTATTTTTCTTGGGATTAACATCTGCTAATGATTGCATCTGACAGGGTGCCAAACGTTTCGAGATTAGCTGCACTGGTGCACGCTCTTTGGAGTGTGGCGGAGCGGAGCAGGGCATTTTGACTTGATCATCTGGGGCAGCATCTATCGTTACCGACTGCAGTGCAGTCAGGCCGAGACGCTGAGGAACTCCCTAGCGGCGCCTCTTAACCTGAAATTCTTCCTGACCTTCCTGTCAATGTCACTGGTCTGGCACACTAATCAAAGCGAGAGGTATGTTTTGATTAATGGGAGACGTCACCTCACTGGCAATTAAGCTGTCTCTGATTAGCCGCCGTCCGAGAAAGACTTAATTGCCGGCTGGTTGAGGGGGTTGTGAGGGGATCGGTGGATGATGCAAGCAGTGTGCTGTGCTCCACCAGCAGGTGGCGTGGTGGTTTGGAAGCTGCACTTATGTAGTTCTGACCAGGAGCTTGCCGGCTTCAGGTCCCAAGCGGAGCCTTGCCTTAATCTTGTGAAAGACGTGTAACCTAATTTTTTGGGTGAGGTGTACAGTAAAATTTAATATAGAAAGAATTTGAATAACATGTAAAAATAAAGGGGGTTTGAACCGGTGCGTCTGTTTTTTGAGGGACGAAAGTCTCCTGGGCACCACAAGCAGGTGGCCCACTTGTCATTGCTGATGTCCTCGAGGTTGTTTTCCAGTCCAAACAAAACAAAGCCCTCCGAGGGACGTAATTGGCTAATCTACTGAATGATGCCGCAACACTGAGCAATCGTAATAGTTACTTAGCTGATTGGCGAATCACTGTGCCTTGTGTCCTCTTACAGCACCCATAGCCCACAGCTCACGTAGCTGTGTGGTCTGCAGGTTGCAGAGAGGGACAGTCCTTTCCCTTAACTACACACCGCAATCAGAGTCGATGGGTGTTTATCTGTGGTACTTGTCTTTGTGTATTTTTGTATCCCCATCAGTGAAAACGAGTCTAACAGCGGGTACTTGGGGAACAATACAAGATGTGGACTGAAAGGGCCCAGCACAACCATAAAGCTAAATGGACTAAAACTGGGAATACTTGACTTTTTCATCTGTTAATAAAGAAAATGCATTTTACATTCGAGAAACGACCGTGTAATTACACGTGCCTTGCATGGTGAAATTGCCACTGGTCGCTTTATGATTTACTCTGATATCTGTAATTTCATACATTCATAGCAATGCCAGTGACCTTGAAGAAAACTGGCCGATTTGATCATATGTCCGAACCATGCAGCAAAAACTGTGTTTCTCTAAGTAAATCCTTTCCTTAAATATGCAGGATTCCTGTAACCATTTGGCATGTCTATTAAGACCTTTTTACTGCCATTTAAAGAGGCTGACTGTGGAATGAGGAGCCCTCGACTCAGATATACGTACATCTGTTTGTTCTGCATCCGCGACCCGCAGAATGACCTATTAACCATGCGGGAGAATGCTGTAACATTTTAAAAGGTCCCTCGCAGCCCTTTTGGCAACGGCTACCCCTGCAAGGCCGTGCCGTCAACTGTAAACGGTTGTGCAGCGTAGGCTAGGGACTTGGAAAGTCTTGTAAAAATAGCGATAAATGCAGTGTCTGCCCCCAACTCTGTTTGTTCACACATGCACACACGCAAACATAAACATCTCAGAAGCATTACCGACCCAAGTTATATGAGTTTAGCAGCTGCTTGGGGTCACTTAGTCTGAATTATTAGCCAGTTAGCATGAGTGTGGCACATGTGTTCAGTGATGAGAATGTGTACCACAGTGGCGGGTGAGTATAGTTCACGGATCTGGAGATTGCATTGTTCCTGGTATTGGCATTTGTATGGAAATGGAAAGCCTCAAGATGCGGTGAACGAAACCCGGAGGTCAGGTGTCTGGTCTTGCCTCGGAATCATTGTTTCCTGTCCTGTTTTTATTTTTCAAATAACATAATGTCGAACTTCGGAGATGTCTCATTGGGAGACAGCTACCCAATGATTTCCTGCGTTATAGAATGCAAATAGGGTGCCAGGTGCCCATGTGTACAAGGCTGACACTGAGCGATCTGATCTGGGAACAGGAGGCTTACTGATTTGGCCTGTCCTGGAAGAGACCAGTGCTGTGAAGTACTGAGGCCTGGATGAGTGGATTGGCTGTAAAGAGCTCATCATCACCCATCGACGCTGCTCTCTCTGGCTCACTCAGAAACTGCTACTGTTTGCCAAAGCATAATGATTCAGCAAGACTGACATCTCATTATTATGGGGCTAGATCAGCATTTCTCAGGCCTGGTCTTGGAACAGCTGGTTTTTGATGCGACAGAATTCTTAATTAGGCTTGATTGAGCTGCTGATTACATGAAGGTTTACATTAAAATCGCATTGCTGCTATATTTAAAAAGCAAGTCATTTGTTCTTTGAATGTTAGCATCCACAGGTGGCTTGGTGGACAGCACTTCTGCTTCACACCTCCAGGATTGGCCGTTTCGATCCTGCCTCTGCACTCTGTGTATGTTCCTGTGTCACATGGGTCCCTTGCCACCCCCCCGGAGATGTGCCATTAAGCTAATCAGTGTCCCCAAATTGCTCTTAGTCTCTTTCTGTGTATGTCATGTGAAGGACTGACATGCCATCGAGAGCGTGCCCCAAACTCACACTCTATGCTTTCTGGAATATTCTCCATAGCAGGATAAGTTGTTAGAAGAATAATGGATGGGAAATATTAACTGTGCTTTTTAAAAAAATCTATGTACTTGAGAAGTACATAGAACTAGAGAAACTCGTACTAGAGTTTGTCTATTCAGACAAACTCGACATCGACAGTCATCTTCCACTATGTCCAGTTCAGAGTTAGGGTTACTGAAACTGGCCAGTTACACGCATCGCTGTCTTCAGGTGTACAGTTGAGGACCGTGTGGAATCTTCCATTTCCATGGAGACACCACTGACCAATAGCGGAGCTGCACTGATTGCTGTTTTCAAGTGATGTCGCCCCCATTTTAGGTGTGTTTAACGAGCACCTCTATGGTCATACTTCTGTGCTCTGATCTTTTAAGGTGGGATGATTTTTTTTATAGGAGAACCAGTCAAGGGGCACCAGCGAAAATAACTTGTTAGAGTATTTCTTTGTTTTGCCCGGTGAATAGTCAACTTCTGTATGAGGAACAGGCACACATAAGAAAATAGTATGTGAAAAGAGACTCCTCTAATGGCGTTTACAATGGAAAATCAAATAATTTTTGATTACACGTGTTGTCTTAATTGACTTCTAATTAGTCCTTTATAGCTTCCTGTTTTCTGTTAAAGACTATTGTTTTCACATCATGGTAAACCTAATAATTTTCAATTAGACCAAAAGAAGAAAATACTGAGAAATGCTTTTATTTTCACTGATGCTGGTATTTTAAAGAAGGGGGAAAAAGTAGCTTTTAAGATTTTAAGTTATAAATCTAGATTCCTGTGCCTGCATGTATCGAAATGTGGAATACACCTCCAATGATAAATTATTCATTAGGTTTGGGGATTCTTATTTAAAGTTTAAATACTGCCACCTGTGAGGAAGCATACGGGTTTAATTTTTTTACCATCAATGCCTATATAGAATTGAGTAAATTTAAACAAGTTTAATATAAACATCGAGTCAATATTTGCTGGCGGTCAACACTTCTGCTGAAAACCTGTGTGCGCAATATCCATCTAAGGGTCCTATCAAGGCCAAGAATCAGGTAAGGTTCCACTTTGGGACCTTCCCATAATTCAACTTCCTTTTTAAATAAACCATTAATACTGGAGGATTCTTAACATTTTCTAGCTGAAAAGCGACGTATCAGATTGTCAGCAGATGCTTGTTTGTTACCATTTGTGCGCAGCACAGATGGCCCAGAGGTGCAATGAAGATGTTATTTTTGGTGTAAACATCAATTTCTCATGAAGGGGGGGAAAACAGAGGAATCTATAGGAAAGATATGTCTGGTAATCTTTCCATATGACATTTTCAGTGCTCCCTGTAACACATTACTCGAGGTGGCACAAATACTTCGCAGTAACTCGCTCGGTACTAAAGTACAAAACGTGAACAAATATAGTAGCTACTTGAGATAAAAGATGCATCACGATTCATTAATGATGAACAGACATGACATCAGTATTTCACTTGTATTATTACTTCTTCCTTCAGTAGTTCACAAAGGTTTACAGAATTAAAAGATATAGTAACAAATATAGTAGCTGATTGAGATAAAAGATGTGTCACAATTCATTAATGATGAAGGAACGTGAGATCAGTATGTAACAAAGACTTAGTTTGTGGTTAATTAATACATAAGTAAGAGCTTAATTCTACGTTATTTGTGCCCGCTTAAGAAATGTTTTACCATGTTTTTGGGGACCTGACGCATTGTGTAGTACTGTACGCCAAAACAGCCTGCTAGCGGTGTAATTCTAGATTATATTGTAGCTCAATTGTAATGTTAATTATAACGGCAAGATGAGAATCTCAGCTGTCTTCAGGATGTACATTTGGCTGTCGGAAACGTGGCATGGAGTTTGTGCCTTGGTTTCTGTACTAGTCCATTTTCTCTCATCATTTGATGGTCTCCGTACGGCGGACCTCCACATTCTGGGGACTTGGCTGATCTAAGTGACCACAAGTATAAATTATAACCCAAGGAAGGAACCAGGCCCATCAAATATGATCACCTACTTAATGAAAAATCAATCTAGCTGTTGATCAGGAACTGATTTTTTTCCTAATCTCGTATATAGCGGTTGCTGTCAGAGAAAGAGGTTTTAAAGGGAAGTTGACGTGATAATTTGACACGAAGGAATGCTGTGTACGTCATTTTGGTAAAAGGAAATGCTCCGGATTGGGATTCTAGCTGCTCTGAGAGAAGTAATCATTAACATGTCCTGCGGCCTAAATGATGTTTGTGTGATTTTGTTGACCACATGGATTCTTGCTCATTGCGATTTAGCACATTTAAGCTGCAATGACGGCTGGCACCCTAACGTTCTGAACCATGCGATTCCTGCGTCCATGCATTTGTACCCATCCATGCCCATACGCGCATTTGCGTGAATGTTCCATGTTAAAGTTCTTTGGAGCTGTCGGGCAAGTGGAGTAACGGCGAGGACTAATGAAGAACGAAGCCGGGAACTTTGAGAGGCGGCAGGTTGTACCGCAGCCAGGAAGGCGAGGTCCCAAAAGACTTCATTACAAAACCAATTCATCACACATTTACAACAAAACCTGCAAGCACAAAACAGCACGACACCCATATGAACAATAAACACACAGCTCTGAAGTGTACCAACTACTGTAAATAAACAAGCTACCTATTAAAAACAATTACGCGCAGTATTTTATTTAACTTGTGGGGACTTGCTGCTGGTCCTGGGAGTGTATCTCAGTATTCCCACCACTGAAACCAGCACGCTGACTGGAAGTTCATTAGTCCAGTCCAGGTCAGCTGGGCTGAAATTACATGGGGCATCATTAGAATTGGGGCTGATGATTAATTGCTATAGTGATACACAAGTACTCACCTGAAACCCAGTTTTTTGGCCTTTGCTATGATCCCACCTGAACCAAGATGGCTGGTTAGCATGTGGCTAGTTTAGCAACCAAATAGAGGTAAATGGTGATGTGACAGGGCCCAAGTTTGCGCGGGGAAACAGTTGCAGTATGTTCGTAGTCAGCTTCTGTGAGGACAGCCGCTCTTTTAATGAATCGTTGTCCCTTTTCTGTGAGGCTCTGCTTGTCTGTGAAAGAACCATCAATGGTCCCATTTTTGGCATTCAGTCCGAATTCCAGCTCCGTAGTGCTTGCATTTTACAAATTCTAGTTCTGACGTCGGAGGATGAGCAAATGCTGAAGCTGATAGTCGATTGGCGTTCACCTTTCACCGACTGCGGTAAGGTAAAACATGGTAAACGCGAGCATTGTCACACGTCTTCTGTAGAGGTCATCTGTGCTGCCATTATGCGGGTCTGTTTTAAAATCACTTTGTTTTAACAGATTGGTTATTTTGTAGTGCCTTGGTGTTTATCAACTTTTTTAAAAGCCCGATTCCATAAAAAAAAAATCCATTAAAACTTGTAAGCTATTTTAAAACATACCGAACCCTATTACCGGATATGTGTATGGATAGAATAGCATCCGGGGATTATCGCCTTCCAGTTACATGAGAGTTGTACTCTCTGCTAAAAGGTTTTTTTTTTTTAATTTCTTTATATCTAATTATGAAACCAGTTTAAAGTTGTAGGAAACACTCCTCTTGCTTTGGAAAAGCATGACGTGACTCGCTGGTGTAAATTTAGAAGATGTTAGAGGTTTGGCTTTTCGTTGGCGTACAAAGAAAAGATCTGGAATACCACAGTGAGGGACCTTAGCCAGGGGTTGTACGTCAAGGTCATTCCATTGAGAATGAAAGCCTTGGCAGTCTGTGGTTCCCCACCCACTTTTAACATTGTGTCTGTGCTGGAGGGCTCACGCGTTGTTTGTGGAAAGATCTCTAATGACAAGCATGGCCCGTAATGGTGCACTTTAGCTCATTTCGTAAAAGTTCCGACCGTATCTATTTCAAACACTTTGTCTTAGTTGACGTCTAAGATGCACTAAAGTGAGGTGCGGCCCGGCCCCCTTGCAGGAGTTCTCCCCAACGACAGGCCTTCTCGACAACAGAAGAGCTCGCCTCGTTGATCTTGGTTACGTTCCTGTTGAAATAATTCACCAGTACGCTTCATTTGTTCTGTAGCTCGGGTGTGGTTTAGCGCTAAGCCGCAGATGCTCCGCCCCGCACTGGCGACTGAAGGTGATTTATCGAATATTAGGCATTTTGTACTACAAATACAAAAACGTATTGCTTGGATTTCTTTCCATCGGACCCCTTCCTTTATATAATTTTTCGTCTGAAAGTCAAGCTGAAGAAGGTAAAATACAAACAGGAACTATTTGTTTTGACTTATTGCTTTTGCAATGAACCCCCTACTTTTCTGCACAGATTTTTTTGAGGTTCCCTGACTGTGTTCCCAGGTCATCCGCTTAAACCTAGAAACCCAGACCAAACCACAGATACTGGCTGTTAACCATGTCCCTAATAGAAAATACGCCTGTCTTCCATCTTGGAATAGAGAACAGGCACATGAAAGGAATTATAAAGCTGCAAAGCTGTAAGTTCTAGGAATCCTATGATCATGGCATATGGACTGGGCCCTATTTTGGGTAGGGTTCATGTCAGACTGACTCAGTTGTGCAATAGTGGGACAGGGTTACCCAGGGCTGACGATTATGTTTACAAAGAAATGTTCCTTTTGTGTCAGATGGAAACTATACGGATGCAGCTTTAACACAGATCGAAATGGACACAACGTGCCCAGAAAGCCAGATAGCTGTTTGTTGTCTGTTAAAGCGAGCAGAGCCAATTTGTTGTCACCCTTGTTTCAGAATGTTTTCTTTGTAAATACTTATGAGTTAAACGTGCTCCCAAATTCATAGAAATGGCACCATATGTAGACTGGTTTCCACTGGGTGATGAACTGCATAAACATCTGCACAGAGGGGCAATGGCTTTGTGAGCCTTAGGGATGCCAGTAAAATGGCTTAGACTGAGTATTTATCTGAATATTTATCTGAGGTAACCGGCATGAGTTTCTTAAATAGCAGCAAATATGGAATTCTCTGGAGGGAGAGCAAGTACCACACACAATATAAGAGCTGTGCTCTGTGTTAATTACTATGCATTTATAATGAGTTTTGGAGATTACAGGGTAATAAAACAAGCAAAACATCACCATTACAGAATTAATCATTTAACCTGATCTTCTGTACATGGTACAGCTGGTTTGCTAGACGTATTGCTACATTAGCCAAACATTAGGCGTTAATATACAGCTATTTACAAAACTTAAAATGTTTTGTGAGGATGTAAAAATTCCGGACTGTTGGCTAATGTTGGAATATATCACATTATGAGCCTTAAGCCTACCATTGAGACAGTAGTTGTTAAATGTAGAAATCTCTGTATAGGATAAGTGTGTGTGTGTGTGTGTATCCTCTGTTTGGTTGAAGGTGAAGGGGTCAGATTTTTCCCAAATGCAATTGCCTTTAGCCCAAAGCTTCTGTGGTATCTGAAACAGGCCCATCTAGGTACGATTAATTAATATTTACACAGTACCCATTAGGATATTATGGCATATTTGAGCACAGTATGTAGCCTGTTGTGTAATGATTGACATTTTTCTAATCTTTTCATAATGAAAATGTGTTTTGGCTGATGAGGCACTATAGAATAGACAGGACGGAGTACTTTGTGTTGCTTGCGTAATGTAAATAGTAAAACAAACAAGTTTTTTTTTATTGAAAGCAGGCGGGGCGCGAAGGCTGAATCCCATGTGCATTTGGGTTCTCGCAGTGTTTCCATCCAAATAGAGTGCCATTCTTCAGACAGGTCTGGCCGGGACAGGGTGTAATTAGGAACTAGATGCTGCATTTAGGCAAAACGCAGCCGGCAGGCATTCCCGAAAGGACAGCTACCCCCGAGGTTTTGCGGCTTTTTGTCATCAAACTCAAATTGCCCGGCGGAGGAGTGGCACAGACTCGCGGGGTCTGTAATATCCAGAAAGCCCGTCCGCTAAAAGCATTTAAGCGGCGGTGTCGATGTGTCGAGAAGCAGCGCGTCAGTATATTTTTCCAGATTGCAAAGAGGCCGTAAAAAGCATGGCCCAGTTGAGCTATAATTTACAGATTTCCCATTTTTGCGGGGGAAAAAAAAAGAAAAAGAAAGAAAAACCCTTGGGATGAAATTTTGAAAACGGGCCAGAGACAAGGAAGGAAATGTTAGCAGGGGTGTAAAGAAGGGCAGCTGACCAAAACAAGTAGGGTAACAGATCTATAGCTGTCCCAGCGACATACAGCCTCTTTATGCTCACTAGCCAAACTTTATCGGAGGATTATTTTTCAGCTACGTGGTGAAAAGTTGACGGGTGAGGGACTGCATGTCAAGGGAGGGGGCCGTACTCCCCAGGGTCCCCATTGCCTAGTGAATATATTTGTTTCCCCCTGAAGGCCAGGGAGGATGGGGGGGGGGGGGCATCCCAGGAAGGAGAGTCAGTGTTTTGTTTCTGTTGATTTTCCTTTGCCTGTCCCTCATTCACGTGTGAAGGCATTAAAGTATGATGTGTTCTTGCCGTGTGCCAGTTAACTCAGCCGGCCCCCCCCCACCCCAGACTCTAAACTTTAACAGGTGCAGTTTGTGTTTGTTTTTCCAGCCAAAACAGCCCCCTCATTTCGTATGGTATAGGCAGCGACCGAAAACATGTAGAACCCGAAAAGGGACCCCCC
>JAODJU010000081.1:3278625-3301781 GCA_026776725.1 Gnathonemus echidnorhynchus
GGTGGGGGGGTGGGGTGCGTGTATATATATATGTACTGGATCATAGCCACGAGAGTTTAACAGAAAGAATACTGTTTTGAATGAAATGCTGTAAATAAGAATGTACATGCTTCCCACTGCGAGAGTTGTGTTTACTTTGGTGGCTGGGAGTCCAGCCAACGGAGGTGGGGAAGAGTTTTCAAAAATAATCGTAAGGCACAGACTAATTACCCATGATCCTCCTCTGGGGAAGGCCCTATCCAAAATTACGCCTGGAGTCGAGATGAAAGGGGGCACTATCTTGTTTTTTTTTTTTTCTTTCTTTTTCCCCTGAGCTTCGTTCGAGTCCTGGCGTTTCTGCTGCCCAGTATCACAACATTCTGTGGAAACTTCTGCGATAGAGCTTTGCGTTATGTAAATGAGCGGCTTTGTACACTAGGTAGCTCGCACACGCCCGCCGCCGACTCGTGTTATTGAATTTCCATCGAACATTCCCGGTATCCTGGGCAGGCGACCAAGAAGATCATAAAATCTGGGAAGACGTCTAGGTGCGATGGGCTTGCACCTAGAGAGATTCAGTGTCCACTTGCCTTGCCCTTTTCGCGAGTACTCTCGTCCTGTACAGGAGGGGTAGAACGCGGCCATTGTGATTCTATGAGAGTATCTTTTGAAAGGACTGCAGAGCAGAGAAGGAATTCTAGGCAGCTAGAGCTGTCCTGTGCTGAGGCCCGTCTTGTCGCTGTTCCTTTTTTATGCCTATTGTGTCGTGTGACAAATATGTTTACCCATAGGCTAAATTCATGTGGTCTGCTTTGTGGAATCAGGGCTGAAACTTCTACCCCCAAATTGAAATCCTCACTGCAAAGCAGATGTCAACACCCACTGTTTAAAGGGACAAGGTCCAGATGAAGCACTAGGAAGGATTCTCCAACCAAAACAGCCTTTCCAAGGGCGAGTCTCACAGTATATATTTCAGACCGTGTTATGACCACAGAGATCACAATGACCGCTGAGTCAGTGTGGGATTTGCTGCTCTTCAACTCAGTGGATGCTCAGGATGATTTGGATTCAGGATGCAGAAAGATTCCAGACCCATCTGCCCCGACACAAGCAAAACAATAAAGAGATTTTGTGGATTAAAAGATCTCCTGAATTGACACATAAAAAAAGAAATGTCAATACGTAATTGATTAAAAAAATAATGGAAAGTTAAAGGCTGAAATTATGTTAAACTCACCTCTGTCATCTGGTCCATACATGCTTCAGAACTGCCAAAGGTGGGTATCAGTGTTAGTCTGAGTCGTGATGATGGATTTTTGGCGAGGTCTGCTTTATGCTCCACCTGTTAATCTACCCTTTCATTCCATCTGTTTTCCAAATGGGTGATGACCTATTCATTTTTTCACCCTCAGTACGCATTCATATTTAATACCTTTACTGCTACGGCAGTACCTATTGGTGCATTGATGGGCTTTTAATTGCTCCTTTGCATCATTGTCCTGGACATTAAATGCTGTGTTCGGCATTTCCAGGACCTGGTACTAATATATACATCATAGGTTTTTAATAAACTAATAATGAGATACTTTAGGTGTTCTAATCAAGCTTGATATTCTGAAATGTACCACTGGAGGAAGAGGTTATATTTTCATGGCCAATTTCCGTTTTTTCGGCAATTCAGCTTACAGTACTATGCAGCGCTCGAAAGATGAAGTTTCCAGCTGACAGAATTTGATTTGGTCTGAATAGAGAGTGTGCGTTTGGGCCTTTGCTCGTGACCTTAATCTCGGCGGCTTGTTTCAGACGCTCTGAAGCCGTGCAGATGTGCGAAATACCAGAGTCATCAAGACGATGTAATCATCTCACTTCAGAAAAGGGACAAATGGGAATTAGGGCAGAAGCAAACAAAGATAGATAAAGAGCTTATGTTTTGGCACCTGCATTTACTATAACCGGCAGCGATCGATCCTACGTGACTTGTTTAGGTTGATTTTAATATAAAATAGTGTAGCTCCATGCCAAGACCCTGTCGATCTGTATAACACCTTTTATGTATCTGCTATACATCTCGTCCTGTGAATACACAGAGTGACTACTTTACATGTAGCACTTGGCACCAGGTGACTTTGTCTGGGATGGGGTGTGTGTGTGAGTGTGAGTGTGTGTGTGTGGGGGGGGGGTTGTAATTTGTATGTGAACCTCCTGCTGACAAATATACAGCTTTGAATGGTTATGGAAAACTCACTGGACTGCAGGAAAAAAATCGGAAAACATCTATGCAAATGTTTGAGCATGCCGTATTTGGAAATAAAATAAATAAATAAACAAACCAAAATCTATACCCATTGCTTCCCACTAAATGAAGGGGGCCTTGTTAGGTTTAGCTGTCACAACTGGGCTGCATTTTGCCTTCTGTAGCTCCACTGCGGAATCCACTTCTGAAAATGTCTTAACCTCTTAATTAACCAAAAAAAAAAAAAAAAAAGGAAAAGCTTATGAGAACCAGGTCTTGAACAAGCTACATTTGTCAATGATTTTCTTGTCATTTTTGTCCTGCCCCTTCTGGAAGCGATGCTGGAATATTCTATGCTGGCCAGACCCGTATGGCAAATAGCTGGTATCTATCTTGGTCCACCTGTGGGGAAATCTTGTTCCATCTGTGGTTGTTTACCGTGCGCGACCATAAATGTCTTCCCTCTTTAACTCCATTCAGAATGGACTTCCTTATTTGGAGCCCAAAAAGTAGAGAAAATATTGATGGATAAAGCCAGACCATTTGAAACTGCCTGCAGAGGGAGTCGTTTATTTGTAGGGCTATATTATGCTTTGAAAAGTTACAAATCGGGGCCTTACTGTAGACAACTTTACAGGCTAGTCGTCAGCCTGAAAAGAATGAGTAAATGAGGGTGAAATCACAGTCCCAAAACTCATTTGCACTGTGAAAATGATATTTTCACAGGTCAGAGGAAGAATTTAAGCCAGTGTGTCATTTACATATGACTAACTAAGGGAATTGTATTCTGACAGTTCTGACATCTCAAACTATAACCAACTTAATTAAAATGGAGGAATAATAAGCGTAAAGGTTTGCACTCAATACCATCGGGGTAATCGCTTAAGGTTTCATGGCATGGGGGACGATGCGTCTCTCAAGCTAGTAACGTAATTTATTTCATTCTTGTGTACATGAATGAAGAACATGCAGAACAAATTTCCAATGCCAACTCACTCCACTGGATATGTTTTTGAGAGAATTTCTGTGGACTTAGTGAGTCTTAGAAATTTAAAGAAAGTTTTTTGGATTGTGTGAGGACTGAGTGAGTTTTGGTGCCTAACACTGTGACACATGACGAGGAAGCCTGACTTTTGGTGATCGCACGACAAAAGCAAGAAGAAAATTACTGAGTTTTTGAAATTTACTCTTCAGTTAATATAAAGTGCACGAATCACTACTTTGGTTTTCTTGTAGAATGAGCCCCAGCTAAATGTCTTGATGTCTGTGGGGTTTTTGCCCAACCTTTGAATTTCATTGCAGGAATTTCAGGAAATACGATTACTGTAACATCAGCCGGCATCGCAGTTCCCCGTCAGTTATTTGTCACATGACTGACTGTCGTCGCCATTTTTGAATTTCTTCTATGTACGGCTTCTCGGCCCAGTAGCTATTTTAAGTGATTCAGAGAAGAAAGACAAATTAGATATGCAGCATTTCATCCAAGAAACATGGCAGTGTTCAGGGGGGTTCCCCCCCGCCATGGGGGTCCGGGGATGTTAGATCCAGAGCCATATTTATGCATAGTACAGGACTCCCTGCCTTTGAAGTTTTATCGCCGTACTTGTACAAATTTAGCAAGATCTAAATGCGGATTGAAAGCTGCTTGAAACTTGCCTTTTTAATCTTTGAGAATCGCGTCCATCTGGATGTTTTTTTTTTTCTTAGTTGCCTTAATCCAATCAAAAGCATGTTATGGTGGTTTGATTTGATCTCAGTTGTTAGTGCTAAAGGGAAATCTGGTCCACTTGAGGCATTTCACATTCACAGCGTGTGCTTGACAATAACAGTTTCCTGTGGAAACCATTGGGAATTACGCATTCCGAATTCCTTTATGATTTTTTTCCTCTCATTACCATACACACTGCCCGGCCAAAAAAAAAGTCGCCGTTTCAATCTTTCGTTGGACCACCTTTAGCTTTGATTATGGCGCCAATTTGTCATGGCATTGTCTCCACAGGCTTATGCAACATCTCACCCTTTTATTTTCATACAGATTCGCATTTATTTCTCGCCAAGATCCTGTATTGACAAGTGAGTTGAACCTCCATAAAGCCTCCTTCAGCACATCCCAAAGACCTTCAATGAGGTTAAGGTCATAACTCTGTGGTGACCAAGTCATGCATGAAAATGATTCCTCATGCTCCCTGAACCACTCTTTGACAATTCGAACCCAATGAATCTTGGCATTCTTGTCCTGGAATATGCCCATGCCAACAGGGAAGAGAAAAATCTATTGATGATGGATGGAGGTGTAACCTGGTCAATCAGTAGATTCAGGGACTCAGCTGACTTTACTTTATTTCTGCATAACGTTGCTGAGCTGTAATAATGATCCAGTCATTGGCTCGTAAGTATTTGCTGATATAAATTCAAATGGCAATTTTTTTTTGGCCGGGCAGTGTATAAACATTATTAGGCCGCATGCTTTGCTAGAGGGAAGCTGAAGCAAGCTTCAGCACCAAAATCAAGCTATTCATAATATGGCGTACATATGAAACTGCTTCTTAATGAAGTGAAAGTTACTCATAGGGAAGCAGAAATTTGCTTTTAAAAGTTAAATGTTGACAGTAAAAAAAAGAAAATTGATTTGACAAAACACATCTATAAAACATTTTTATAATTAATGCATTTGACATTTTGAATGATCATTAGCATAAAAAAACATTTTTTGATGTAATATAGCCTACATTGTAAATGAAAACTTCTTTTATGCAATAATTACAATTTTGCATAAGCATTGTTTTAGAAGTTATCTTTTAAAAAAAATCTCTTATTAACGTGGGCAGTTAGGAATGTCAGTATGTTGTTTGTTATACACTGAGTTATTCGTAAGGTGATTCTCCGCTGGCAGTGCAATTCCACCAGATAATTAGTTGTGTTATTATCCGGACAAACAGTGTTACCGCAGCGCTGTGTCAGGGAGAATCCGACAATTCCTTGATAGAAGTGTGTTTGGCATTTCAACACCATCCATTGTCCTACAAGAAGATGTGATGATTATCTCTGTAAGTTTGAATTAGTTCTGCTAAAAAGTTAACACACAAAAGATCAGCCACTTTTGTAATTTTATTAATGTCAACAATAGCGGGTGATGGCTGACAGGATAGTACAGAATGAGATTGTATTACTACTAATGCTACTGTCCTTGTTTAGCTTAGACGCTCTGGTGCTGAGTCACATTTCTTGCCATAGTCTTATTCACAACACGAGGAAGCACTCAGTTTGTGATCGTTTGCATTTAGTCGTGTCTTATATATTCAACGCAGCAGGTTAATCTCAGGTTATGAACATGATATCATTGAAAAAGGAATTAAAGGAACTCAGCGGGATTCTGAAATACCTGAGAATTAAGCTTTTTTATATTGTAATACGACCTTATCCAGAGAGTTGATTGTTGATTAGAAACGATTGACTACATTTTCACTAACACAAATAGTTTTGATGTCTGAAAACAAAGATTTGGTTGTCTGTTATTTCCAAAAAAACACAAATACAGCATCTTGAGGGCAATAGGCCCATGACATTTAAAGCAATTTGTCATAACTTCTGTGAAGTTAAACACCCTTGCAGTTATTTTGCTGCAGAGCATTTTGTGACATCACTTCCTGTCTAGGAACGTGTTTATGGTAAAAAGGAATCTTTCCTCGTTCTAATAAACAGCTGTTTAATGGCTCACCTGTGGCACATTGCAGGCAATAAACCAGCTCACTGTTATTTACAAGGTGCTGGCATTTATAACAATTTTCCTAAAGCGTTTTTATATATATTTCTCTGCTGACATGCATTGTTCACTAAATCTTAAACCTAATTTCGGCTTTAGTTTATGCTATCGTCATATTTAATACCCCTTTATGTAAACAGCTGAACACACATGCACATCATCACACTTAAAGGCAGCATGCAGTGGGGTCTCTTCCTGCTGAGATAATGAGATCAACGATGGCGTTTAGCACCCCCTCAAAGCATGCATTTGTGTGCGGCCCCTGAGGCCTGGGTCCCTCTGTTGGACACAAGCAGTCATTACACTATGGGACGCCAGGGGGCCATAAAGTGACTTTTTGAATGGTGCCCACCCCAAAAAAAAAAAAACAAAAAAAACAAATCTACCATTTAATGAAATCTATCTTGGTTTATGCATGTATCAATAAAACGACATTTTATGACTTAAGAGGTTTGGCTTAAAGAGTAACGAGCTGCGTGTTTTGTCTAATTCTGGGAAAAAAACCAGGTTCCTTACATGTTAGGGCTATTTACACAAGTGTTAGCGAGCCGTTCCCTACTGTTGAGTATATCACAGCACCTACGCCTGAAGGGAGTTCAGGACCTTATACAGCACGCTCTCACAATAGGGTACTTTGTATCCAAAGCAGCCCAACACACCTCTTGATCTCCCTCCTCCTCCACGTATCTGTTTCCTGTTTTCTTTAGTTGTAAATGGGGTTTATTTTTGTGGTGTTGGACACAGTGGGGAAAAGGGGAATCTGTGCAGCGCTGCAGCTCTCCAAACAGTCATGCTAGCATGAGTTAAAGTCAACTAGCAATCGACTAAATTAAGAGCTTCAGACCCCTTCGGGTGTAGTGAGTTAATGAGACTCGTTTTCTGATTAACTTCATTCCATTAAAGTGCCCATCAAAGATTTTGTGGCAAACAGCTCAAACAGACTTTTGTTCATTTACATTAAATTGGCCATACTATATTCATCCATCCATCCATCCATCTTATCCTGGTCAGGGTACAGCTTGTTGAAAATGATTAATAGTATTTTAAAAATGACAGTTAGATTTTCATGGATAGTTATCTTGTAGTGAACATAAAAAACTACTAAAACTTATTTATCTAATATGTATCTTTACAAAAATAGAGGCTGACATTTTCCCTTTATCTCACCCAGAAAGATTTAGATCTATGGAGCCTGGAAACGGGAAAGTTTGTTGACATTAATCCTTTTTTGGTTGTTGCGATAATGAAATGGGCTTTCATGACATTATATTACCATGAAGTACTGTTGATTGTCCTTTTCCACCCCTGGACTACAGAGACTGAGGCTAGAGCTTACATCAGCCATGAGTTATGTGCTAATTTCATATTATACCAATTATTGAATAGCCTGTCATTATAATACACACATGGCTGCTGATTAATGGGTTTTTGTCATGGATTGGATTTCACGCAAATTTTAAATGCATGAAATGGGATTTTAACCAATCTGGGCAGATAATGCTTGTTTGTTCCCATTTCCCAGAACTATGCTGTTGTGATTTCTTCATCCAAACCAGACTGTTTTTCTGTTATTCCTCTTTTTTTTCACCTGCAAAAAAGCTTAGTGGTCGAGTCCTGATTTGGCCCAGACTTCCACATCATAGCTGGTGTGTTGGGGTTAGTTCTGATGTGTTTATGGCGGGTTTTGTGGAGGCCTGGGAAAGGCTTTGAGGCTGCCTTACTGCTGTTTGGCCCTGCTGCTTCCCAGAGCAGTTCTTTGTGATGTCATGCGATTGTGGTGACCTTTGAACTCTTCGTACCTTTGTACTTCCCGTGCGGTTTGCATCTCTGCGGCCTGCTGGGATAAGCATTATGGAAAAGCAACAAAGCAACTGGAAAAAAAGAAAACAAATTACGACAAGACTACTACGGCAATGTTAAATGGAAAATGCCGATTTTGGCAAGCGATAATTTTTAAATTGTGAAATCATCGCTGAAGTCAGTGCTTGTTGTACAAGTATTTAGTTTTTATAGCACGATTTATCATAGTTTTTGCCAATGAAAACTAATAATGCCTTACATTCTTAAGAGAAATTTCATATTGCATAAGCTTTCATTGATTTATGTTTAATACTATGTGAAAATTCTGCAGTAAATCATGGCACTACCAACACACGTGTGTAAGAGTGAATGGGCAGTAATGTGATTGGCATTGGTGTGGCACAGTGGCTAACACTGTATGACATCTCCAGAGCAGGAGGCTGAAATCCTGACCCTGCTCCATGTTTGTGTGTGTGGGGCGGGGGTGGTATTTTGCTTGTTGCATGTCGTTCTTTACATCCTCCTGTCCAAAAACAGGCGCTAAGATGACTTGGCATCAGTAGGGGCATGGATACCCTGGCACATTCAGGAGACCCAGCACTTGACAGGGACCCTTGCATATATAAAATTATACGGAATATTTGGCAAGGGGGACCCAAGGTGACATTTTGTCAGGGGGCCCAGAATTTCTGGTCGTGGGAGTTTTACTTACACACATGTTCTGAGGGCAGATCGAAAAATGATTGGTTCAGAGAGATTACCAATCAGATTGTAGAAGAGGTGGACCCCCAAGCAACTAGAGGAGGTGGAACAAAGACATCTTACTGGTTGGTCCCACCTCCTCTAGTTGCTTGGACCCACCTCCTCTACCATATGATTGGTTATCTCTCTGAACCAATCATTTTTTGTTCTGCCCTCAGAATATTTCTATGTTAGTAAAACTCCCATGTGCAGAATAGCTTGGTCCCTGCTTTAAATTGCTTATTGTGTAACTGTAACAGCATTTGTTTATGTTGTGATGGATTGGCATTCCATCCAGGCTGTACCCCTGCCTTATGCCCTATACTGCCTGGGATAGAACCCAGGGACCTAAGAGGTGTACTACCCTCGATGGGAAATCAGAACTAAAATGCTAGTGTCCCATAGAGGAACTGACGAAAGAACTATACTGTATCTGTCCCCGTCCACAGCTATCTGCAGTGGCAAGCTCTCGCTGAGAAAGTTCCAGACTTGCCGTCTTGGAGGGCAGAGAGTGCCTAGCAACCATCTAGGGCTTGGCGGTGATCGTTCAGTATTCTGTACGGTCCTGTCACCCATCACCCAGCGCTATTGTAGCCATTAATAAAATAACAAAGCGTCTGATCATTTGCGTGTTAACTTTGTAGCAGAACTAATTCAGACTTGCAGGGATGATTGTCACATCCGCTTGCAGGATGCTGGATGAGTCCTCTGGGTGTGATGCTAAGCTAGTGGATGGGGGCTGCGTTACTGCCCGCTGCGTTACTGCCAGCTGCGTTACTGCCTGCTGCGTTACTGCCAGCTGCGTCACTGCCTGCTGCGTTACTGCCCACTGCGTTACTGCCCGCTGCAGCACTGCTAGTTTGTGTTTGCGGCACCGCTAGCTGCTGTCCTCCCTTCAAATTAGAGGCACAATGTGGGATTCAGGAGGCGCTCGTCAGCTAACGGGCAGCCTGGCTAATTCCCTCCTCGGTTACTGTCCGGCGTCCAACTGTGCCCATCGCGGCATTATTTGTACAGATGTTGAAAATAAAAAAGCTCGCACAGACTCTGCTATTCATCATATTTGAATTTTTTTTAAACATATTTACCATGTGGATATAAAAAACTATATATATATATATATGAGGGAAGACATGAAAGAATGACTGTCTGAAGGGATCTCTTTGTCAGGTAGAACAGCAGGAACACTCAGCAGTATATGGCCTAAATTTATTGTTACGGTGCGTGCAGATTAATTGGTGTTTTGAGAAACCTAGAATTTGGTTGGCTACGAAGCTAATCCCCTGGCTGCAGTCCTCCAATTAAATCTGACGAAGCTTCCCTAGCTAGACAAATAATTTTTGCCGTCTTTAAAGTGTCATTTTTACACGGCGTGAAGCTTAAAACACGTCTGAAGTTAAGGTAAATGAATTTCACCTTTTGCGTTTATTGTGCAGTCCGCGTGCAGATGCGTTACGAGAATATCGTGCGGATTAGCTTAGGCTAAAGCTCACAGGTATCTGCTAAATGAGACTCGCCGGAGTCCGGGATCTTCAAGTGTTTCGCGATTCCACAAAGGGGGGGGGAAACAGGCAGCCTTTCAAGTCAGGCAAATATTAGCTTTTCGTAGCTTGGGGGCACCTTAGAATCCCCCCCCCCGGGTCTTCAGGGATCATTTAAATCCCATTCATAAAAAAAAGAAAAAAAAATCAGCGAGCAAAAGGGAGTCAATTAATGAAATTCATCTGTCATCGAGTCTTTAAACTGTTTGGATTTATAAACTTCCAAAAAAAGGGAATTTCTGGCTCCGGTTACCTTTCGGCTACGGTTCCCGTCCGTTCCGCGCCAGTTGCTGGCCAGCCTGACGGTGGGAAACAAGAGCCAGTGTTCGGCGTGTTTGGATTGGTGAAACGCAGCATTAATATGAATGACTTGATTGGAAATCTGGCGCGTCGGAAAGGTACGGCATCCACCGAAATTATGCAGCAGAGGGGTTCCCGCTGACATATGGCAGCTCTGGAAGAGATTGTGTTTCCCCACTCAGCCTCAGATGTATAATGCATCACTGACACATAAAAGTGTCAACCGTCAAATATTTTCTGTTCCGTCTGTTAATTATTCTGCATTTGTAATTCAATCGTTTATTTTAATGCTATTTACATTTTTTTTTTTTGCTTTACTTCACTCTGGAAAGCGCGGTGATTTTTTTGAGGCCGTAACGTTGATCTGGAAGTTCAGGTGCGGACGCTGATTCAGTACAGGCCTCTGTTTCTACTGCTTCCCCGATACCCACACAAGCGTAAATTAAAAACGGGAGAACTTGCGCCGGGGCTAAATGAAGTTAAACTTTCCCTTGAAAGGCCTGTCATCATCACTTTGTAAAGTCGAATTAAAAGCAGACAGCGAACAGGAATGCATTAAGCTGCCTGTTTACCTGCTGTAATCCAATTACTCGGAATAACAACACATTTACTTTTTTTTTCTTTCGAACTCAGTCATGGGATGTTAAGTCATGGTCATGGTGCCTTGGTGTGCTGGAGGGGTTGGGGAGAGATTGATTGAGAATATCTGGTGTTACTCTGAGCGCCTGCCGGTGCGTCTCCGGACTTGTGTTCCTAAAAGGTTTCGCCTTTCTGCCGTAGATAGATGCTGATGATGTTTTCACCAAGGAGGAGCAGATTCACCTGCTGTTCAGTGCCAAGCGGACGTGTGAGATAGAGATCAAGTCCAAGAACAAGACTTCAGGTGAGTGCACACAGGCTGAAGACTGAGCCGGCCCAATATCCCCAGGGAGTCATTGTCCCTTCCTTTTCGGAACCATACCTGCTAGGCCAGTCTCCAGACAGTTGCTCTTCTGGCTGGATTGGAGGCTCACATCCCACCTTTAGTCTACGTTTGAAGGGTATGCATGTAATGCAGGTTTCCTCCAAGTTCTCCCAAAGGCGAATGACATACGGGTTTCGCATATTGGTTAAATTCACGGTAGTGTATGAGTGCGCGAGCCTTGCGATTGGCTGGTGGCCTGTTCCCCTGCCTTGGACTCCCTGATAGGCTCCAGGTGACCTTGTCTAGGAGAATGGATTTGGTCTGAACTGTGACATATTTCTGCACAATGAACTCTACACTGAACACGCGAAATCAAATGTCCAAGTTCAGTTTATGTACATTGATATATTGAATGATGGGAAAGACTGTTGTCCTGGAAGTCACCAGTTCAAACAGAGTGAAATGCATTGTGGGATACGACCGTATGCTCAAAATGGCGATGTTTCTTTCAAATGGAATTGGTGTACATCACAAAAACATGGCCAGTTGTGGACGTGCCAAGCAGCTTTGCCGTTGAGCTGAGGTTGTAAGCGGAGGGCCGTAACTTGGGCTACAGCCATACATCCACAGATCCAGTCATCAAAAAATATAGGGGAGAACGAGCTGTCAGACCATATCATTCTCCCTATAAACCACTGCAATGAACCACAGCACCTGCATAGAGTGTTGCCAGAGCAGTTAAGCCCCAACTGATCAGCTGTAGAATCCAGCACGTGGTCCTTTATACTCCTGACCAGATTCAAACGCACAGAATGATAACATGGACTGAATAGTATGTTTGCTATTGGCCAACTGTGTCACCATCCGGTCTTGATTTACGGCTGTGTTTCCTCCGAATGATGATGCCACCTTTTCCCTACTGTTACAACATTTAGCAGCTGCTTTTGTCCATAGCTAATTGGGGTCAGAGAGCTTAACCTGCTAGCGTCTAACACCCCTGTTAAGGGCCTTGCTGGCCGGTGTAGCTCAAGGCTCTGCCTGTGCGCAAACAGTCAATGGGCTGCTAGGAAAATGTGTATATTTTATGTTTCCGTCATGCACGCGTGTCAGACACATATCATACTTATATTATACCGCAATGTTTGTGTTTTTTTTTTTTTTTTTTGTCTCTGCCTGCATATTTTCTCAAAAGTCTGCTTTCATAGACAAATTGCAGTAGTGAAAGAAGTGAGGTTATTTATTTATTTATGAAAGAAATCCAAAAAGTGAAAAAGAGCAACTGATTCATTTGCCAGATCATAAACCAGAAGGTTACCGATAGAGGGTCCAGTAAAAGCAGTGGAGTCATAAACTGGGTGTTTTTGGGGGGGGGGGGGGGGGGGGACAAAGAATTAGTTAATGCTTTATCTTCTAGGGAACCTAAGGAGGAATTTTGAGAATCTGCCTTCTGGGAAATGCATTTAATTTAGCTGCACAAAAAAACAAGATTTTCAGAAAGCATTTTGGGCATGTGTCATATTTCCATGGCTCATTGAGTCTAACGTGCAAAGAACAGCTGAAAAATGCATAATTGATAAATCACTTTGACTGTTATCACGACCAGGAAGCAGAGTCTTAAAAGTATGTGTTAGGCTATTATACCGACACGACATTTTAGAAACTTTTAAACTGTATTTATTGTCTCTTCCAAATCAGCCAAATACTACCACTTCAAAATCCACATTCTCTCTAAAGAACCTAAAGTATTCACTTTGACTGAATTTCAGCTTTATGTCCAATATTATATAAATATTTATTTTGTCAAATCTCAATACTGTGACTTATAATGGTCTTCTAACATGTAAAGTGATAGTTGCTTTCTGGTAAAATATAATAATAATAATAATAATAATTCATAACACTGTCCTCTTTGTTAATACCACACTGTTTCGGCTTTCGTCTTATTTTTATTTATAATAAACTGTTATAATAAACTGACACTGGTATGCTTGCCTGCAATTTTTTATTTAGATTACCATGAGGCAATAAAATAAATGTAAAAAGGATGTTATTGTAATTTGGCAAATGTGTTTCTTTGTCCTCTGTAAACCAGTTTTTATATATATATAAATTATTATATGTTTCTATTGAAAGTGTTGTATGTTTTATATAAATATTATAGCTGTTTTCATTTATGTTACACAGAATTATGTCCACCTTCATATATGTCTGTCTGATAGAAAACATGCATCTCTAAAAAATAAAAAAAAAACTTCTCAGAAGCTACTTTGCGAAATGAACCTCAAACAATATGACACACCTTTAGCACCAGAAATATAAGCCCACATTCATACAGCCATTTTTGAATGGTTTAATTTGTCAGTCTCAACAAGGTACAAGCGATTGATATTCACAGTTAACAATGATGTTAGTTACATTGCTATCTAGCGTTATGTTGTTAAAATTTGTGATTATAAAATTATCCATACAAACGACCATCATGAGTACAAATGTTAACAAGTACAAACATAAATACTAGTTAAATATAGAAAGGAATAGATGACATCATAAAGTGTCTTTTCATTGGTCAGTTTGATGTCAGATGCTATCGGTAGACAAAAGGTGAATTCCATCTACAGTAAAAAGTTTTTTTTGGAAAGCAAAGGTATGTAAAATTGTATTGTAGGTAGAAGGTATATGTATATACCTATATGTATTCTTTATATATACAGCCATGGAAATGCTTAAGACACCACAACAATTTTTTGTTTCACTCATTTCTCAAGTTATGGGTGTGTGTCTGTGAATAGTCTATTTCTTTTGCAAACTGCAGCCTGGTTCTTCCCTGTTTCTCATTAATGAAGGGCTTCTTCACTGCTTTATGGGACTTCAGTCTTGTTTCTAGGAGCCTGATATGAACTGTCCTAGCAGTGCACTTCACACCTGCACGTAATGTTTCCCATTCCTTTTGAAGGTCGCCTGATGTCATCCTCCAATTCATGAGAAACTGTCAGATAAGTTAACAGTCATCTCTGGCATTAGAAAGTCGCTCCTGCCCTTTATCTGGCTGGTTTCTGGTCATTCCCAGTGTCTCCTGCTTCATCGTGTTTTTCTGTACTGCTGTTTTCGAAATTTTTATTCTGGAAGCAACCTGCTGCTCAGCGTAGCCTAATTCCAGCAGAACCACGATTAAACTGCGATTTTAAAATGCATTAATTTGTTTAAAAACATAGAGTGGTCTCTTGTCTCTTGTATATATCTTTTTTTTTTTCCCGACACAATTCTAAGGTGTGTTTGTGCACCATATACAATTAGAAAATGATTTGAACCCTACACCTTTCAGACAAAGGAATGAATCCCAAACTTACTGAGCTGATCCCCCCTGAATCATGGAAAACAAAAAATATATATATATATTCGCATTTCTGCATATGTTCCAAAACAGCATCCCAGCCTCATTCAGCCCGTCCGAGTGCTTGTGTTCCCCTTGGCTGAAAGTGCTATGGGACAAGACGCCACAGACTGCGGCCATCGCTGCTGGGTTTCCCGGGCGAGAGAAAATAAACAATTAAAGGGAACGGTGCCCAAGATCATAACAGGAGGAAAAACAGTCTACACTCTGACTTCACTTCCTGAAACGTGAGGTTTCACTAGTATTTGTGCAGCAAAGAGCCAGCGAAAGGCTTTCGGCGCGTTCCTCCGATGCTCCAGGAGTGGCGGGAGAGCAGAAGCTACACAGCGTCCGCTTAATGGCTTTCAGGGCCTTAATTCTCCGCTCGGGAGCTGCTCTTTGTGAAAATGGCAGTCGGGAATCGTGAAAGGTTGGGCTCAGATCTTTGATGATGTACCAGTACTAGAGTGTTATTTCCTAGGCTTCTGGTCTCCATTTAGGAAGAGGTTCCACTTAGGAACAGTTGTATTAGAACCGAGCATTTTGGCCAGCGGCTCATCCATGCATAGCTGTTAACAGCAGGCACCGCCGATGTGCTGAACGCACATGTTAAGGACAGTCCAACAGCCGTGGTGTTTGTTGTTATCGCCAGGCCAGTTGGTAACGCTTATCTGTGCGCTAAGCATGTTTTTACGCAGCTAAATATCCTTAGCAGTAACGTGCTTTTCGTGTCGCTTCTTCGACCGTGCACTGATGCTTATTTTGACTTTTTTTTTTATCATTCTCACAGGTTTTAAAGGAATATAAAAGCTGTTAAAATAGCCTGTCATGTTCTGTTTATAACCTGGCTCAGGTGCACTCATAATACTAGGCAAGAAAATGAATTATGCCATCTTAATTCACCTGCTAAAGGCAGTGTGTCAGGACAGTGACATTTCCCCCCAAACGGGCAATAGATGTGACAGTTGTGTCTACAGCCTTTGGGCTATTTAAGGATCCATTATACATCATCCTGTTTAAGTAAAAACGTTAAAAAGTGTAAGTCCACGTGCTGGACTTGATGTCGCGCTACTCTGTTATTGGTGAATTCGAGGTGAATTTTCCTTCCCTCTGTCCAAACAGATGCTTTCATCTGAACCATAGATTCCTGCACATCGCTGCCAACCCCACAAGCTCCCAGTTTAAACGAATGCCGCCTTAATGAGAAGATTTCATAGCTTTTACCACCAACTAAGCATGTTCCAGAGAATTTATGGTCCGATTTATGTGGTTATTATTTCTTGGTCTTAAAGAGATTTATTACATTAGCAGCCTCTTTATGTTTATCAGTTTACTCGTTGTTGTTGGTGGTGCTGTTGCGAATTGTAAAGGCTTCTTATTTATTTTAATTACAATGATAAAACATTCATGTTTACTCTGGCTTCCAGGGTGGGGGGGGGGGGGCAGTTTTACAGCCCCAGCTCTGTGTGTGTGGAGTTTGTGTGTTTTCTCTCTGTTTTGCAAGGGATTCCTCCGGCTACTCCGATTTCCACCCGTAATCTAAAAGCGCACCTGGGGAGGCCAGTTGGTGTCTGTAAATTTCTCGTGGCGTACAAGTGTTTGTGCGTGAATGTGTGTGCTGTGATGGCACCACTTTCGGGGAGGCCCCTGTGTCGCCCCATGCGCCCTGGGACAGGTCAGAGAGGCCCCTGTGTCGCCCCATGCGCCCTGGGACAGGTCAGAGAGGCCCCTGTTTCGCCCCGTGCGCCCTGAGACAGGTCAGAGAGGCCCCTGTGTCGCCCCATGCGCCCTGGGACAGGCTGTATGTGTGTGTATACATTTTTTCTAATCTGTTTAGATTTTGTTCCTCATCTTTTTGCATCGGTGTGGATGAAACTCTTTCAGTTAACAGGACCAGTCGAACCTTGGTCTGCTTTTCTCTCCCCTTGATTTAATTTTTGACATTCTATTGATTTCACAGTCCTTGTGAGAGAAAGCCACGCGCTGACATTTTAGCAGTGCGGAGGGTTCCCGATTTATATCAAAAGACTCAAAAGAAGTACGATGAACCAGAGCTGGCTAAAAATAACCCTAATATATAAATAATCCTATAGCACTACGGAAAGGTTTCTTAGTTGCTAAGCTCACCAGGTCCAGGATATTGATTCATCGTGGAGTCACAAAGGAACCTGACGACTGCGGCTGTTGAGGGCTTTTCCAAGGCTTGGGCTATTTTTTCACTGTTGAGTGTTTTCTGTCTCCTCAGGCCATTTTGTCATCCGGAACGCAGGCAATCTTGTGTTCATGCTGCTTCGTTCCCAATTCTTTTTTTTTTTGTTCCTGATAAACTAAAAAATTGTCTGAGGGTAAAACTGACCTTACGTGGAACCTCAGTGAGTTAGGAGGCCATGCCTGCGAATGGAAGGTCGCCGGTTTAAATTCCCGACAGAGCGACGGTCTGACCCTGCTTTCTCCAAGAAAAAAGGGTAAAACCATCTATGTGCGTGTACAGAGGTAGCCTCTGCTGAGGGGTTCAGGAATAGCACCTTTCGAAGTGGGAACATGTCTGCCTGATTGGAGAGCAGCTGAGAGGGAAAGCAGAGCACACTCATTGGCCGGTTTGTGCAGAGCGTAGCCAATTGCCATCACCAAACAGGAAGGGGGTGTTGAGTGCGCTAACCACTATATGGATGTGTCATGACAGGGTGTAAAAAGGACCCATTGGTAATATACGGGTGTCCATGTAGCTGCCTGCAAAAACCTAGATCGTCTCACATTCTGTATGTTTTGTGAAGAAAGAAAAAATGTCTGACGTCTGAAGTTTTTTTTTTGTAATAACTATGCAAAAAGGGCCAATGCGAAATAAACATTCAGAGAAGTTCCACTGTGCGCTTATCAGTCCATTCTGAGTACATTCAAGGACAAACAGGACCTGTGCACTAGCAAATATGAATGATTTAAAAGAAAAATGTTTTTTTTTTTTTTAACGATTGGGAAAACCTGGAAATGTCTCTTTCCATGACTGTGGATAGTAGTTATAAAGTGAAATATTTGCTTCCATGAATTTGGCTCTTAAATGTCTTTTTACCAGTTCATCATTCTATTTATTATTATTATTATTATTATTATTATTATTGCTGTGAGATATGCGCAGGGCTATGACTTACCAAAGAAGGAAATTTGTGATTCAATCTTTATACGATCCTATGATGCTTAACTTTCTCCATATGATGTCGTTGGGTTTTATTCTATATTTCGATTCTATATTTCTGTTTGCTGATAAATTATGTTTTTCAAAAAAGAAAAAAAAGTCTAGAGCACGTATGTTTCTGGTCATGGTGTAGCCTGGAATCTCTGCTTGATTAAGGGCTGAACCTCTTTATGAGAGTGCATAGACGTCAGAGTTTACAGGAATGGCCGGGAGATAGCTTTGAATATGACGATGACGGCGGGTTTGGAGACATAAACAGCACAACTTCATTTATTTCCACGCGGATCCCCTCTTACTCCGTATCTCAGATGGCTTGTTCAAATCCACCGTGTTTGAAAACATAGACCGCAGATTCTCTCTGACTGCTTTCGGTTCCGTGCGCAATGTTCTGTCATTTACAGCAGCAGAACAAAGGCACCAGTCACAGGGAGTGCCGTGTCCTCGCTGTGTTTCCCCCAGCAGGATATTGAGGCTTGTTTTCTGCCTTCTGACATCTCCAGGAATGTCTCATAAACAGCAGGATCGCTAACATCGGCACCACATCGGATGTTGTGTTTCTCGCGCCGGAGTAATCATCTCCATCTACCTAAGAATATTTCCGACAGGCCCCACTCGATGCAAGCTGACGGCCGTGGACGGAGCTCTTTCTAACCACACGTAGCAGAAACAGCCCATACGTTTTGGGGGGGGTGGGGGGGGGCAGCAGTGCAGCCTCCGGCTCCACGATGGGCTGTCGCTGTGGCTAATTGCTTAGCTCATCTATTGTCATTCCAGAGAAGAGTCATGTAATTGATGCTTTCTAACAGGGGGGGGGGAGCGAAACACCGAACGTCTCATCACAAAGAGAAAATACTGCGGTTTGGAAAATCGCTGCTTAACAATATTTCATTTCCTGGGGGTTCTTTCTTTTTTTTCTCTTTGCAGACCATAACGGCAAGAAAGTTTAGAGGACAGTAGATAAGGCCACATGTGTGAGTAATTAGGTGGTCTGCGTCAAAATGTCAAAATGCATTTTTGAAATCCTCCTACGTTACTCTCAGGCAGGTAGTTTGGTCTTCTGCCAGGAATGCAGAAGGTCCCTAGGATCTCCTTGAGTGCCAGATTTAGCGATTTAATTTTAGTTTTCTGGAGCACAAAGGTCCCATTTCAAATCTGACGGTGGCACATGGGCCGCATGTGATTTATTCATTCAGTTTCTTTCCATTTTCTCCGAGCGGACATTAAAAAAAGAGAGCTTCTCTTAATACAAAATTAGCACGAAAACCTCGAAACTTCTTGCGGGAGCCGAATCCGGAGCACTGCGACTGGACGCACGGGTCCGCTGCTGTTTTTGGCACACGCGGCCAGTCAATATCTTGCCCTGTGGTTCGTGGGCCCGCCCTAGAGGTGAGGTGCCACTGTAAACACGATGGTCAGCCGGGCCTATTATTAGGAAATCGGCGTGATGACGAATGATGGGAACTGTGCGCGCGACGGATCAGGTGACGTGGCCCACGTTGCACGAGTCGTCCTGCTCGTTTCTGAGATGCCCTGCCAGTGAAGGGCAGTTTCTAGCGAGCTGCACCCCGGACGCCTGCCAGGGGGAGCCCGCTTATTTGCGATCCTGAGTTTATGCGCCTTGGATAAATAAGGGACTTCAATGGCTGCCTTGACGCAGGAGTCCTGCGCAGAGAGACACTGGGGTTTGCCTGGGTCCGGACAGCCAGGGGATGTGGGCAGAGGCCTCAGATTTTGCAGTGTGTGGAAATAGCTCACCGTTCAATCCTGCGGTCGCCGGGTAAAATAACACTGGCCGTTGCCACCACCCCCCCCACTCCAAATTCATCCAGCTCAAATACATCCAGACTCGGAGCGATATAGGCCGGGAGGATCAAATGAGCAGAACCAGTAACGATACACATTAATAAAGTCCCCTCAAAGACATCAATAAATGAGACCCCCACTCCACCCACCTCAACCTGCCCCCATTTAAATTTAAATCGCGGTTATGGAATTTTCAGGAAATTATATTTCTGTTCGGCGTTTAATTTGAGGCCGACGTGTAGGTGGTCCGAGGGGGTCATGGGACCGAACAGCGAAACGTGATAGGAAAGTAATGCAGTGATTTCTTGCAGCTGTGCCACTTGGGTTTGGGAGCGTGTCAGTGGAGGTGTACCAGTATGGAAATCCCTTTGAAAACAAAAAAAAAAGCCCCACTGGCTTCTAATGGCATGGAGATCTGTCAGGATCCATCCTGTAGGCGTATCGGTGAGGCCTCCTTTTGCCGTCGTCTTTCGGTTTTTCTTCAAGACCCTGATTGAAAATAATAGATCTACAGCGCAGAAAGTAAATTTTCATTTATGCCAAGCTAGTTATTAGTGGTTCTAGCGGGAGCAGCTGTTTTCAATGACAGAAAATAAAAGCTGAAACAGACCCTGAGTTGTGGCCAGAATGTTCTGGAAAGAGAGGGATTTCTTTCTCACCATTAGACATTGGGGTTTTCTACACATGATGTAGTCATTAGGCTAGATTGTCTCGAGCGGTTAAATCTCAGAAGAATGCATTCAGCCCAAAATTGATGGAGAGTTTGTTTTGATCTGTATTCAGTTAATGATGCTCCTGTTTCAGTCTGATTTTTGCCAGACTGTCCTCAAACGCAAATAACCTGCTCTCATTAAGTAGAGTAATGAATTTGACTGTTTAATTAGAAGTAATGCATTAAATGATCGCGCAAGCTCAGTCACTTTCAGATACCTTGTGCTTATGGTGGCGAGCTGGACAACCAAAAGCTTTTCCTGGGTTCCGTATGTACCAAAGCAGTCAGAATCGCTAATGCATCCACACAGTAATCATTCCCAGAGATTAAGTGATGGGAATGAGTATGGGAAACACTGAAGTGGTTAGTCTTCTTTTATGGAACCCCGTTGGACTTTTATTGGCCGCCCTGGTGAACACACCATTTAAAATCTTTCTTTTGCATTTCTTCATGAGGGGGGAAACGTGTGCATATGTAGTTCTGAAAAATATTAAGACCTGGTACAAATACGTAGCTCTAAGGGTGTCGAAAGTAATGAACTTGAAATTGTGCAGCGTCAAAGTAAAAGGATGTTAATTGAGCGTTACAGAAGCTTACAATGAGATGTATATATACAAGGATATGAGAGTATTCACTGTGGTCACTCATTTTAAAACAGGACGGGAGCCGGGTTTGGCATGACAGAACCGAATTTGCAGTTGTTTTGCAAAATGGCTGCTTCCAAATTACTCAAATGACTTTTTCATTATAAATGATATAACCACTAATAATAAGGTAGAACAGACATGGTGGATTTTGACTGCACCTTAGCGTCAGTATTGAAAGGGCAGTTGTAAACATGGTCTGCATGACAATCTTTCTGGGAAACAGGCAGCTGACAGCTTTTAAAACCAAATTAACTGTAAGGAAACTGGCCTGCCCCCCCCCCCCCCCCGTCAAACGTAAACTGGAGAAACATTATCATGATGCTATACAGTCTTGCCAAAGTACGTGGTGTACAGTTTGAGAGCCTTGGAGCCTGGAGAATGGATTCATGCTGTGGTTCTGGGAGACGTCTCAATACGCTGAATGGCATTTTTACGTCCCAATATAGACCCCCCACCATATCGAAGTCCTTCTGAATATTGTAAATATTTGTAGTTTTAGGTTAAATATTTACACTATCCATCTTTAGTTACTCTAAGCATTTACGTTTAATTACCGACAAATCTTACCAAACAAATAGTATCCAATGCCAAAGGTAGACACTAAATGAACCCATAATGATGACTTATTTTAGTGCATTTAGGCTGGGATTCAATTCAACATCTGGCAGTGAGAGCTTCCAGCTGGTGCTGTTTGCTGAATCCTCTTTTACCCTTGCTCATGTACAGTCGTTTTACGGTTGTTATTACAACCTATTTATGCATCGGACGTTCAGTTCATAGTTTCTGACAGCGCTGCCAGCACAGAGACGTAGGTGATGTCGATGTTCGTTCGTTCGTTCGTTCGTACTTCCTTTTGATGTTTGGCTATTTGGATAAAACATACAGAGATGAATAAGGGTTTGTGTACATAGTAATGAAAGTTGGCTAAATTTAAATCTGTGTTTCAGTTGAATAAGCTGTTTTTTTATTTAGAAGTTTTAGTAGTCAGGAAATGTTATTGCACAGCGACATACTATGTTTTCTCAGCTTCCTCTCAAGGCTTCGAACCCGGCTCTCCGTTGTGAGACAAATCTTGCTTTTACCAGTGTTCCCAGCTTGACACGCTGCTCCGTACACCACAAGTACTTTTCTGCGGGCCATGAACTGAGTAATCAGTTATTACAGATTTCACTATGCGGACTGTTAAAGGCTTTGTACAAGGTTCAATTAAAGAAAGGAACAAATTATCTGTAGCCCCAATTCTGGTGTAATGGTATTGGATTCATTAATTACTGGCCATCTGGAACACTAAACGTGTCCAAGGTTCCCCAATAAACGAGTTTTTCTGCTTCATGTTTGTAAACGGGGAGTGGTCTTCATCACGCTGGCGCATCGGGAGTGTAGCTAATTCACACCCCCTAAACGGCACGTTCCCTCTGCCCCTCAGACGGCTTCTGCCAGCCGGAATGGGATGGCATCCTGTGCTGGCCAGGAGGGGCCCCCGGCAGGGTCATTTCCACCACCTGCCCCAACTACATCTACGACTTCAACCATAAAGGTACGAGTGCCGCCCCCAAGCCTGGATGCGAAGCGGCGAGCTGGAGTTTAGCTGCCGCTGGCATCCTAACTCTAACCTGATCTGCTCTCTGTAAATACCGTGTTGTATAATCGGGTTTGACTCTCAGATGCTCTGGATGAAATCCTCAGATAAGTCAATATATCAGGACACCAAGACACACGGTTTCAAAGTTTCAAAGATCTACTTCTGCATTTGTCAGGAATCATGCTGAAAATATGTATGAATAAAATATTAGCAGAGCTGTCGGCTCAGTGGGCAGTGCCTCCAGTTGGAGGCCTGGAGTTTGCATCTTCTCCCTGTGTATGTCTGGGTTGTCTCTTACAGACCAAAAACGTAAAAAAATTAGGTGATACCCATTGTGTGTTAGTATCTGCCCTTTGATGGACGGGCATCCCGTCCAGGGTGTCCACTGCCTCATACCCCATTGGGATTGGCTCCAAAATCACTCAGATTCTATGCTAAGATGTATGGATTATTATGATGAAATTGTTTTTCGTAATTACTAAAGCCAGGGGTTCCGTTGCAGATTTTGGGCCCCATGAAAGCATACCATATTGGCCCCCAACCCAGACCAATGTAATAAAATAATGTTCCACACATTTAGGGCCCCTGATC
>JAODJU010000081.1:3302414-3326291 GCA_026776725.1 Gnathonemus echidnorhynchus
CCCCACCCCCCCCCCCCCCCCCCCCCTTTACGCCACCCATGATTAATGCTACAGTAGGATTATAAGTAGAGATATTAGTAAAATTGATATGCCTTTTAATACAAATGTCATTTAACACAATTCATTTTCTTTCTGTGTTTGCTCTTATGTTAATGGATGTTCTCTGTGTCTTCCTGCTGCTGCCGGGTGAATGTGATTCGTTCCTGCATCGCTAGGCCACGCCTACCGCCGCTGCGATATGAATGGGACCTGGGAGCTGGCCAGTACAAACAACAAAACCTGGGCCAATTACAGCGAATGTGCCAAGTTTCTCGCTCATTACAACCAGAGCCGCGAAAAGGTACGTCTCCCGGTGATTCATCCGCGCCACATTTAGATTCCCCGGCGAATTCCGGGTTAACTCGACTGCAGATCCATCTGAAATCCATCTGGAAGAGGAAGGAACCTGTTACCCTGAATACAGAGCCAGTTTCTAAGCCACTGACACTTTCATCGGTAATTTTTCTCTCGTCCAGCTGTACAAGGACCATCTGTAGCACAATAACGTAAATTGCTTTTAGAGCTGATAACAGGGGTCCTTCTGGTTTTCTCAAGCTTTCAGACAGCAGGGACAAGCAATACTCTAGGTGACGAAAAGAGGCTATATACTGATTTTTGTAGCCCGTAAACGGCTGCTGTACATCACAGAAAACATGTCATGTCCTTCATTAAAACACTCACAGCATTTTTAAGCAACGCCCCCCCCCGCTGTTTCACAGATGTTGCCATGTTTAATGCCTTTGCTAAAATAATGCAAAATAATTGCTTATGTTGACTCACATGGCTTCTTTGAAATACCCCATTGGAATCGAATTACTTGCATCATTATATTAATGCTCATCACAGCGTTTAAGTGCAAGAAGCCTCTAGGCCGAAATAAAAACAGGTCAGTGTGAAGCGTCCGGCAATTGGTTTTAAAAGCTTGCGATTCCACTGGGGGCACGTGGCCAAATGCACCCTACCTGGTGAGCACTGCAGCAACTAAAAGCTTTCAGAGGTTAAAAGGTATCGCTGCTCGGTAAATTAGGTATGTGGCGGTTTGCGTGCACGTGGCGGTTTGCGTGCACGTGGCGGTTTGCGTGCACGTGGCGGTTTCTGTGCACGTGGCGGTTTGCGTGCACATGGCGGTTTCTGTGCACGTGGCGGTTTGCGTGCACGTGGCAGTTTCTGTGCACGTGTCTTTCTCTGAATTTCCTGTGTTCCACAAACCCATGTGGAATTTCTGATGACTGATATACGGCAGCAAAATAGCTCATCAGCTACTTGGTTAATCATAAAGAAACCGGTCTCTGTCTGAGACTTCCTATCTTTTTGGTTTCTCGCAGCACCACTGGAAAATGATCGCATCATACTCGTATCAGTCTTAAACGTTAGCAGGATCGTTGGTAGCTGGCTGCTTGGCGGAACCTGTTGCTTCGGTATCTGCTAAATATGGAACTCATGTAAATATTTAGTGCAGTGGTTGTGCGCTTTATTCAAAACGCTTTCCTGAGGTTACGTTCTAATGGTGCGTCTAGCTCTGCGTTTATTACTGGTCACAGATTGGAAGCTTAGCCTCGTAGCGTGTAAGTTGACAGCTTGTTGACAACCATGTGCTTGTGATGAATTAATGCTACACTTGACTTAAGCCCACTGCACACTGGTCCAATATGGGGTACCGTAAATAGCTTTGTGATATCAGATTCATCAAAAAAAAAAAACATGAAAAGCAAATGGGATAATCTTATATACAGTATATAGTATATATACATTTAAAGATGATGTATATATGTGTATGTGTGTGTGTGCGTACGTGTGTGTGTGTGTGTGTGTGTGTGTGTGTGTCAAAGCCTCGCATTTCATTAGGTTTCCACATAGATATCTTCTTTGATATGATTTGAATATTTCTTTATGATTCTTATGGTTTTGATTGGAAGGTGATATTGGGCATTTTGGGAAGTGATACTGGTTTTATACTGGCCACATTTTACAGCTATTGTTGCACTCATGCACACTTTCTTGACACATTTTCCAAGTATATCTGGAGCTGTACATTCAGTATTTTTGGAAGTCGAAACGCCATCAGATCGGAAAAGCCGTGAGCACGCCTGACTCATTTTCTCCCCATTTTCCAATTTGCTAATCTACGTGCATCTGTGACAGGGAGCCAGAAAGCAGATGGATTATTAGATGCTCGAGTTACAGCTGCTAAATATAAAGCATAGAAATGTTCCACTATTCTATAGGCTAAATTATAGAGGAGGTTCTATGTTTAGATTTTGGTTTTCGTTCACGTTTCTTTTGAAAGAGCCCCCCCCCCCCCAACTCCCCCTCCCCTTTCATCGTTACATGTCAGACTGCCAAATGGAACTCGTCCTACACCTCAAGAAATAACATTTCAACTGGAATCCCGAACCGGACTCACGACCGCCTTACTGAACACATAATTTTCGCATGTATATCAGATGGTTGGTAATGAGACTAACATATTAACTGGAAACAGCTCCATTCGTGCAATTTATTTCTTTGAAAATCCACAAACAAATCATGGTGTAATTAAGAACATCAATTAAGGGTAAAAAAAATGACATATATACCGTACCCATAGTTTCCATATGAAACCCCTGGTTTGGCTTTGATCTGGTTTGCAAATGAACAGCCAAGGCAAGGGGCTGCTGTAAATTCTAGAGTACACTGAGTTTCACAATAATGCGTAAGACCTTCAAATGCAGACTTTTGATGTGTAAAAATGCTCCTTTTAAAAAAAACGTCCCTTTTGCCGATGCCTTGGCAAGTGCTGTATATAAGGTTTTCCTTAATTCACTCATTTTTATGATGAAAGAAAATGTTTTCATTGAAATGCAGATCAATGACATGCACGGAAAGACAGATGCTCACTGTGTGAGACATTACGGTGTAGCTGTAGTGGAGACTGTTGATCTGAAAGCATTTTGTTTGGATTCAGAATCTAGCTACTGCAGTGTACTGAACTAATTCCTTTAGAAACTGAAGTCTTTCTTTGTTGATGTCATAGTGTTAATGTTCCCCGTGGTAGAATTTGTTCCGGCCAGGGCTGCAGCCATGATATTTAAAATACCGAGGTCCAAAGTGGTAGCCCTTCCTAGGTGTGCCCTGTAATGTATCGTGGTTATTGGAGTTGCAGAAAAAAATACCAAGGATTACCTCAGTGTCCTCCATGGTAGGTACGGGCACGGTTCCTGCTCTTTGCAAGTGCAGATTAAACGATTTCCTTCTTAGAGCGTCTGCCAAAATGGCCACAGAATGACTACTAGCCTGATATGGTCTGTTTTCTTGTTATGCTTTTTCCTCTAATTCAGTCTTGCGTTTTTTTTTCCGCCACTTATCAGAATCCACTGTATCTCAGGCATTTACTGTACATTCTACTGCGACCCGGGGCCTGGGTTTGGCCCTTGGTTCATGCTACATGATAACCGTGGTGTCGGCTCTGGTTTCACCCTCTACGCAGCATCCCTCTAGAACTCCGGTCCTTGGGGACCTACAGACAATAGACATTTTTGCTCCTACCAGGAGGTGGGAGGGAGCAAAAATGTGGACTGTCTGGCAGGGAGCACAAAGGCGGACCATCTGTGAGTCCCCAACGACCGGATTGGGAAACACGGCTCTAGAAGGCCACAGTGATGCAGCTGCTGGATCCCTCCACGGAGAAGCCTCTGGCTGCCTCATTACTGCTAGTCCCAGAAGGAGACTGACCGCTAGCCGCTCCATCCCTGACAGCCCCAGTGCCTTTGTCCAATGTTTTCAATAGTGGCCGCAAGTTGACTTTAGCCTCCTTGGTCACCTAGGGTCAGCTTACAGAAAACGGGGGCTTCAGATTTCAGTCCCAAAACCAAACAAAGATGAGGTTGGGAATATTGCGATGGAGGCCCTGTGGAAGTTTGCGTAGATCCGGATGTTATCATCCGTTTGTTTTGCTATAGTAATCATAGTTATGTTGAGTAAATAAATAGCATTTAACATGTGGTTTACAAAATGTTGTTTTATTTGTTCTTTCTTTCTGGTGCTTTTTATTAATAGTCATTTTACGTGCTGGAAGTACACTTTGTTTTGTTGCTATTTAAACACTCATGTTAGTATCATTCGGTCTTTGCGTCGTTCCCTAAAACTTGGATGGATCATTATGTTCGCTCGTTGCAGGTCAACCCCCATCCCCAGTACATTTCACCCTAAATTATCCTAACCCCACCACCCTAGGCCTAGACACAGAAATTCTTCTGGCTTCAATTTTATATATTGTCGTCAGCTCTTCCTAAAACTCAGGTCCACATGAGCATTGGATTAAGGTCCTTTCAGAGACCTATAAATATAAAATACTTGTATGCCATTGCATGTGTTTGAAGAATATGACATGTCCTTGAAAAAAAAATAAAATAATAACTGTTACTTTTGTGTCCCTGCAGGACGTCTTTGACCGACTATTTCTGATTTACACCGTGGGCTACTCTGTCTCCCTGGGATCTCTCATGGTAGCCGTTGTCATCTTGGGATATTTTCGGTGAGTAGCTGTTGTCTTGGAAGGCATTCATTAAGTGCACGCTTTACAGTCTCATTAAAGTCACAGGGTGGGTTTAGGTTCAACCAATCGTATTGATTTCATTTCGCTGTTGCCAGGCAACCTGTATTTGTATAGTTTCAAGATCCGTTGGTCTGGTGGTTCCCGTATCTTGACGCACATAAACCTAAATTAAATGTGAATGTTTTATGATGATTTCATGAGGTTATTTATATTAAAAAAATATGTCCATATTTGTACCACTGCCATACATTTAAAGATTTTGTGTACGTAACCACCACAAATCTTGAAAGACTTCTGCAAATAATTACACGCTTGCTCGTCAGATTTTTGCAAATGGTGTTGTACTGATTTAAATGAATGTAATCGTATTCTGTAAATGAGCCTCCCAGGACAGGCAAAGCAGACAGAGGATTAGTGCATCAAATACCAAAGACCACTTCCTTAAGAGCATTTGGGTGCAAGATGCTCTTAAGATAGCTCACAGGAACATGCGTACCCCTCAGGCATTGACAGCAGATGGTCAAGTGTCTTTCAATGGGCCTTTCTTCAGTCATAATGGAGAGGGTCTATCCATCAAAGATCTGCTTAACTTAATGAACATAGCAGGTTTCCTCCACAGCATTTTTCATGTGGTGTAAAATTACTTCGATGGTGGATCTCCAGGGATTCCCTGATCATCACACTGCTCAAGCCAAGCCTCATTTTGTGATCTAAGAGACCCCCCCCTCCCCCCGCTCTGCCAAATGGGTTGGGAGAAATATTTCTGGGGTGGGCAGCTTGTCAACCATGGTGGTGCGTACTGATGGGCACGATGCCAAAAACCACTCCCTTTGGAAACATACCATCCCTTCCCATCTCCCCCCCCCCATCCCCAAACACACGCACACACACACACACACACAACCTTAAATGTTAACCATAACCTTAACCATAGCAACAAAATACACGACATTTGACATTTCTAGATTTCTGATTGTAGTCACAAGTATTTTTAAAATTGAGTTTCCTCTTGTGGGGACTGAAAAAATGGACCCCACAATGTCAAAATGGCAGGTTTATATCACATTGAGGGGACATTTGGTTCTCACGATGTAATATATAACTGACCAACACACACACATGCAATGTGACCCCCAAATATGACCCCCTGCACCCAACTCACCCATTGGCTGTCAGTACCCCTTCACTGATTGGTTGAGCTGTTATGATTGAAACTGATTGGCTCGAGGTCATGTGTTTGAATACTGAGATGGAGGCAGCCAGAGGAGCTGTGCAGAACCACATTTTACTCCTAATGAAAGCAAATAGAACATTTTTTAGAGTGCATTATTTATGCATATCCAATTTCTGATCATTATATGGAAATTACACACCATTCATCTGTTCATATCTCTATTGAAAATAATTGTAAAAATGAGGGTATAATGAAAGGGTTCCATTAGTGCTGTCAGGTGAAGCATCTTGTTGTTTCCCTTCCTATACTCCTATAAAAATAATTGAAAATGAGTTTCAGAGCAGCTTGGCTGGTCCCGCCCCTGCGCTCCGGACACAGCCTTGGTGTGGCCTCTGTGTGTTTCCAGCTATCTGTGTTTATTTCTTCGCTCATTCGGAAGAGGGTTCCATCCTGTTCCTACACACGCTGCACCCCGCAGCGCCCCTCAGAGGTTTTCGAATATGAATGCGGGGTTCTCGGTTTACCTGGACCCCCCCGCCCGGTGTATCATACACGTGAATATAATGTTACAGTCACAGTGACGCTGCGGGGGGGTCTGGAGCTGGAGCCTATCCCAGACAGCAGAGGGTGAAGGGCAGGGGACACCCTGAACGGGGGGGCCGTGTGGTTCAGAGATGCTAATGTGGCGAAGTCAGGGAGGAACGGGAGGAAGTACATGCTGACCTCACACACACACACACACACACACGGGGAAAACAGAGTGGATATGACTGAGGGAAACGGGATGTCCCTAACCCAAAATGCTCCCGTTTCCATTTTAATAATGTCACTTCGACAACTAACAAAAGAGATCGAGCTGGTCATGGAGCAGCTATAGAAGACACTTGAGTAACAACTGCAAAACAGAAACTTTACATTAACCTTTTAAGACATCTGGCAAAAATACATTATCACAAATTAGTTTTGTTCTCACATGGTGACTTATTGGAATTGTAGCTTCCTTCGATTCATCCTTATTTAGCAGATCACTTCATGGTTCTGTACGTTTGTATGCATTCATCATGCCACCGGCAGTATAGGAACAACATGCAGTTCTGCCTTTTCATGTATGTTACACGTGTATCTTACACCTTATTCTCCATCATAATTACGCCTATTTAATAGTCTACCGCTGAAAAGATTAAAGGAGTTGAAGGAAAATAAAAAGCTATTTTCCCCCTGTGCAATATTGCTTAATAATGTTTCATAATTAAAATCGCCTTCCTTCCTTTTTTTTAAAAAACTCTAATTCATTCTTTTTCCGTGGGCCAGACCATCTGCTAGATGCATTTCCATATCCTTTATTATTCCAAATAAAATAGGCACACCCAAAATTAAAACTGAGATACTTCTTTTTCCCCCCTCCAACATGTGTTTTTAGTTTGATCCGTGGCGGATACTGAAGAAAAATTCTGCAGCTGACCCGTGTCTTATAGTTCAAACGTATTACACATCCTTCAAACGTATTACACATCCTTCAAACGCGGTTCGTTTGCTTCTCACCGCAGCGTAATTGGGGACTACGCGATTGTTTACACTGTCTGCTGCAGAATCTTCAGCTCACGTTAGGAGAGTCTTTCCTCGTGGCTCAAAACGGTTGAGTTATGTCTGATCGAGGTCGTTGATGTTTTATGCGAGTCTTTTATAAGCGAGGTCTGGAACACATCTCGCATGGCGTTCATTTACAGTAATGTGCTTAGTCTTAAATTAAAAGCGAGATCCTTACGCTAACTCCACTGATATTTCCTATTTGTGTGTGTCTAGACAGATAGCACACGCTTCTTGGGTTTTAATGAAAGAATTGGCTTGGTTCTGTTGATTTGTTCAAGGGTTAGATCAAGGCATAGTCAACATTATTTTAAACCGGCTCTGGAAGACGCCTGGAAGGTTGGATAGCTTGACAGGTTGTTTGATTGATAAGCCACTGTGTCATTAAGCTAGCCGCTCTGGGGACGACTCGCTCTCAGATCTGTACCACACATGCTTGCAATCCTGGGCTTCAGCTCCCCGCTACCCAACATTGTAGTTTTAAGTCCCACTTAGTTTCCCCCAAGTCAGCTGGGATTGATTAAGCTGTGTTTTTTTATTCCCCAAATGATGCACATTTGCGTGTGTGTTGGCCTAAGTTGGTTACACTGAAAATGGTGACTCTTGAAGATGTAACTCAATTAATCTTAGAAGTAATAAGCAATATATATATATCCTTTGTTTCTTTCTTTACTTACATACATCTTTGCGAGCAAAAGAAGCCTTTATTTGTCTTTGTCTTTTATATTTACTCAGTCACTAAGTAAACTAGGAAACCCTGAAAAATCGATCGAAAGAGTGTAACCATCACACTAATTATTCATCTTTTTAATCCAAAAATATCCCACCAGCTCTCATCTGAGAAACAACATTTTCCAAATATGTGTAGGTCAGTGAAGGTCAAATTCTCAGTGTTTATTGGGGAGGATGAGTTGTGATGGACGGCGAGTGCGATAGCCATCTTTAACTAGTCGTAAACATGAGCAATGAGCGATCTCACAGGAAGAGGTCTGCTGTGAAGGCATACTTTCAGTTTGGCCCACAAATCAATAAAATGTGTAAAATCTGCATATGGCATGGTAACTTCTGAGGAGGTACAAGTAGCTTAGTAACTCAGTTACTACTCAAGTACGAATCATGAACGAATATATTAAACTACATGAAATATATTAACCCATTATTAGCGATTAATCATGAACAAACATGGGATCAGTATGTAACTAACACTTAATTTCTGGTTAATTAATGCATTAAGTAAGAGTGTAATACTACATTATTTGTGCCCCGTCAAGTTCAGTGTTACTACCTGGCATTTTGCTGATTTGCTCTATCAGGTATCGCTATGTAGTACCAGGCAGGTTGCCCTTTCTTCTGTCAAGGATTGTTGAGCTGCTCATTTAGAGAAGCCAATCTCCACCCCACTGTTGTAGCAAAGTTTAATTTCTGAGCTTGTAGTCTTTGTTTAATGACTCTGGCCGCTCCCCTCTAACCTCCATCTTTCACAGGGTGTTTGCAGCAACAGAATCGCCACTAACTAGATGCTTTATTTTTCTTTGTTTGTTTATTGAACCGTTCTCTGTGAACTGTAAACTGTTTCTCCGATGCTGGAATCACCATGCCTGGCATCAGCAATAACAACACAAAACCACTTAGTCCACACGCCTCAGCCTCTCTGATGCTTAGCTGAACGGTCGCTAAATCTCTAGGCCCTGTTTACTTGCTGCATATTTTCAGTCAGAGGGTATATTTTATGCTGTCATTGACTGTCAGCTTGAAAATAGCCTTTTCATTTTTGCATGTATTCAGTAATGGAGATCGGATCCGACATCTGATGGTTTGCATTTTATCAGAGACCCTCTGCTGGTTCCACACAAAAGTTTTGGCATTATGCCTTAATCAGTGTGTCTAATAAAATGCAAACTATCAAAGTTCGAACCTGATTGCCATTGTTTTGATTATTCTACAAACTGATGGTATTTGTCAGCTGGTCAAGCACAGTGATTGAAGTTTTTTTCCCAGATGTGAATATTCATTGGCAAACAGTTTGTCTCGTGTAAAACACAAGGAATTATGGGTAACCCGTCCACTTCCTGTTTCTCACCCCAGGCGGCTGCACTGCACCAGGAACTACATCCACATGCACCTCTTTGTGTCTTTCATGCTCCGCGCGATCAGCATCTTCGTCAAGGACGTGGTGCTGTACTCCGGTTCCGCCATGGAGAACATGGAGCGGGTCAGTGTAGAGGACCTGAAGTCCATCACCGAGGCGCCCTTTTCTGATAAATCCCAGTTTGTAAGTGCTGTTTGGACCTCTGGGTTCCTCTCACTCCAGCACTCCCACTCAGACACCCAGCTCCATTCCTCAGGACCCCAGCAATTGTTCAAGGACCATTCAGAAAGTCACGCACCATTCAGGTCCACCTCTCAGGGAATTCATCTCAGCTCTTCATTCACTTCACTCACCAGGGGCCTGTACTACGAAGCGGAGTTACTGTCTTATCGGGGTAACTTGTCGGATTTAAGGTACCGCAGTTTAAATGGACTTCATATTCGTTCGCTTACATTTTGCCCAGACTACCTTAAATCCGACAGGTTACCCCAATAAGCCAGTAACCCCACTTCGTCGTACAGGCCCCTGATGTCAGTAACTGATGTTTTGAGACACGGCTATGAAAGGTATCTTGTAAGCTAGCTTAGCAACAGTCAAGTGTTACTCGAATCCTTCTTCCGTTTCCCACATTCTGGTGAGAGCTGTTGGCCAGACACAGAGGAATCACATTTTTTACAGTTTTTCACCTTTTCATTTGCATGTCAACTGGATAATCTAAGAATCATTGCATAAAGTAGGCTATATAAAACAAAACCACCCAATAAGGTCCGCTAGATTTTTATTGGGAACAGTCAATATAAATGAATTTAAACTATAAGAATTGCGTTCAAGTTAATTCTGTTGTAGCATAAAAACATTTATTTTGAATGCATGAAATGTACCATTGATGCCTTTAGCCGAACTTGTTCTTTGTGAAACGTGTCTGTTTGTTGCAGGTTGGCTGTAAGATTGCCGTCACCCTGTTTCTCTACTTCCTGGCCACCAATTACTACTGGATCCTTGTGGAGGGCCTGTACCTGCACAGTCTCATCTTCATGACCTTCTTTTCGGACCGGAAGTATCTCTGGGGCTTCACCCTCATTGGCTGGGGTGAGTGGATAACCAATAATCGGGCACAATTCGACTTCTCTGCAACGTTGTCTGCAAATATGCAGCAAACTGTACGTGAAACAAAACCGATCTTTCGATGCATTTGTTACTAGCCACAAGTAATTGACACTAAGTGATTTAACTTAGTATTCTGTAAGAATAAAAAAAAAATCCAGTTTCAGCTACTTCTCCATTACACTATCCTGAAAACTTTTGGCAAGAAAGTGCAACATTTGTGGAACTCTGAAACAACACCCCAGTGGTAAATCTGCCATGGGACATACAGTATCTATAGCACATTCGATACTTTTAAACTGGACATCTGCGTTTATTTCCATTGGCCTTACTACGTGTTTGCATTGGTTTGTGTTACTGCGGAACGTGTTCCTGCACTTAATTTAAGGGGTGCATTTCGGGGTCGCCGTTACAACACTGTGCACCGTCCATACCTTACATTTATGGGATTAAAGTCAAGTGTCACATTACTACCACAAGGGGTCGACTTTGAGCAAAGGGCAATGTAACAGAAGACGTTGTTGTTGCTAAATTACTAGTGATTATAACAGTAATACAACAGAGCTATTAAAAACATTTATACGTTTATTATGAGCAGTAATGCGCAAGTTGGTTCATTTTAATTTATTAATAAAAACATGTCACACAGCTGCCAAATTAAATAGCACAAAGTTCTTCCAAATGTAATTATTAAATGGAGATATGAAAAATCAACATGACACAGTCCTAATTACAGTATAAACGTGATAATATTTGGTAGGCTATATATTCTCTGTGCTGAAGCATGCATGCAGGCAAAAGGTATAATAATTGTGATTTTTTTTTTTTAAGCAATAACTATAATCCTTAGTTTAGTTCTCAAGGTCGTCAGAAATGGAGCTCCTGCTGTTTTTCAGAGGACAGACGACAAGCTACAGACATTTTTCATTTTCTATAAGACGATTGCAGAAACCTATTCACTGCATTTATTGCGTCTGCATTTAAGAACTGCATTTATTGCGCGAGAAGTAGCGTGTGGGAGGAGGGGCCCTGCGACAGGCCTCACTGCCCCTGCATTGTACACACTGTGTGTATCACTGCTCTATGCACAGCGCATACAATGTGGATGCTGTGTGGTCCTACTACGCGCTCTGCCCTGTACGGCGTGCAAACTCAGAGTTGTCATTTAAGGCTGCGTTTTTGACATATTTATGGCTTCTGTCATGTTTAAAAACATTCGGATTTGCATTTCCAGAGATGCATACCAAAGGGTGAAAAAAATGCGCAATTTCCTGAAACTTATTTATTTAAATTTATATTCTGACACATTTAACATTCTTCTTTTTTTTTTTTTACTAATTCTTGGTTTTACTGTAACCCGGCGTAAGCACCCGGCTCGAGGCCGCTCTCTTCCTTTGTCTTAATAAACGCCTTCGACCACCACGCCCCCTGCTGTCCATATGTGCGCAGGTGGTTTGTATCTGCAGCTCTGACAGGGAGGTGTCCCGGTGATCGTGAGCCTGATTGTGTGTGTTATCTTGCAGGGGTCCCTGCCATGTTCGTGACAGTGTGGGCGACCGTAAGGGCACTCCTGGCAGACACAGAGTGAGTGATCAAGAAGGCGCCCCGTCTCAGTCACCGATATCGCCAGTGGATGTAGCAGTCAGTGTGTCTTAACACTGCGAGTGAACCTTCCTAGTTGTAACACAAATGCATCGATTTTGGGATCTCCACTGTCAACATCCCAGTCAGTCCATTAGGTGACATAGACAGGCACCTAGACTGCCTTCTTATGAGGTGCGTCGACTCATAAGTCTGCATTTAAAAAATTATTTTGGGGGAATATGGGTTGGGACTCTTTATTCTGATGACAGATCATCAGCAGAAATCATCTGAGATGTCGGCTGCAGTGATGGACATAACCAAATTACTGTAATACGAGCCAGAAAGAAAAAAACACAAAAAATATGGAATATTTTCACACAGTATTATGTAACTATGAAATAGTTTCATGTATAGAATATATCTCTGAGAAAAAAATTAATAATTAATGTCAGAATCAAGTCAGATGTACAGAATAGCAAAGAAATTGTTTAAATACAGAAATAAGTTTATCTTATGCATATTGGGGTGACCTTCAGATAAATTAATGAAATTCCTCTTATGACACATAAGGTGGCCCATTACTACTGGAATGTTCTGCTTTATTATGATTTAACTGGAATTATTCTGAGGTTATGAAATGGGCAAGACATACAGAAAAAGCGCCCAAGGATTCCTTTGAACTGCGTAACATGAGCAGTTCTGCACTGGCCCATCTCTGGGGCTGCAGGGATTGCAGTGCTGATAAATGTGTGATTTATCCGACCACAGATGCTGGGATCTGAGCGCAGGGAACCTGAAGTGGATTTTCCAAGTGCCGATCCTGGCGGCCATCGTGGTGAGCAGAGCCGCTGTGACGCGCTGACAGGCGCGGAAATGAAAACATCCACTTTTTTTTTTTGTACAGTCAGCTCTGCCATTCTCAAAGACTAAGCATACAATGAGTTTTTTTTTTTTTTCCATTTTTATGTGTTTTAAACTGGCAGTTTCTACTACTTTACTACTAGAGAAACATTAAGAAGAGGTTAATGTTAACATGAACATCCATTAATAAAGTAAATTAGTAATTATACTGTACTAGTAAATACGTGTATGATGTGTAACTACATACTGTACAGGACTGTGTAGAAGTCTTAGGATATTTATCTGGGTAGTTAGTAAGCTCATTTTAGCATTAAAACATATACCCATTAAGAGTAAAACTAGTAAAAATGTCTTCTGTTCTCCAAAAGGTTACTGATATCTTGCTGGATGGCCCCTCAGGGCCACCTCATTCATTCCGTGTATTTGTTACGTTTCACCATCAGCTCACTTAATTAAATTAGTAAAAAAAAAAAAAAACAATTCAGTGAGGTATCGATTAGTCGAATGAGGTGTGGTAGTGGTCCAGTCAAAAAACAGATGGGCGTATTTGACGCAATTCCTGGGGTGATTTTAGGACAGGTTTTGAAACGGCTAAGCTGACGCACTTTAGATGAACATCATTTAAACATCATTCTCTTAGACCGTCTTTTGCATGGTATATGTGCTATATATACATGTAAACACACACATACACACACAAAGACAATACAATTTCAGTAATATTACTTGTGCTTCATAGAGTAGGATGATTATGATATCTGTCCATGTAATATCAGGCTTTACAAACTATATATATATATATATATATATACACTCATACATATATACATTAAACACTCTATAGATAATGAAAATGATCACTCACCCCTGATACGGAGTGACATTTCCTTCATCTTCACCCCCAGGTAAATTTCTTGCTCTTCTTAAATATAATCCGAGTCCTGGCGACAAAATTGCGCGAGACGAACGCGGGTCGCTGCGACACCAGGCAGCAGTACAGGTGAGACCATTTGCATTTCATAATTACCGTGCCGTGACGCAGAACATTATTCAGCGCGTGATTCTCGGACGGCCTCTGGGGTTAGACAGTCAGCTAGGTGACTGAAATGTAGATGTCAGTTCATTAAGATTATTGGCTGTGGAAGTCATTACCTGGAACATATGAATAAAAAAAAAAATACAATGAACATTTTTACATGAACTCAACTCTCAACCTAAACGCCAAACATTCCTGTCTTGAATAGAGCGGAATGGCTTGTTGCGCATTACTGGGTCTCTACAGAATAGATGGCCTCTTTCCAGGCCTAAATTCCATCGTGATCCTTGTTTTACCTGGAACAAATTGCTTTAGCTCCGCGTTAGTTCTGGGGCTCTTGGGAGATGCTATCTGAGGGATATCCCTCTTCCTTCTGGCCCACAGGAAGCTGCTGAAGTCCACGCTGGTGCTCATGCCTCTATTTGGGGTGCACTACATCGTCTTCATGGCCATGCCCTACACGGAGGTGTCTGGGGTGCCCTGGCAGATCCAGATGCATTACGAGATGCTTTTCAACTCATTCCAGGTATTCAGAGGGGACCTTCACGGTTTATATGAAGAACAGGGTCTTGCTGACTTTTTTTCTGGAGTGAACATGCTTGTATGGATAACTAATGTATGTAAAACTAATTGTAATATTGCAGAATGATTTGTCTTGAGTGTATGTATTAGATCTAGGTAATGTATGCATGGTGAAATGTCAAGTAAATTTTTAATCCCGCGCATCATATTTTGCATTTAGTTTGGGTAATACTTGTGTTGGGTCATGAATACAATGACACAGTTAAAGTCTCATTCACTTTGGATTCATGGATATCTGTCTCTTTTAAAGGGATTCTTTGTGGCGATCATATACTGCTTCTGCAATGGAGAGGTGAGTGCATCAGAGAAAATAGCTTAAATGAGCTTTGCCAGCTTCAGGATAAGTTTACAGATAGCTCCAGGAAAACATACATATTTTATATATTCATATTAGTGCTGAATATATTGGTTCATCTGGTATACTGGTTTAAATTTCCCATACGGTACAAATTTTTCATATACCGTCATACCGTAGTATAGCTGAAACAGCTGTACTGCTTCAGTATGCAGCAAATTATAAAATAATCTTTGCCGCTAGACGCACTTTGGATCAGTGTTAGTCGTATCTTCATAACACAACGTCCATCCATCTGTTTTCTGTAACCGCGTGTCCTATTCAGGGTCACGGGGGGGTCTGGAGTCTATCCTGGAGGCTACGGGTTCAAGCCAGCGAACAACCCAGGATGGGGCGCCAACCCATCGCAGGGCACAGTCACACACCAGTCACTCACACAGGCACACCTATGGGCAATTTGGTAACTCACAGTTAATCTCAGCAAACCATTGTGTCACCGTGCCCCCCCCCCCCCCCCATAACACAATAGTGTAGTATGTACAGTATAGCTACTGCTTCAGTCTGTGCCTGAAAAATTGGATTATATGTAATATAATTGTTACCAAGCTAAATATATCGTTTTGATGTCGCTATCTATAATCTAGTAAAACTTCAGTGAAACAATTCTTATCAAGTACACGGTTATAATCAATAAAACATGTTGCAATCAAGCTGAATATATTTTAATAATCTAAGAAAACGTTGGTTATACTATCAAGCTAAGTGTAAAAGATTTTTTATTGAAATTAATAAAAAGGCACCTTTTTAAACATATTGGTAAATGTATTTTAATGATATAAACGCTTGCAGCTGCAGTAAAGGTGAAAAATGTTTTATTAGGTGAAAAGTGATATACCGTGAAATTGCAACGATCTTAAAAAATACCGTGACAAATTTTTGGTCATACCGCCCATAACTTATACATGTATATCATTTCTGATTAAGAAAAATGACACAAAATAAAATTAATAATTAAAAAACCATCTGTATCAAATTTAAATGTACAGCAGAAATTTGGCCATTCCTGTTATAGGTAGAGGAGACAGCTGCCTTGGGGCCCTGAATTACCTGCATTGCGGAGTGAGAGAATCATCAGTTTTCTTGGTAGATGGGGTCCCAAGTAACAATTTAATTAGGGTCCCTGAAGAGAATCACCCTCGCTGCCATGAGTCGTCACGATTGTGACGTGCAGGCGAGAGTGACGAGGGGGTGACACGCCCATTACGTGCAATGCAGCTCGGGGCACGAACCTCTGCTTGTGCTTCACTACAGCCATGTTTTTATCACGCTTACACTTCACTAGTGTACTGCATTACTACAGCCCTGCGTCTCACACTGATGGGAAACTGGCAACTTTCTGTCATGTCGTTATGATACAAATACTCAATTTCATTCATTCAGCGTTAATATGTAGGGATATATTAAGGATAGCCTGCTAACTCGCAGCTTCAGGGTTGCGGGTACAAATCGCACCTCTTCTGGTTCTGTGCAGTTTTCGCATTTAGGCTGTTTGTTGGATTACTGAATTGCATTTCCGTTATGTGTGCGTCACGCCACGGACTGATCTTCCGTCCAGGATGTTCTCCAGCCATGTGCCAGATGCTTTCTCAGTTAGGCTCCACACCCCTCCGACCCTTATTTGAATAAGCAGTGGGAAGAAGGATAAACAGTAGTGATTTCCGTTTCGGTGTGCCGTTCTGTTCTTTATCAAACCCGGAGTAATCTACATAATGGGTGGAAATCCATGGAAGACGATATTTTTTCTTTCTTTCCAGGACAATTGAGTTTGCGGAGGCCAAGTATGTGCTCTAAAAGCAGACGGAGCAGTGACCAATAGCAGTACTTTAGCCGTCTTGCTAAATATCACTGTCAACGTTCAGCCAGTTTTTTGGTTTATCTAGTTACAAGCTCAGGGTATGGCGCCATGACCTTACAACAATCGGGAACGATATTAGGCACTTCCTGGATGGAAGACATGTTTTAATTGCCTTTTAATCGGCCCGTGAACACGCATCGCTCTGAAAAGAGAACCAAAATTCTTCATGGTCCGTGTTCTGATATGCTTTCAGGTGCAGGCAGAAATCAAGAAGTCGTGGAGCAGGAGGACGCTGGCTTTGGACTTTAAGCGGAAAGCGAGGAGCGGGAGCAGCACCTACAGCTACGGTCCGATGGTGTCCCACACCAGCGTGACCAACGTGACGGCCAGGGGCCCCTTGGCCCTGCACCTCACCACCCGGCTGGGGCCCGTCTCCATCAACGGCCACCGGAACCTCCCTGGCTACGTCAAGAACGGCTCTGTCTCGGAGAACTCCATCCCCTCTTCCGGGCAGGAGGTGCACGTCCCAGAGGAGGTGCACCCAAACGGCACAGGGCTACGTGAGGAGGACAAGCCCCCTCCACTGGTGGAGGAGGAGCGGGAGACGGTCATGTGACCCCATGCCTGCGATCAGCAGTGAGCGCCAGTTATGAAGGGAGCTAAATCATTAGCTGCCTCCCCTCAGGATTTTTCTTACCGATTGGCTGCGGCCTTTTGTCCAGCTAACTGTACTAGCATATGGCCTCTGGAAGAGCTGGGCTTTGCTCAGAATGGACCATCTTTGTTTTGGCCAGCAAGCAGTGTTCAGTGAACCATCAGAACTTACTCACCTCTGGGTTGGTGTTTCCCAGAGCTTCTTTCACCAGCAATACTGGGCAGGCCTTGCGGTTGCAAACACTGGCTCTGAAGTCACGTAAGGTCAACTAGGACTTGATCACAGTCACTACCGCACATGTGTTGACCTACCCTTGGTGATTTCCTAAGCTTTATAGCATTAACCAGTGTGTTCACTGACTGTTCATATCATTGGCTTTCATTGGAACCTTCACTACGCGGTTGTGGTTGTTTCTCCTGTCACCTGATGACTGTGTGATGGGACAGAAATGACCATCTTTCATGCTTAAATTCAGGTTCGCTCATCTCAGGCCTAAAGCGAAAAGCATTACGACATACTGTAAGATGCAATGCCTCGTTGCACGTTTTCCTTGAGAAGGGTCATGGTCAGGTTAGTTCGGGGCAGATCAACAAACAGATCGTTTCCAAAAGCAACTGGATATCACCGTTGGAACCAAAAGTAAACCAAAGGAATTCTGGGAAAGTTCAACAGTGGGCTATTTAGTAGCATTGGAGAGATGTTTGAGTTACTCCGTGGCTTATCGTGTGATGGAGCAGTGGACTGAAACCTCGGAGGACGTTTTTTATTAACCTTTGTTTATTCAATAATCCCTTGTCACAGACATACAGTAAGTTTGGAACATGGACCTCAGTACTGATTTCTGCACCAGTCCATCTACTGGCTCATTCGTTGCCACCAGACTTATGACCAAGAACTCATTAAAAGGGAATGAAGCTATATGTGTAACTAATGTTTAGTTAATTTTTAGTTAATGTTTAGTTAGCGTTGTCCTACTGTATGAGTACACTTCCAGTACTGTTCCATTGGCTCCAGGCTGATGTAATAATCTGTGACAGACCTTTCCAAATAGAAGCAAATTCTACACTTTGTTCTGCTTTTTGATGGGTCCAGCATTGTTACAACAAGCAAAAAAAGTCACCTCTGTCATATTTAACTCAATTTTCATTGGTGGTGCTGAAATATGAAATTGGAAATTATTGTATGCCCACTGAGGCTCATCTACAAAATATATATTTGGATTTTGAACAGATTTGGGACCATTGATAATTCACATTCCAGTGGCTAAAATACCGGTGAATGTACAATGCGTAGAACATTTGGTCAGTATTGGATTTGTGACACACTGGTGTTACATGTGTATTGGCTCTCAAGGAAGTTCTTCAAGGCAACAGAAGGCAAACTGAGGTATTTTATTATTGTTGTTATTATTTCTAATCAAGCAGCCAAGTACCCCAGTAAAACTGTAATGGTTAAAACTGGAGTTTGTGTGTTAAACAGTGTTAGTTGTCAGTCATTGAACAATGTAATCAAAATCCAAACAAAAAAAATCTGTTAAGAAGGGTGAATTGTTCAAAGATTTTTTTTTTTTTTTTACTGTGACACTATAGTGACAACAAAAAAATATCATATTTGAGAAAATGATACAAAAGTTTCCTATGGTCCAGTGATATGCTGCTCTTGTATATATGTTAATTACTTACCTTTGAATCGCAGTCACTATGTTTACAAACATATCCATCTATTTGTCAGCTAATCAGATGTCAGCTTGTGGAGGGGCTTGTTTTAAAATAATGTACAATTAAACGTGTTGGGGGGGGGAATAAATATGTTTTTGCATTTGTTTAGATATTATTTTTTACATTAAGAAAAAATATATTTTGCAGTGGGCTAGAGAATAAGTGAGTGCTTTTTTTGCACAAGTTATTTATTTTAACGTCTTTCTTGACATCATTGTATTCTAATGTAAATAAAGAGAAACAGTATTAACACTGAAAGGATTTTTGACTATACTTGGCAAAAGGAGGGCTTTAATTTTGGATATATTCATGTAAAAAGGTGATCAGTAAATCATGAAGTACAATATTTGCTCCCCAAGTTGACTGACATATAAAAGTCATTCTAATCATTAGATTTTGGGTTTAATTATTAATTAGTAATGGCAATTTAGCTTGCTTCACGGCATGCGGGACGAAGGACTCGAAAGTGGGCGTTAGGTGAAAAGGGAGTTTTATTAACTGAACAGGAGCAGGCAAACAAACGAGAACAGGAGGGGTCAAAGCAGGAAGGCGAGTACAGGGATGGACGTGGAGAGACGGGAGACGCATCATCAGTGACCGCACTGGGGATGGCGAGACAACAGGTACTTAAATGCAAAGACTAAGGAGGGGCAAAAAGCAACAGGCGTGGCTCATCAGGGCCACATTAGGGAGGAAACAGGAGAGACAGGCAGACATGACAGGCAGGACCCTTAAAAGCTACAATGAAGCATGTATTCATCGGGATTATAAATACAAGCAGTTCTGTCATATTTTTTCTTCCCTGACTTTCTCCTGGAAATCAAATCAAGGACTAACAACAGGTCCAGTGAGGTCATTCTAATGTTTGTGCACCGGGTGACCCTAGCACACGCAGTGCCATTTTATTGCTTAACGCTTGAAAGAAATGTTCGGAACATTGTTACCAACATGCCGTAAGCGTACATTGTTAAAGGGGCTCACAGCCTTATTTGCGTAACCCCAAGATGCTGGTTTGCAGCCAAGGATAAGCTACATTCTGCCAGGCTGATGCCATTGTAACCTGTAAGTCGCTCATTGACAGGAAATATTGTTGGACAGTTCTGCCGGATTATTATTTTTCTTTATTTTGTGTTATGTCCAAAATCCAGGAAGAGTCATAAACTTTAGCTCAATAGGTAACTTTTTAAACTTGTTTAAACAAGTATTGGCGGCTGCTTTGATTGGGCTGATTTTATTTTCACATCCTTGTGCTCAAACAAATCCCATTACTTATGAGTATCGGAAGCAAAACACATTGAAATTCTACTAGCGCACATTGTCATTTAACCTGTCTGACACCATCTCTGTCACATCTGGGCCACCAATGACAATACTGTGCTGGGTCACTGGGGCAGGTGGGGGGGGGGGAGTATTACAGGAACACGCAACCTTCAGCTTTTCATGTGTCTCAGTGTTTGACTACCAATGTAGGGATCAAATTAATTTCAGGATATAATCTAATCAGGTCCAGACAGAACATCTTCCCATTCGTCCCAGGTTAGCCGAATTAATTGAGAATTGTGTGAAGGTGTCTTGCTCACACTGTGGCTCTGGTGGTGTCTGAAATGAAATAGCATGTACATAAAGTGTAAAATGTGCTCTAATTTGAGATGTTTGAAATGTGGTGTATATTATTACAGTATAGCAGCACATTAAAGATCAGATTCAATCTCCGCTCTCTCTGGCAAATCCATTCTGCTGTAAAAACAGATTTTCTTTGCTAGTTAACTGAAGACGTTCTGGATATAATCGGTCCATGGTGAACCAAATTGGCATTCAACATTTTGTGTTTTATTCCTCTTTTTTGTAAAATAAATATTGTCTGTACCATGGCAACCTCAAAAGGCTAGTTAGCGTAATGATTGATACAGACCCAGATATGGAAGGTGGTGAATATGACCGCAATAATGCCCCTGTTATCGGTTATCCGATTGTCATTACCATAGCTACTTTGAGCAGATGTTTCCAGTAGTTAATTTTTTAAAAGATATTTTTAGAATAAGATAGTTTATGGTTTCATTCTGTTTCACCTTTCTTATATATATATTTACATTTATTTTACCCATTGGGGCCTACGTGTCACTGATGGGTTGAATATACTATTGCAATTTGCTCACATCTCACCAACATACAAATACTCCCCTTTTCCAGGATACTGAATGGACTGGTCCAATTTCTTGATCATTGTTTTCACCTGTGCCGTTACTTGTTACATTTAAACCCCTGTGTCTTTTCTTTAACTGCAGAGTTTCTCGTTCAGATTGTAGTCTGAAAATTACTTCAGGGTTATCATTTGGATTCTTACCATTTATAGCTCTTTCTGTGAACATTACGAAAGACTGCCATGGATAAAGACCAGAGTTAGTAGGCTTAAACACTGCCAGTAAGATGCAAGTTTTGTTGTTAGGACAGCAGCTATGAGATATCACCAAATTCCTAGGTGGATTAGGACCGGATACAGACTACTGACCCTGACAAATTTAAGTTATGGTCATAGATACCCCCTGGTTTGATGTAGTGTCAGACCTGCCATGATTCATGTCGTACAATCCTATCATCTTGTAAGATTTTTTCAAAAAATCTTGGAAATATTGACACTCATTCAGCGGCTGTCATTGCCCGATTGGATTCAGTCGATGGGTCAGTGGCTAGTTTCTTATGATTTAATTATTCTGAAGATGTGCAGTAATCGCCTGGGGTTAGGAATACTTCTGTATGATCTACAAGCACTGAGAAATCTAATGAGTCTCCCCAAGTATCAAGACGTTTCACTTCCACTCAGAATTGAATCTCTCCTTTTTCTGTGCCTCAGTCCCAAGACATGGAAAGGTACATTCAGACAGCACTGGGCAAAGGATGAATCCAGCCGTTTACCTCCCAGTTTCTTATTTGTGGAGCTGAAGGCTGGTGATCCTCGCCCATGTATCAAATGAAGAGAATCACAGTTAAACGGCATTATCCATAGTCCTGCTTCCAGCAGCCCTCAAACAACTAAGGGGAGCAGAGCATTTCAAAACGTTAAATATACGAAGTATGGATAATCTGATACAGATTCATGAAGGGGGTAAATGGAAGACCAATTTTCAGTGCCTATTATGAATATCTGGTGATGCCTTTTGGCCTTGTAAATCCACTTTTGGTTTCTCAGGCTTTCATCAGCTGGGTTCTGCATTAGTACCAGGGGAGAGTACTTTTCATCTACATTCATGATATATTAGTCTATTTTGGCCTTTTCAAATGATTATAAATGCCAAGTCCCATTTCTGTATAATACTCCAGAAGCTAAACAAAAGTCCATCCATCATCCATCCATTATGTGCTGCTTATTCAGGGTCAGGTTCTGGGGGCAGCAGTCTAAGTAGAGATGTCCAGACCTCCCTCTCCCCAGCCACCTCCTCCAGCCCCTCCAGGGGGATACCAAGGTGTTCCCAGGTCACCTGAGACATATAATCTCTCCAGCATGTCCTCGGTCTGCCCCGGGGCCTCCTCCCGGTTGGACATTCCCAAAACACCTCCCCAGGGAGGCATCCAAGAGGCATTTTAGATTCATGCCCGAACCACCTCAACTGGCTCTTTTCCATAGTGAGGATCAAGGGCCCTTCTTTGAGCCCCTCCCAAATGACCGAGCTCCTCACCCTATGTCTAAGGCTGAGCCCAGACACCCTGCGAAGGAAATTCATTTCGGCCGCTTGTATTCTCAATCTCATTCTTTCGGTCACTACCCAAAGCTCATGACAATAGGTGAGGGTAGGAATATAAATTGACTGGTAAATCGATAGCTTTGCCTTCCAGCTCAGCTCTGGCTGATCCTGAACCTGGCTGCTTCATTTTCAGCTGCCAACCGTCCCATTGCATGTTGCAGACCCCGATGACGCCAACAGGACCACATCATCTTGATGTCCCCAAACCGACCCCTCCACTTCTTAGCAGTGCCTTGAAATTCTGTTCATAAAAGTTATAAACAGAATTGGTGACAAAGGGCAACCCTGACAGAGTTCAATCCCTACTGAGAACAAGTCTGACTTACTGCTGGCAATGTGAACCAGGCTCTTGCCTGGAACAGGCACATGATAGCCCACAACAACGGAACCCGTACCCCATACTCTTGGAGCACCTCCCATAGAACCCCCCAAGGGACACAATTGTATTCCTTTTCCAGGTCCAGAAAACACAGGTAGACTGGTTGGGCAAACTCCCATTACCCCTCCAGTATCCTTGTGAGGGTGAAGAGCTGGTCTAGTGCTTTGTGACCTGGACAGAATCCGCATTGTTGCGCCTGTATCTGAGTTTCGACCCACAGACTCCGTTCCAGCACCCTGACATAGATCTTCCCGGGATGCTAAGGAGTGTGATCCCCCTGAAGTTGGTACACATCCTCCGGTCCCCTTCCTTAAAGATTAAGACCACCACCCCAGTCTGCCAATCCAAAGGCACTGTCCCCAGCTTCCACACAGTGTTGGACAGACGTTTCAGCCAAGACAGCCCAACTGCATCGAGAGCTTTCAGGAACTCGGGACGAATCTCATCCAGCCCCAGAGCCTTACCACCAAAGAGTTTTTGACTACTTCAGTGACCTCTGCTATAGACATGGATAAGTGATCCTCTCCCTCTCAGTCTGCCAGCTTACTTCCTCCAAGGAAGGCATATCGGCAGAGGTGGACATTTCAGGTCCAGAAAGTAAAAATCCAAACCAGGATTTTGTTTCAACCAACCAGTTGAGTACTC